>SNQJ01S0001570.1:228167-255100 GCA_010110895.2 Picea sitchensis
CCTTCATTCAAAGGATTGTAAGTACTTTTACTTGTTCTCATTAATAATCAATGCTTGGCCTGTTTCTTTCAAACTTATGCTTGTTCCATATGAGTTTGTCTGTAGTAGATGGATCTATATTTGAGCTAATCTCAGTAGAGTAGGAAGTCCATTGTATCTTTGTTTGTCCTACATGACCTATCAGGGAGCTCAGGATCAAAGCTCAACCAGGACTTTGCAAGGACAAACGTCGCTAATAAGGTACATATCTTTCTCCTTATCTTTCATTTATTAGTTTGATTAGATCTAAAAGGAAGTCAATGTCCATGTTAAGCACTTTTTTGTCTTGGCCTTAGGAGTCTAGAGACCAAGAGGGAATCCACTTGTCCGCAAGGGGATTCACCTACAACAAAGAGGTATTATTAGATCCCATTGGTTTATCAACCTTCTTAGACTTGCAATCTTTCTTATAATGCCATGTTTTACCACACTTCCATCATTTCCTCAATTATTTTCATGGAGACTTAGATATACCTGTAGATTTAGATCTCCAACCCCAAAGACTTACCATGATTCCTGTCTTGGGTACGTCCTCTTACAAATAAATTTGTGTTATGACTATCCATGCTTTTCCACCTCATCAACTACATCCTCATACTTCAATGTATATTGAGTGGTACTACCAATTGCTACAACCATATTATCCCAAGAGTCTAGAAAAGAGCATAAAAAATTAATACACTTATCTTCTTCTACAATCGTAATATTAACATATACTAATTGACTTACCAGAGTATTAAAGGCATTTAGATGTTCTGTCACAGAATCTCCATATTACATCATAAGATGATACAACTTCTTTCGAAGAAACGACGTGTTTACTAGAGAATTTGATTGATACAAATTCCCTAAATTATCCCATAGTTCCTTGGCCGTAGATTCTCCCGAGACATTCAACAACATCGAATCTGCCAGGCAGAGTTGAATAGTACTCCTTGCTCTTCTGTCCAACTTCTCCCAATATTCCTTCGACATGCCAATAGGTGGTGTACTAGTAGTTTGTGTACTAATAGGTTGTGTACCAGTAGAATGTGTTCCAGTAGATTGCATACCAGTAGGCTGTGTACCAGGATCCACAACGATCCATTGTTCTTTGTCTACAAGAAGGTCCTCCATATTGATCTTCCATAGCTCAAAGTTTTTATCGTTGAACTTCTCTATCTCGATTCTAGAAGAGCTCACCATTCCTATTTCTACACTTGAATCGCCATTGCAAAAGCTCCCACTAAACCCAAATTTATCACAGACCCAAGATAAAATTGATCTATCAAGACCGAGCCAAACCATCAACAACAAAGGTGTCCCCCTGAAGTAAAAAATGAGCTCTGATACCACATGTAAGTTTTAAACCTGTGAAGTAAAGCAATACATACATATTCTTAAGAAAAACATAAATTAATCAATGGCTCATACACACAGTACACAAAGATTTACGTTGGAAACCCTTAACCAGGAGAAAATTGACCTTCCTTGGTGCCACACCTTTCAACTCTTCATTGTATTAATTTCACCATTCACCATACAATATATACAATATTTTAGGTATTCCGTAGCTACCAAAACCCTAATCCCTTAATCCGAGATTAATTTAGAAAACCACTAAAAATAGCAAAATCCGCTAAAATTGGGATTCTCAGATGCAGTTGTTGAATCTGACACGCCCACACACACACATGCAAATAATATAACACATACCCAAAAATATCCAAAAAATCATGAATGAGATCAGAAAATATACCTATAACGGCTCACTAAAAGGTGGTGGGGGCGTTGCGCAATCCATATGGTAGAACATGCTATGTAAATGTCCCCCAAGGATAGGTGAACATTTTATTCTTTGGATCTTCATGGGAAATTTGAATATGTTTGTATCCATTGAAGTGATCGAGGAAAGATAAATACTTCTTCCCTACAAGTGTGTCTAGGACCTGGTCGATAAATGGGAATGGGAAGTGATATTTATGTGTTGTTTTATTCAATTCTCAATAAAATACACAAATTATCTATTTACCATTTTTCTTCAGTACCATTATAAGAGGGGAGACTCACTGGCTATCAGAAATAGGATATATAAAATTAGTTGTAAACAACTTATGTATCTCTTCTTTTAATATGTCTTTCATGCCCGAGTTCATATGGCACTGAGGTTGACGAATGTGTTAGATGTTGGAAGATTGGTTGTTGTCATTGATGTCAACCCTAGTCATGGGTTTTGGACCGCAATATTGATGAAGGTATTTGGACATGAAGGACAATGCACATGCATATACAACACCCATGGATGGATAGTATACATCATGTTGTTTCCATTGGTATGTGGCACGTCACGTGGATCCTCATGGTTGAGGAGAAATAATTTTTTGAAGATGACAAAGTGAATTGAAGAAGGAAGTACATGTAGGCCCTGAATATAATTAAAGAAAAGAATTACAAAATGAGAAAGTGTCAGGTCAGCCCTAATTTTAAAAGGAAGTGACATAAATGGTATAAATACACATCATTATACATTCATTTGATACAATTTTAATTTAAGAGGAAATCAGAAGTAAATAAGGCTGGATTTCAAGGGAGGATGAAGTCTTTTGGTGATGTGTTCCAAGGTATGTTATTTTCAGGTCATCTTACCATTTTTTCTATAATTTTTTTTCTAGAACGATTAAGATGGTGAAATTGCTATGGTTTTTTTTCTAGAACGATTAAGATGGTGAAATTGCTATGGTACTGAGAAGACCTATCAAGGTACCTGTGGTAAAAAATTTCAACTCTTGATTCACAGGTAATTATGGATATACACTTTGTGAAGATAGGGTTTAGGATTCTCAAGCTAGTCAATAAAATGTGTTCCAAGTAAACAATCATAAATTCTTCACCGAGAATCAAAATGAAGTGGGAAAATTTCCATTGGAGAGTACGGAATTTAGTTTTCTGTGTGTGAGTTTCAGAATCGGATGTTAAATATTGAGCTGGGGCATTCTATACAAGTTAACTCTCACCGACAGACCGTGAATTGAATAAAGTCCACCATTCTTTCTATAACTCTTTTATGGAGGATTCAAGGAGTGAAACTTGGAGGAGTTTCAGATAATACATTGAGTAATGTTATCTATAGGATCAGAGTATGCCAAGAATTGAAGAATTTCAGAAATTGAAGAAGTCTCGTGAAGCATTAATGTCTCTATGTGATGATTGGTTGATGGTGATGATTTAATGTAAAGTTTTATTATCTCTCATATATTCCTTGGGTGGAAGGAAGGGAAAGGATGAGAGTCTAACTCTCTCTCTTGATATTGGAGGATTGTATCTTCCTCTGGGAGGTTTATCCCCCTTTACATTTGGAAGTCAGAGCTACCTCTAGAAGTCATTACTTCCCTGAATAATAACTATTGATTATTCTCATATTGTGCATGGTGTATTGTGTGCATTGGTGTAACTCTTATACTCATTGTTCATTTCTCATTGGATATAATTGGAATTGTTTAAGCATAAGTTGAAAAGGTTTTAAATTGTACTTGATACCAATTCACCCTCGTCAAAGATCAACATCTGACTCCTTCCTTAATATATATATATATATATATATATATATATATATATATATATATATATATATATATACATATATATATATATATATATATATGATGTGTGCATAGGTCCAGGTGGATTTCCTTCATGTCAGAGTAATCCCAGGTGAAGGAATCACCATGCTTCCACAACACTTGAACCAATTGCTCTTTCTGTTGTTCGGTTAGTCCTTGGTTTATTATCAAGGTTTTCCCTGGGATAATTTCTATAGTTTCTATGAGGGATCCTTGATATTTTTCTTGTACAAGTTCATGTTTAGTGCATGAGATGCTTGTGGAGGCTAAAGAAAGATGAGTTTCTGGTTTCATGATATGTTCAAAAAGATGTGTTTTTTCTGAACAATAAGAGGAGGCTATAAAATTGTTGATTTCATCGTCCTCTATTTTATCTCTTATGGCTAGATATTGATCTATGGATAGGACTTGATGGGATTCACCCTCTTCATCACTTTCTTCTCCATCAACCCAAAGTGGTGTTTCTAAATCGAGAGTGGGTTTGGTAGGAGGGTAAAGAGTTAATTTTTTGGTGGAAGTCTCATGGGAAATAGTAATATTACCTGACCAAAAGTCGATATAAGCATCAGTCGTGGACAACCATGGCCATCCTAGGATTAGAGGATACCCAACCAAAGAGGTTTTAGGTTGTAGGACCATGAAGTCAGTGGGATATTCCCATAAATCTATAGAGATCACTACATCTTCTAGAATACCTTCTAGTTTAATGGTGGATATATCAACAAGTTCTCCTAAGAAATAAAACTCAGGTTGTGTAGAAGGTTTGTCTTGATTTAGCCTTTTAGGATAGGGTGGGTCTTGAAGGGAAGGGTGGGAATTTTTAGTTTTTGAAGGTTCCTGAGGTTTTTTATGTTCTGATTCTTCACTTGGGACCTCCTCATTTAGATATTCAATGCTAATGCAAGGTTGGTCCTTGGTTAGGGTCTTCCCAGATCTAAGGTGAATATTGTTACACTTCAGGAAAGATATGGAATAAGTTGGGTAGGTCACAAGTCTAGCAACTTGCATTGGTTAAGTTGGCTCTTGTTATTTGGGTTAGGCATAGGTTGTGCAGGGAGTTGTGATCAAGGAGGGGTGGATGTATATTCATGCATCTGGGGTGGAGGAAGAATATGCATGGGTGGATGTGTCATAGGTTGTTGTGGTCTTCCCATGGTGGGATTTCTCCAACTTTGTTTCCATAGCTGAATAGGAGGAGGAGATACCCATTATTGAGTTGGCATACCCCATGGTTGAGAAGCATATTACATATAATTGTTAGTCCAATATGAATTGAAATATTGCAATTGGATTGGGATCATACCTTGAGGTCTAGGCTGCCAGGGTCTCTTTTGAGAGACATAGAACAACTGTACTGATTCCTCTATTTTATGATAGATGACATTAAGTTTGGGAAAGGATGGGTATTTATGTGTAGAATAATCCTCGTTGCATATTCCATGGACTTTGATCTAATCCAATGGACACTCCCTTTTTGGATGCTTTGTTCTACACCTTGGGAAAAATATGGTCAAATGTTTGTTCTATTTCTTCCTGCTTCTTCTTTGTCTCCAGTGTATCCAGTTGAGAGCTTAGGGAATTGAGTATGTTAGTATTGAATTTCTATAACATGTTCCCAATTTCTTCCCTTGTTACTTCACTTCCAACAGTCCTTCCTATGCTTTCCAATATATCTGTCATCCCTTTGATTGCTTTAGATGTGCCTCTGGAATACTTATGGAAAAGTTCCAAGATAATATCATATTCTAATTGAGAGACATCTCCCCCACCCATAAGGCTGAGGACTTCCATACAATCATCTTAGATTTCTCGCAAAAATAAGACACATCATGTTTTAGGAGACAATTCCCCTTGTTTTTCCCTTTGCAGGTTATAGGTGAATTGCTTGACATAGTATTCTAGGATCTCATCTTCATGATGTGTCATCTTGAAAAATTTCTCTCTTCTTTCCTTATCCTTGTAGTAGTCTTGGTATTTGTCCAGAAATTTATTAGTCATTTGGTCCCATGACTGGATGTTATCCTTTCCAAGGCCCATGAACCATCGTAACATAACACTCTTAAGTGTGATGGGAAAGAACTTCAATTTCTAGTCGTTTGTCACATAGTTGTAGCTTCTGCAAAGTACGTCGAACTCGAAGAGGAAGTTATCAATATATTCCTTGAATAGCCCATGAAAGTTTGGCATCATTGAGTGGGAAATGTTCTTCATCTTGGTTTCTTCATATATTTCTTTGATTGGGAATATGAAGGTCGTGGGTTCCTCCTTAACAAACTCACGAGCCATTTTTGTTGCATTGTCATTGATATGCAGTAGAAGTTTATTTTAACAACCTTGTAACCCATTTTTGTTTCTCTTATGAAGATAATCGTTGCTCCAAGAAGTACTTCAAACTATCATGATATTTTTTTACTTTGAAGTATCTTCCTATTAGGTAAGGGAGTCATTTATGAACTGCATGTAGTATGAGAAACATTTCTTTTTCATAAATGGGTTTCACTAAGTTTTTTCCTTTAAGTTGGCTACTTTCAAAGGCAAGGGGCCTTCCTTATTGCATTGAAAATGCAACAATTCCATGGATTGAGGCATCACACTCCACATTAAATGTTTTTGCAAAGTCTAGTGTGGCCAAGACAAGATTTGTACACAACCTCCTTAAGTTTTTCAAAATATTTGATTGATTCTTTAATCCAAGAAAATGATTTCTTATTTAATAATGTTGTTAGAGGTGTTGCTATTTTACCATAGTTCTTGATAAACTTGTGGTAATAACCTGTCAATCCTAATAATCCTCTAAGTTTATTCAAGGTTTTGGGAATTGACCATTCCCTCATAGCTTTAATTTTATTAGGGTCCACTTTTACACCTTCATGAGATACAATATGACCCAAATATTCCACTTCTTGAACCCAAAAGGAACACTTGGAAGGATTTTCATAAAGTTGTTGCTCTTCCAATAGTTGTAATACTCTATCAACATGTTGTACATGCTCTTCCTAATATTTGTTGTAGAATAATATGTCATCAAAAAATACTAACACAAATTTTCTAAGGAAGGGATTGAAAATAGAATTCATTAAGCTTTGAAATGTTGAAGGTACATTAGTAAGTGCAAATGTCATAACCAAAAACTCATAATGACCTTCATGTGTTCTAAAAGATGTTTTAGGAATGTCTTCATGTCTCATTCTGATTTGATGATATCCCAAACAAAGATCCAACTTAGTAAAGAATTTTGCTCCATTCAATTCATCTAATAATTCATGAATGATAGGGATATGAAACTTATCTTTGATGGTGATTTTGTTGAGTTGTTTATAATCTGGACACATATTCCATGAACCATAATTTTTTTTAACCAACACCACTGGAGAAGAGAAAGAACTTTGGCTAGGTTGAATGATGCCAACCTCTAGCATTTCCTGGATCATGCATTCAATCTCACTCTTCTGTGCATAGGGATACCTATAAGGCCTAATGTTAGGTGGTACACTTCTTGGTTGCAAATGAATATAATGGTCATGATCTCGAGTAGGTGGAATACCCTTAGGCATTTCACCAAATACCTTGGAGTGATTGTTGATAACTATTTGGAGATATGATGGAGTAGAGGCTATATATGTTTGAACATCAAGTGAGAAAATTTGTGCAACTACACCCCAATGTCCCTTTTTGATTAATTTTGTCATGCTATTATAACTTATCACTTTATAAGGTTTCCCTTGGATACCTCTAAGCTCAATTTCCTTTCCATTTGAGGAAAATCTCATGAAAATATATTGAAAATTAATAATCATTGTTCCCAGTAATTGCAAACTTTGGACCCCTAATACACCATCAACACCCCCCATTTGAATGGAAATCATGGGGATATCTAGAAAATACTCCCCCATGTTGATCTTAATACTATGGCATTTCCATGAACAATTTATGGTACCTCCATCTACAATCATTACTTGAAACTCTTGTGCAGGATATACAAAGCAATTGAGATCTTTTGCTAATTTGTAATTGATGAAATTATGGGTACTAAGAGAATCGATCAATATCATTACTTTTATGTTTTTGATGTAACCTTGTATATTGAAGTTTTGTGGAGTACTGCTGTTGGCCAATTCATGACAATATATTGTTGGAGTAGTCTCTTCTAGATTTGGATCTAGTGGTAGTTCTAATTGCTGATCTAATTCCTCTTCATAGTCTATGTGGAATAATTTCTTCTCACCGCATGTATGCCCCTTATTATACTTGTTGTCACAATTGAAACATGATCCTTTTTCTCTTCTTTCATCCATTTTTTGAGGTGTCAACCTTGTTGGTTGAGGTACGATATCTTCTTCCTGTTCACAGTCTATGTAGAATAATTTCTTCTCACTGCATTTATGCCCCTTACTGTACTTGCTGTCACTATTGAAACATAGTCCTTTTGTTCTTCTTTCATCCATTTGTTGGGGTGTCATCCTTATTGGTTGAGGTACATTTGTATTATGATACCCAAAACGATCTATGCTTGTTGTGTATGCTCCAATGGTAGACTTGTGTGAAGCCTTATTATTGTCTTGAATATGATGAGCATAGTGCATAGATTCCATAATATTTTCATGATGTCTTAAGAAAAAATCATGTTTAATGTCCTCTTTTAATCCACCCATGTAAGCTTGCAACTATTGTTCATCACTAATGTCATCCACCCTTGTGACTAATACCTGAAATTCAAAATTATAATCTTCAATATCACCTAAGTGCTTGATTCTTGACAATTGACTGAAGTAGTCATGTTCCCAAACTTTCCCATATTGTGCTTCTAAGTCTCTTGTAAATAAATCCCAAGTATAATGAGAAAGAGGGGGCTGTATTTTAACTACCTACTGATACCATTGATATGGTTTTGGCTCAAAATTCAAGGTTGATATGTGAATCATTTTCTTATCATCCATAATCTTATGCAGTTCAAAATATTTCTCTATTTGGTTCATCCAAGTAAAGACCTATGTTCCATCAAACTTCTTTAATTTAGTCTTGGGAAAGTTGAATTTAGGACCCCCATTGTAATTAACTCCATTAATAGGGTTAAATCCACTAGAAAATTGCTTATTGTTGGCAGGTTGTTCAACTAGAATACTTCCTTTATTTTTCTAATTTCCTTGCATTTTGATATTTCCTTTAGAGAGTCTCTCATCTAAAGCATAAAAGTTCATGGATGACATGGAATTTTGCAATTCCTTCATGGATTTTTGTATTTCTTATTTAATGTCATTCTTGTTTTCATCCATATAATTTTCCGTTTCACCCATATTCCTTTCCATTTCTTGATTTTTTCTCATTGTATTTACCAAATCATTATTTTTATTGAATTTTCACTCAACTCATTAAGTTGTTCCTCCAATTTGGACAACCTATTATACATCTCATTATTTTCTTCATGAGTTATAGATGAGACTTCTAGAGGTTTAATTGGTGTTGACATATTTTTTGGAAACATGTAGCATAAAAATAATAATAATCCCCTTTTTCCTTTCTATCACAAATTTTGAATCACCAAAAATAGATCTTCCAATAAAAAACCATGCCAATTGTAATTTGAGTTCATTTCAAACCTTTAATTTGGAGTCTGTCCTCCTGGCCAACATTCCTTCTGATGTATTTCTTCAATTTCAACCCTTTTGAGTTTGAAATTTCGTCATGTAGTACTCTTCTATGTCCTCTTTTCAATGCCACAAGTCTGACCAAAAGTGGATGTGCCAATTGAAAGTTAGAGTAACTTTCCCAAACCTTGCTGATTTTTGGCCTTTCTAGGAGAGCGAACTTGTATAGAATTCCACATGCAAAATATTTGATATATGATTCTAAAAATGGCATCATAACTACTACAGACCGTCCTCTTTCCAATGAAACTTGTCTCATTGAATTTGGATACCCTTTGAAGAAGATATGACAATTTTATCCAGAACACATGTTTGAGACTAGTTAATAGGACTAGTAAAAAATGCTATCTTCCACAGGGTGTATCTCCGAACATATAAGGACCAAGAAGCTGAATTTTTTACCATAAATACCTTTCTCCATCCTATAAATAACCTCTAAGTTTATGTTTCTGAATTGTCCCATAAAAAAATTTATATAAAAAATTCTACAATGACTTTCTTGGAGAAGAAAAATCCTAGGCTCAATTCTCTAATGCCAAATGTTATTATCCAATGCCTTAAAAATGATAAAAAATCAATTAATTACAGTCCACTTCGAGGGGGAAATGTCCTTTTACAATATTTCCACTTCAGAATACAATATGGGTCCATATAAGATGATCCTAATACTAGGTATCCTTGATATATATAGGAGACAAAGGGATACAATTATCATGAAAGGGTGCAATGAAGGGTTCTAGCCAACCTATACATATAACAATAGAAATGTAATAATTTAATATATAGGGATTAATAAAGGTTTTTATACATAACATGGCACTTTGTCTAGGTCTTAACAATAGTTATGCATCCCAGGTGGTATTTCACTCTTGCATCTAGGTATCTTCTCTTTGTGCAAAGACAATTCTATCAAAGTTTTGTTTATGATGCTCAACACATTTGTCTAGTTTCAACAAGGAGTTATCCTTCTAGATTTGACCTTACAACAAAGTTCTAAATACACTCATTCACATTTATATGTTCATGCATTTTAATAATAGTTGATCAATCCTTGATGAGTTAGATGATTTGTAATAGGCCAGAGTTCCTTGTATAACATTCACCAAACACAACCTAGCATTATGAAAGATCACATTAACTCATAAATGCAATATTTATCCCTTGAGGAAAGAAACATGATTAATGTGTTAACAATGAGATAAACCCATGGATACAATTTTGGTATTTAGATTGCAATCTAAATTGAAAGAATCTCTCACCCAGAAAAATACCTAATGTTTGGATATTACCAAGCATTCAACCAAATAGAATTTTTCAAGCATGAATGTGATCACACAACCTACTATTAAAATCTTCAAATTGATTCCCATTGTATAGAAAGAATTTAATGCAATGAACTAAACTAAAACAAAAATACACTTAGCTCCACGTCCCTGGAATTAGTGGGCCCTTGCTAATCAGGTAGCGAGCTATAGGAATTCACAGAATTGTGAAAAAATATATAGCATGAACCATAACCATATCTTTATTAAAAACAGAGTGTCAAAATATTACAACTCATGCATCACATTTGCATATTGTTGGGCATAGGCCTATTTTGAGGAAATACCTAGATTTGGAAGGAAAGGCCTAATTTTGGAGAAGAACAGTTGGTAGGAAAATAAGCATGTGTGAGGAAAAAAAACATGCAAGAGGAGCAACATGCAAGGAGAGAAGGAAAACAAGGCTAACCATGTTAGGGTTAGGGTTTTTGATAAATATTGTAACTGCTATAAGCCTACAAAATAGTATAAATAAGAACCTAGGAGGTCTAGGTTGGGGTGCTAGTTTTTGTGGGTTCGGTTGAGTTAAGTTGTTAAATTTTTAAGTTCAGAAGTTGTAATAAGGATGTAGAAGAGTCAAGTAGCTATATTTTTTAGGGTTAGGTCATAGGATGAGGATCCTGGTGTGATCTAGTCTTCCTCACAAAGGTTCCTTAACCTCATAGTACTTGTATGATTGGAGATGTAATGCGCACAACACCATATTTTGTAGCAACCTAAATAAAAGAGTAGAGAAGCCAAATATTTGTGGACATAGCTCAGGAGGTGGTGAACCATGATAAAACATGTGTTATATGTGATGGTTATTTCATGTTTACTTTCTGTCAATGAATAGTTTATGAAATAATGGTTACGATAGATACATTAGAATTCATGCATGGGCCTAAAAGATGAATGAATCCTAGGAATACTTGAATGAATAACCAGATCAATGCATGAAGAAGATAAAATAAAATCCTATATCCCCACTCATTCTTAGACTACAAGCACCTAAGCATTGCATTCACCCATAAAGCTATCTCGGGTGAGACTTTGCAGTGCATTCTGTGTGTTGTGTTGCCTTTTGGTTTACCAGGAGGGCCTATAGTTTTAGAGGGTTTTGTTGGAAACCTGATTATATATGAACCTAGGTCAGACCAAGAAATGGATGAGAGATTTAGACCAACAAATGGTTCCATTGTCGGCTGTAACGGCATAGGATTGAGTGGACGGGATCCATAGAATAAGCATGCGGAGAATGAAGGTATAAAAAGGAATGTTCAGGCTATGGAATCCAACGAAGGTGGAGATCGAAACATGGTTAAAAAAAAGGAACTTGATTTTGTGCAGAAGGATAACATAAACCCTAAGTTAACACTACACAAATATCTAGACAAATACATGTTTAGCGACTTGCATGAAGTATTTTTCTATGATTTCCCACATTTGTTGCAGGAGTGGCTATTGAGGTTAAAATAAAACCACCCAACAAATCAAATAAAAAAACTGGAGTGGAATCCTATGGATATAGTGCAGTTATAGCAGGTTAACAACAAATTTATGCACGCAATATTTTTCTGGTTAGACAATATTGTTTTAGGGTTTATCACCAAATTTGCAGTAGATACTGCGAAGTATTACAACACAACATAGAAGAATTTTATGAAAGGATCCAGAGGTAGGTATATCAGATATTTGTATACTTCAATCAAGATTTTATTGTATAACAACAGTGTGTTGACCATGGAATTAGACAACTAAACATCCTTGCGTGCATGGGGGAAGGGGGAAATCACTGACAAGAGGTGGAAAAGTGGAGAAAGAAATGGATAATGGAAAGAAGAAGGAGGCCATGGACTCAATAATGATGGAGGAAGACCAAATAAATAATATAATGGAAACATTTGGAAAGACGTGCAATGGATTACTCTACCAATATAATATGAATAATAAGAAGAGAGCCATAGTTGATAGAGAGGGCTTGACAAGTGATGAAGAAGAGATAAGGGATCTACGTGCTATGGAGTATATTGAGGAAATCCTATGCACAACATATGAAAGGAAGACATGAGGTCTAAGGGCAGGAACATAAGGAAGAACTCCAATCCAGATCAATGTCTGTGTGGAACCTATAACCCCATATGTGACTAGTACACCAGAAAGCACACCACCATTTAGACAACTGGATTTTAGTGGAAGAAAGACATCAAGAAACACATCCAAACAAGGACAAGTTATTGGAGGAGCCAGTTCAGAAAGTAACAGTCAAATATATACACTGTGTGGAGGTAGTAGTTCAACGTAGTTTAAAATGCAAGGCCATGATCCCACGATTAGGTTACCAGAATTTCAGGGAGAGGCATCAGAGGACCCTGAAAAACACTTATTCATTTGCAATAAGATCTAATAAAAAAAGTATATCATAAATGAGGATAAACAACTTGCATATTTATCTATCATGCTAAGAGACCGTGCACTGGATTGGTACATGAGCCTAGATGTAAACAATCCACTAGGAGTAACAAGGATGATTGTAGATGTGAAAAAACTACTGATAAATGAATTTCATAAGCCTAGCTCAGAAGATCAGTATATGAATGAAATGATTGAAATTAGGAAAAAACCAAGTGAGTCTATTTGGGATATTGATCAAAGGTTTAAGCGTCTCAAAGGTAAGTTGAAATATGCCATGACTGACATGCAACATAGGCACTTATTTGTGAACTCACTGTTACCACACTTGAAATACCCATTGAGATAGAAAAAGTTCCAAACTTAGGTAGAGGCTCTCCAGGCAACCTTACAACTGGAAGAGAACCAGTATCAGAAAATAGATCTAGCAATAAAGGAGCTGAAGGAGTATCTGAAGAACCTAACATTTCAACTTAACTAGAATAAGGGAAAAGAGAAAAGAGAAGTTGTTTGGTGTACCACGTGCAGGATAGAAGGACACCAGAAGAATGAATGTCCAAATTTCGTGCAGTACATGGAAACAAAAGTAACAAATCCCTTACCAACAGGAGGACCATGTTGCAAGATTTGTAAAACACATGGGCATGATCCATATCATTGTCCAATGATGCATAAGTATAAGACAATACCCAAAATCTCATACTGCAATTTTTGCAAGTCAGTGGGTCATGATGATAAATATTTTAGGACGATGAAGTTGATGAGAGAAATAACTTCATATACTTATAGGGTGCAAGAAGAAATGATGACAGGGCAAGTTGCACCTCAATTCAACTAGGTACCACCACCATATAACAATGCGCATCAGTAGTATAATAATGCACAACCGCAATACAACAATGCGAAGCCACAGTATAACCCCACGCAGTACAATCAGGTACCTCAATACAATGCATCAAGAGGATATCAGGTTGGATACAGAGGTAGATGATGAGGTAGAGGAAGATTTGGACGAGGTAGAGGTCCAATAGTGTGCCACAACTGCCAACATCTAGGAAATTATACAAGGGATTTCCCACTTCCACCCGTGACATGTATGTACTGTCGCACAATAGACCATGATATAGAACATTGTCCAACACTTTTGGGAAATATCCAATAAAAGAGGAACCAGAACAACTAAAATGTGTAGTGTGTTTCTGCAGAATTTAGGGATGATGGAAGAAACATCAATATAGTCACTAGAGGGGGATCTAATATAGGAACTGACACAGTAAGACAAGATCCAACACAATATAAATGGGTAAAGAAGAATACTGAACCACAAAAGAAGTTTGATGCATAGAAAGAAAAGGAAACATTCAAGGAGGCAAGACATGAGTTTCTCAAGCAAAATGTTCCTTCTACAACCACGCAACATACTCAGAACATACCAATGTATGAGATATTCCTCAATGGACCACACTAGTGAAGCACAACCTTTAGATCAAGTAAGTAATATAAAAGCTTTTCTGCAATCCTGTGTTAAGTTATTAAAGGATCCATCATCAGTTAAGATCTTACAAAATCTGGTAGAAAGATTTAACACCGAGGTATAAGGGAAATTAGAGCTGAAAATAGTCATTCATCTCCATTCAATAAGAAGGACAAGCAGATAATTTAGACTGAATTCCAACATTGGAGATTTCAATATGGGTGATATTATACTAGATTTAGGCTTTGAAGTAAAACATTTTACCTAAGAAGACATGGAAATGTATGGGATAACCCACACTAGGCTATTCACTTGTCCAACTGAAATTAGAAAATCAACGCAAAGTTTTACCAATTGGAAGGCTTAAAGGTGTGACAATAGATTTGGATGGAGTGAGCACTATGTCATACTTTGAAGTAATAGAGATAGTATATGGCACAACATTTTATCCAACATTTATTGGATTGTATTGGGAATTGATAAAGCGGCCATAATCAACCTGAAAACAAGGAAAATGACATTTGAATTAGGTGAATATAGAGTCGTTGCACCATTATATCCTTCATAAGGATAAAGGTTTGTAGAACCCACTTGTTTGGATTTGGAATAAATAAACCAGTTGTACAGAACTACCACGCGAGAAGAAGAAGATTATGTTAACCCAATTGTAGATGAGGTACTCAGCTGGAGAAGCATCACATCATGTGATTTTGACTCAGATATAGGTTTGGAGAATTGGAAACAGATATTACATGAAGTTTCTACAAGAAGGTGTGAAAGAATAGACCACGCAGTAAGATGGGTTGGTACAGAGATAAGATAACCTCCCAGTTTTCATGGGGTAAATGATCTAGAGGAATTTCTGACAAAATATGAAGAGGAAGTATTAGAAGATCATAGGCTCTTAGCCCTAGATATTGCACTGACGTCTACACCTGAAATATGGTGGGGTGCACACAAAGAAACAATTCAGGACTGGTACCAATGTAAGTGATTACTGCACATTAGATTCGGTGCAAAACAAGGGAGCAGTAAAATGCAGAAGTACAAGGGACAAGGAAAACCAGTGGAACACTTGGAAAAGTGAAAGGCATAATGGAGGATGACACCACCAGAGGAATGGCCTCATCACTTCTTCCATACATTGGAATGAATCCTAGAGAACTGGTATGTATACCGGGAGATGTGTAGAGGCATTATAGAATGGACAACCTTACAACAGAGCTTTGTAGTAACATTCTCCTTTGAACATGAGAACCCCAACATTGATTCAACACTGAAACATATAAGAGGCGTGATATTTATTGATGAACCATAGGTTGAAATCATGACAGAGTATCAACAACAAAACAAACAGAGAGTCAAAGAGTTACTGTCATGCTACCATGTTGATGAAGAAGCACCGTATGAAGATGATCCACACAACATTCATGTTACATAAATTGAAGGAGAAAGAAATGTGGAAGGTCCATCTTTGGAGTCATAAGTATTTGTTGCACCCATCAAAGTTAATAAAGTCAACATTGGGACAATGGATAATCCTAAAATGGAAAGTATTGGAGACTATTGGCACAAACAAACAATAGAAATAATAACCCAGTTACTGCACGAATACAATGACATGTTCCCAACGACCTTTACAGAGATGAAAGGAATAGAAGGAGAGATAGGAGAGATGAATATACCTCTCAAACCTGAGGCAAGACCTATGAGGCAGAGACCTTATAGACCGAATCCATTATATAAGTAAAAATTGAAAGCATAAATTGATAGAATGTTGGAAGCTGGTATCATAGAAACAATAGAAGAATCTGAATGGATAAGTCCTATGGTAGTCCAAGAAAAGAAACAAGGGGGGATAAGGATTTGTGTAGATCTGAGGAAACTTAATGATGCTTTCTTATATGACCATTTCCCTACTCCTTTTACAGATGAAGTATTAAAGAATGTGGGAAACCAAGAAGCATATTCATTTACAGATGGATTCTTAGGGTACCATCAGATACAAATATCTCTAGAGGACAGGCATAAGACTACTTTTGCTACAAAATGGGGATCCTACCAATATAAAGTCATGCCATTTGGGCTAAAGAATGTACCAAACATATTTTCAAGAGTATTCATAGCTGCGTTTAAGGAATTCATATATCAGTTTCTAGAAGTATATCTAGATGACTGGACCACATATAGTCTTTTAAAAGTTTTATAGCCAAAAAATTCCCTACCTATGCATACATGACATCGACCTTCCTACTTGCATGATTTTCCAAATCACTGTTGAGGAAATCAATTTAAAAAACCATTTTTTGGAGCATTTACATGCCCTGCTGCACTACTGCCCACATACATATGCTTGTTGCATGCGAGACAACTTGTGTACATATGCTAGCTACATACTAAACAACCCACGTATACCTTCAAAAGTTGCAAGGAATTCAATAGAGTTAATAGGATATTAGAGGTTTCCCAACGATTTCACCTAGTATAGCCCATCCCCAAACCAAATAACTATCCTTTTGACATATAAAAGGAGGTCTTGGGGTCTCATTCCACAATTAAGAATTAGAATGGTGAAACTCTACCCAAATTCCCTTTCCTTCCTTGCCTAACTATTTGCAGCGTTTTTTGAGTTATTGCCTCATCATTCCCTCTCTAGCCCTTTTCTCCCGTAAAATCCATTCCCTTCCTTTGAAGGGATCAACTGATTATGAGAGAAGGCATTTTGAAGGTGCACTTGGAGCATTGTTAAGAGGAGTCCAGACTAGGTTCGTAGAGCGTCAGCATGCAAAGGTTGTAATTTCCAATATTTGAATATTAAATAAAATAATATTTTTCCCTGTCCCAAATGATATCTTTATGTATTTTATTTGGTTTATGCATAATAAGTTATATCTAACCGTAATTGATGAATAGAGACAGAATATTGGTAGCCTTGTTTTCCTAAGAGTTGATGCAGGTCAGCTTTGGGAGGAGACCAACATCCAAGGAAGCAACAAAGCTCGAGGAGGTCAACATCAAACGTTTGGATCAAAGGTACTGCTTCTGACTTACTCTTCTATTATTTTCTATTCATTTGTGTGGAATGTTTCGGGTAGTGTAGGGATTAGATTATCTTTTAAGGGAGTTCATTTCTTTGCCATACTTAGAACCATGGTATAATTATAAGGGGGTTTTCCCGCTAGTAGAATTAGTGATTCCACTGGGGAGTCTCTCTAGGGTTTTAGAGGGAGGTTTTTGGGTTTTTAATTGGCTTCTTGATTTCCTTTTGAGTTTCAGTCAATTTTACTGAGTCTTTTAATGGTCTATGGTCACCTGCAAGGTGCCTACCATCTTTCCTTGCCCAGTCAGTCTGCCTAGTCTTTTTATTTTTTGAAAATTCTTAGAGGTGTATGTGCTCTGCTTCGGCTCAGCGCGCGTACATACAAACTCTTCACAATTGATATCTCGCGTACATACGCAGGCTGTTTATGCAACAACCCACATCTCTGTGTCTTAAAATTGTTTTTTAAGAAATAGAGGTTTGTCTCTTTCCTGATAGAATTTTAGGCTTCTTAGGACTTTTTTGAACCTGTCAGAGTCTTTGTCTTTGGCCTTAGATTGGGTTAAAGTTTTAGTTAACTTGTTTCTTAGTTTTTTTTTTTTTCCCCTAAAGGTTTAGAGTGAACTTTCAAGTTTTAGATCCTCCTTTGGTTTCTTGTTTAAATCCCTACGTTTTCATAGTTGGCTTAGGGTCCCTGTCAATCTTGGTTTCTGTTTTCTCTTTTTTCTTGTTTCTTTCTTTGAAAAACAAAAAAGATTGTTACTTTAGTTTTTCTTGTTAAAGTAGTTCGAAAAATCAAAAAATAATTTCTTTTCTTGTATTTAGTTTGGTAAAGTAGCCTAGGTTGTTTGTTTGCAGACGAAAAGAGTCTTAGTTTCAAATTTATTTCTTGATTTCCTGAAATACAAGTAGCTTTTCTTAGTCAAACGAAAATACTTTTTAGGAAACTCTTAATTACAATATATTTAAACATTTATTAGAAAAGTTGAATTTTATAAAGAGTTTTACAAGATTTACTTTAAGTTCGAAGTATCTTTTTGCTTTCAAATGATCTAAAGTTCTCTTCCTTATTTGTCTCTTAAAAACACCATTAGTCGCGCGACCACATCCTTTGTGTAAATCAAGCCTTAAAATTAATTCTTAACTTAAAATATATTAGACTTTCTGTTTGTAGGGTTCACCGACTATTTTAGGATTATAGGGCCTTGAATTAGGTGTGAAGAGGAAACTCTTCAAGGCCATTTTAAAACAAACATTGGAGTCTGAGATAGGGAGTGTATTGAGTCCAACATCATAAGAGTTAGGTGGGACCCCCCTCTAACATAGGGGATAAACACAAGGTCGCGTGAGGAAAGGTAGAGGAGATAACCCCTCCAAAGCTAGACCAAACATAGTGGGGATTGTATATTGAGGGTCTTTCTCGGGAACAATACTGATTGCATTTGCCTATAGAGCTTCGTGGACCTCAAATCCATTCGATATCCTCAGTTGTCTTTCAGAACAATTGATTTCGACACCCTTGAAGGGATTCAAACTTTTTATCCTACTCATTACGATCTGCCCGACTGTCGACTGTACCCGCATGGTGACTAGCTTCTAGTTGGCAACTTAGTTGCCTATATTTTACGGACTTACATAGGTGACTACAGGGGTATAGCATGGTACCTAGGGAGGACGTTAGATCCCACTTCACAAAGTATACCCAGAGGGTGCTTCCATGTTCGAGTTGCACTTGCACCAGTTAGTTGCTCTAGTGTCAATTGGCGTAACTGTCCTTCCCACTAGTTAGTTGATTGCTTGATTTATCTTGAGGAAAATTTTATTGTGTGCTTTGTGTTCCATGCTATTCAAGCCTTACTGTGTCGATTGATCATTTCACAAAGTGGAATATCAACAAATTTGTCGATCACGAAGGCTTAAGGGCCTGTCACCGGTTACTTTGGAGCCACCTCTGGCACCATTGAGGCGAAGAATTGATCAATAAGGATCGTTCGAAGCGACCGGGATGTAGGAAACTATGCCTAAGCCTGCTTTGAGAGAATATTTTCTAGAACTGGAGGAATCTATCGTTTATGACCTCAAGACTGAAGGTTTCAAGCCAACAAATACTTCGATCACTGACTTATCGGTGCAGCTCCTAATCCAGATTGTCCCTCCCGAGGTGACATCTTCTGAGCTCCAGTTTGTTCGGTGAGAAACAATGGAAGTGAATGCTGCTACTTCATCATGGAGTCTCCATACCCCCATTACGACTACTACTAGAGGGGGCATCGTACCTCCTCCCCCACCTTCACCGGTCAGGACCATAGTTGTCCCAACACCCACAATTTCAGGCAGTGGTATGATCCCTTTAAAAACTTTGACCACTATTACGTTCACTCAGAATGCGATGAGCGCTCCCTTCTCATATGGATGCTCGACTTTGATATGAATTCATTTCTTACTTACTCTACTTTACAGACGATGGGTTTCAGGGCAGGGAACTCTAATGCTCCCTTGCAAGGGTCAGTCGTGGGAACTACTTCCCCTTTTAATGCCATCCCTTGTGGTGGGGGTCATATGCCTCCTTCATCCCCTTCTCTCTATGGCACCTTCCAGTAGCCAATCAAGCCTAATGCTAATTATAGCTTGTTTAGTGGAGGAAGTTTGGGACCTTCATCTTATACAACACCGGTGGGATCTATGTCGTTCTCTTTGTTTGGTGCATTTAGGAACAAGGATTTTTCTTCGGCCTCTTTTTCAACTGGGGGAAACCCCAACTTTGGTCAACGGAACCCGGCGCAAGGTACCATTCCTTCATAGGGAGCGACAAATGGAGTATACTCCACACATGGTCTTTGGAATCCTTGGCAGGGATCGTTTCCCTTGCAAGGGATGTTGATCAAGGGAAACCCCTTCCATACTCAATGGAACCCTGGAAAAGGTTTTGTACCTATGCTAGGCAAATTGTTTGGGGGAATCCCCCACCAAGGTCCTTGGAACACAACACATGGAGAAATCCCTACGCAGGCTATGTCATCCAATTTCGAAAGTCAGTCGATGATGTCTAAAAAAACACAATTTCTTTTTGCTGGTCAAGGCCACAGTTTCTACCAAAACCCTAGCCAATAGTCCAAATTTTCCTGGTAACCTGGTGCTAGTGAAAATCCAGGGCCCTCTTTTCCTGTAAATACCCCACAACCAAAACTACCCTTTCTGGAAACCCTAAATTTTCCAGACTTGTCAAGATTATTAAACGTCTCGATTTGTCACAATCCGCGATGACCCCCCATGTCGACTAAGTTGCCTTCGAATATCCAAAAATTTGAGGGAAAGCCTGGAAAAGATCCAGGTGATCATGTGAATACCTTTCACTTGTGGTGCTCATCAAATTCATTGAAATATGACTCTGTTCAGTTGTGACTTTTTCAACGCACTCTTATAGGGGGTGTTGCGAAGTGGTATATCGAGCTTGACAAGTCAAGGTACTCTTACTTTAATGACCGGGTGATGGTTTTCTTGAGCTATTCCCAGTTTCCAGTGATATGTGATGCCGACACCGAGTTTATGGCCAACTTCAAGCAAACAAAGGCTGACCATATCTCCGATCATATCCGAGAATGGTGGTGAAGAAAGAGCTTGATTAAGGTCAAGGTACCTCCTGATTTATTGGTTGAGTGGTTCTTAAAGTCTTTGGTTCCTTGCATTCCCAAAGATGTAGTAATGGCTGGGGTGTTTTCTGAGGAAGATGATATTATGAGAGCCCAAAAAATAGAACTAATTTACTCTCAGTCTAGCATGATATACGAGATCTTACTTGATGCACCACAGTCTACTCTCGATTAGGCCAAACAAAATTCTAGGCCCCACGCTGATGGCATAGTGGGTTCAGCACAAAGCAATTCCACAGATCTTTTTTCAAATCAATTTCAACAATTATCGATACAAAAAACTGTGGCCAACCAGACTCCTAGCTCGGCTTCCCCCGCTACCCATATGTCAGATGTACATAGTGTGTAGTTGACGACTCCCAAGGCCAACCAAAAGACTGTGGGGAAGAAGAAACAGAGAAACAAGAAGGGTAAAGGGGATAAAAAGGATGCTAACAATGACGGAGGGGGGGAAATTGAGAAGAAGAAGTCTAAGTATCTGTGTAATATTTTCACGAAAGACCACTCGACTCATCTATTCCCTCGACTCCCAGAAGCCCAGAAGTTACTAGCACAACAACAACCTACTGTGTTGACAAACCCTTTTGCATAAGGGAAAAATATGGCTCAGGCTTCCACATCCACAAGCGCGATAGGGGGCATTCAGGGACCCCCCACACCTACTACTAACAACCCGACCATGAACATTTAGATGATGAATGTCAATGCTCATTTATTGACCAGGACTCGTGACTACGGAACACCAGAATCTGTCGAGAAAGACAAGGAGGCCACTAACTGATTGAATCCTATTCAAATTGAGAAGGTAGTGGGCGAGACAATGAATTGCATCCCTAAAGGTGTGTTTAAGAAGGATTCCCATAATCCAAACGTGAGGGTTTCTCAGAACTACTCCATCATGGAGGATCTAGCACATACCCCTTGTGCGATGTTTTCTGTGGAGGTTCTCCAGAGTTTCCCTTCACAGAGAAAATCTTTGTTGTCCGCCTTGTGAGCGACACACACTAGTAATCTAGGAACAATCATTTTCTATCTAACCGACCTTAAACCTCGTCTTCCTCACCACATTTCCTTTTAGATAATAGTGTCATACACCATGATGTCTTTGACGCAGAACATTTTCCATATGGTGGTTGATGAGGGTGCCTGAACTGGTGTGATGTATTTGTCACGTTGGAAGGACATTGGCCAGTCTGAGTTGTCTTCGTTGCCTACGTTGCTTACTGTTTTTTACGATCAATCATTTAGACAACATGGAATAATTCCTTCTTTCCCATGTAGTTAGGCGGTAAAACTGTGTGTGTCAAAGTTGAAGTAGTCGATGTGCCTCTCGACTATAATATTTTGTTAGGACGAAGTTGGACTTATGTGATGCATGCAGTGGTTGCCACTATTTTTTGGGTATTATACCTTCTGCACGAGGGCCAAATTGTAACCATCGACCAATTGTCCTTCTCTCGTCGTGACCCTTCATCAGGGGCTTCCACGGTCCCGATGATAGATAATCCGTAGCATGGCACTGTCAATTTAGGTGTTGGTTTGTTTCCATCATTGATGGGAAATTTTGATTATCCATCACCTTCCAATGATGTAAAGTTTATATCGGTTGTTCCCGACCAGCCAAGGGATGCAATTTTTCAAGTGTCTTATTTTAAAACAAGATACTTTCACGACCCGTAGACTTTACCTTTCCCATCAGCTTCGTTGGAAGGGATATGGCACCTTGGAATGGCCATGACCTTATCCATGGCTGAGGTTGCATACATCATTGTCCAACAAGCCTCAACCAACCCCTATCTAGCTCCCCCACAGGAGATAGATCTAGTTCTCGAGCCTATTTGGGCTCATGATTCTCTTTCTGCTCAAGGTCCTTTAGACTTGGTCTTTCCCTCTGAAGAGGCGATTCTAAAGGCAATGACTGGTCCCAATAGACCTTGGGATGATCTGCATCATAGATCTTATTTTCGCTAATTATGTCGAGATCACTAAAGGGTTCATGCATATTTTGAAAAAAGGGGTTCCATTCTATTGGGATGAAGCTACTTAGTGCTCCTTTGAAGCGTTGAAACATGCCCTAACGTCAGCCCCTCTGCTCCGACCTCTTGATTATAAAAGAAATTTCTTGTTGTATTTGGCTACTGTGGAGTCAACCATCGGCATGGTCTTGGTCCAAGAGGATGACATGCTCAAAGAGAACATTATATATTATCTTAGCCAAGGCCTGATTGGACTAGAACTCAACTACTCTCATGTTGAGAAACTTGTTTGGGCAGCTGTTCACACTGTCCAACGTTTCCATCACTATATATTGCTTCGCAAGACCATCGTCATTGTCATCGTCAAACCTTTCCAATATGTGTTAAAACAATGGGTCATTGGTGGAAATATCGGTAGATGGATAGTTATCCTACATGAGTTTGACTTAGATTTTGTCTCTGCGAAATCTAAAAAGTCATTGGTATTTTCTGAACTAATTTTGGAACTCTCGGTCGAGTCTAGTGATATTACACCCGAAGAGTCACCTATTAACGAAGATATTTTTCTAGTTTCATCTTCGGACCCCTGGTATGGAGATATACTTGTGTATCTTCAGACTTTGAAGTGCCCCGCTTCTTCTTCTCACAATGAGCGTTGGAAAATTTGACACCAAGCGCAAAACTATCTCATTCTCGATGAAACTTTGTATCGTCAGGGCATAGACTTCATTCTTTGATAGTGTCTCACTCATGAATAAGTAGAGCTCATTTTGAATGACTATCACACTGGAGCATGTGGTGGTCATTTTTCCGGGTTGGAAACATCCCAAAATATTTTACGCGCAGGATACTTTTGGCCCTCATTAATCAAAGATTGTGTTGAGGAGGTCAAGAAGTGCCACCCATTCTAGATCTTCTGTTGGAAGATGCGGGCACACCTTGCTCCTATGTTTCCAGTCATTGTTGTTGGTCCTTTCACCAAGTGGGGGATTGAATTTACTACATGTCACCCGACTTCATCCATGGGGCATTTTTACATCATCGTAGTAGTAGACTACTTCAAGAAGTGGGTCGAAGCTATGCCGACGTTTAGAAATGATGGCGAAACCACTGCCCTTTTCATTTTCAATCAGATAGTAGCGAGATTCGGTATCCCGAAAGAGATTTCCACTGACCATGGAAATCACTTCTAGAATAAAATGATGAATGAATTAACATAAAATCTTGGGTTCAAATAGGAACATTCGTCAGCCTATTATCCACAAGAAAATGGTTAAGTTGAAGCTGTGCATAAGTCTCTCAATACTATTCTTCAACGGACGATCAATTCAGCCAAGTCAAATTGCAATTTGATGTTGTATTCAATGTTGTGGGCCTATTGAACATCTATGAATATTTCCATCGTATTTTCACCTTTTCAACTCGTATACGAGATGGGAGCAGTCTTACCTATTGTGTGTTATATCCCTTCTTTAAAGTTGGCAGTGGCGCTGCTTCCCGACACTTCACCACTTGAGAAACACCTTCTATATCTCAAGCAGCTCGATGAGCATCGTTGTGATGTAGCCTCGGCAAATGAGGCTCATAAGAAATGAGTCAAGTGTCAGTATGATCGGTCCGTTCTCCCTTATATTTTCCCTGAATGTGATATTGTCCTGGTCTATGATCAAGATAAAGATCCCCTGGGTGCAGGCAAATTCAAACCCATGTGGTTCAGACCTTTCATTGTGAAAGAGGTCTTAGAGAAGGGTGCTTACCGTTTGGTTGATTTTGAAGGAAATACTTTATAAAATCATAGAAATGGGCTCTACCTTAAGATGTACTACTCTTAGGTCGGTCACCTGGGTGGCTTCTTGTATATATGTATAGTCTCTTATACATTGGTTGTCTTTTTTGTCTTGTGGATGCGCAGTTATTTATGTCTTATTTTTCACTGTGGCAGAGGTCAAGTGAATCAAAGGTTTACTTTGGGTTCATAGATGGTGCTAGCTGACACACTCGAAGGCTTGCTTCTGTAGCTTGGGTGATTTTCACACATGGAGGCCAATTACTATCTTCCAGAGGTATTTTTCTAGGTGACACAACCAACAATGTTTCCGAATACACATGCGGGTTGGCCTTGGAAAACCCACATACACACAGATGTGACCCTTTTACAAGGGTGTGTGCCTACAAAACTAAAAACTAAATAAAAATGGAAGAATGGAAATGAAAGAGGAAGGATTTTTTACTTACTTGGTCCAAGTAGGAGGGATTTTCGTCCACCATAGCTCCCAGAATTTACTCTTTTGACGAAGGTTTATTTATTTATTGTTAATTTCCAATCTGCAATGGTGAAAATGAGTTGTCCACCTCTATTTATAGAATTTTTGGCCTTTTATGCCCTTTTTTGGTCCCTTTTTCACTTTTCCTGGCTTGGTGGCTACTCGAGTTCTCCTTTGAGTTATCTATTAATCTTTCTGGTACTTTTCTCTTTTCGATTTGGTGATTATTTTTGGGATTGATTATATTTTTTTCATCCCTTCGTTACATTTTTTTCATCCCTTGATTACATTTATTTTGGGGATTGGTTACTTTTCACTCCTAGCTTTCTGCATCTCGTTGTCTTTTCCGATTTTCCATAGGATTGACCCCACCGAAGTGCGACAAAGAACCTTCTTTGTTTCTTTAGAAGTGTCAAAATTAGGTGGTAGAGCCTACCTCTACATGGATTCCCTAGGTATATCCTTTGCGACATTTTGTCATCCATGCTATCAATTTTGACTATAGGCTTGGGATTCCTTGATTATTCTCATCATGATTACATATCGAAGCCTCATTCTTCTTGTTGATCATCATTCTTTGCATTACCCCTGGGACTCCCTAATGAAAATGCTTTGTTGTCTTTCAAGATCGCTTTAAATTATGAAAGCAACATCCAACGAGACTGTATTTATTCTTTTCGATATCATCTAGATTACTTGAGAAAAGTATCCCCTTGGAGTCTTCTTTAATCCCTTTTCAGACTCTCTAAAATTGAAAAGATTTCCGAGCGATCTTGCTGCTATTCATGGTCGCCAAAATCAAATTTGGAGGCACATCTGTTTGACGATAGTTTACACCTTTTTCGGTCTGGATGGCTAATTTTATGAATAAAGGTATGCTCTAGGAACTTCGATTCACTAGAAGAGTATTCTCATGCATAATTTTAAACCTTTTTCGGTCTTGAGGGACTAAATTTTCAAAAAAGGAACATTCTCCTTGGTTAAGATCTTTTTAGACTCCCTAAAATTGAAAAGATCACCAAGTGACCTTGTTCCTTCACACTCGTTAAATTGGTCTAGAAGAACAACTACTTGACATGAGTTTAATCCTTTTTCTAACCAGTAGATTATTGCAGAAAAAGGTACGCCTCGGGAGATTCATCGCATCGGGAGAGTTCTCCTTGGTTACTTTTATACTTTTTTGGGCTAAGGAGACTAAACTTAGAAAAAGGCTATGAGTCCATAGTTAATCTCTTTTTAGACTCTTTAGAATTGAAAAGATAGTCGAGTGATCTTATCTTTGTCACACTCGTTAAAATGGTTTTGAAAAGACGTCTTTTTGGTGCAAGTTTAACCCTTTTTCGAGCCGATTGGACTAACTACGAAAAAGGTAGTCCCTGGAGTCTTCTTTAACATTTTTTCAGACTCTCTAAACATGAAAAAACCATCGATCTTACCTTCTCTGGGATCATAAAAATTTATATGGAAGGGGTCTTGCTGTGTCGTGCTTAATTGCATTGCGGGTTTCATCTTTGCATCTTTGGCCTAGTGCCG
>SNQJ01S0001570.1:256216-296161 GCA_010110895.2 Picea sitchensis
TCTATTATAGCCCTAAAATGACCTACCTATGCATACATGGCATTGGCCTTCCTACTTGCATGATTTGTTAAATCATCATTGAGGAACTCTATTTAAAAAACCATTTTTTGGAGCATGTACGCATCCTGCTGCACTACTGCCGACGTACATACACTTGCTGCATGATATACATCCTGAATACATATGCTAGCTGCATACTAAACAACTCGCGTATACCTTCAAAAGTTGAAAAAAAAAAGTTGCAAGGAATTCAACGGAGTTAACGGGATATTAGAGGTTTCCCAACCATTTCACCTGCTATAGCCCATCCCCAAAATGAATGACTATCCTTTTTTCATATAAAAGGAGGTCTTGGGGTCTCATTCCACAATCAAGCATTAGAATGGTGAAACTCTGCCCAAATTTCCTTTCCTTCCTTACCCAAGTATTTGTAGCCTTTTTTGAGTTATTGCCTCAACATTCCCTCTCTATCCCTTTCCTCCCGTACAATCCCTTCCCTTCCATTGAAGTGATCAACTGATTGTGAGAGAATGCATTTGGAAGGTGCACTTGGAGCATTGTTAAGAGGATCCAGGACCAGGTTCATGGAGCGTCGCCCTGAAAAGTTTGTAATTTCCAATCTTTGAATATTGAATAAAAGAATATTTTTCCCTGTACCAAATGATATATTTATGTATTTTATTTGGTTTATGCATAATGAGTTATATCTAACCCTAATTGATGAATAGAGATATAATATTGGTAGAATTGCTTGCTTAAGAGTTAATGCAGGTCAACTTTGGGAGGAGACTAGCATCCAAGGAAGCAACAAAGCTCGAGGAGGTCAACATCAAACGTTTGGATCAAATGTACTACTTCTGACTTACTCTTCTATCATTTTTTTTTCATCTGTGTGGAATGTTTGGGGTAGTGTAGGAATTAGATTATCTTTTAAGGGAGTTCAATTCTCTGTCTATACTTAGAACCCTGGTATAGTTATATGGCGATTTCCCCGCTAGCAAAAATACCATGTAGAAGTGTTAAGACTAATGTTAGAAAGATGTAAGCAATGTCAGATATCATTGAACATCAAGAAATGCATTTTTGGGACACCTTTTGGAATATTGTTGGGACATATAGTATGTAAACACGGTTTACTAGTTCATCTCGCTAAGATTGCAATCATTTTCAATTTATCACCACCAAAGTCAGCGTGCCAGTTGAGAGCAACACTGGGACATACTGGCTATTACAAGAAATTTATAAAGGGGTATGCACAGATTACTGTGCCAATGGAAAAATTGTTAAAGAAGGATATCATATTTCAGTGGAATGAGGACTATCAACAAGGATTGGACACCTTAAAATAAAATATGGTCACAACACCTATCCTGGTATTCCAATATTGGGAAAAGACATTTCATGTGCATGTAGATGCATAAGCCATAACACTTGGTGCAATTCTGGTGTAGCCAAGAGCAGGGGACTTAGACCATCCTATATCCTTTGCAAGTAAAAAATTGTCAGAATCAGAGCAAAATTACAACACCACAGAAAGAGAAGGCCTAGCCATGGTATATGCACTTCATAAGTTCAGGAACTATTTACTGTGTAAACACTTTAAGATGTTCATAGATCATTTTCCCTTCAAATACCTAGTCAACAAGCTAGTGTTGGGGGGGAGGATCTGTAGGTGGTTGTTTTTATTACAAGAATTTGATTTCGAAGTGATAGTAAAAACATGAAAGATAAATGCATGACCAAATCACATGTCAAGGGTAACTAATGGAGAATAACCTACCAACTTGGAAGACAACTTCCCTAATGCGCAGTTGTTTTCAATACAGATAGCTGATGGATATTTCACTAATATTATTGAATACTTAAGTACATTTGTTGCACCACAAGAGTTTATCAATGCATAGAAGAAAAATATGGTAGTCAGAGTTAAACACTATCAACTTATTGCAGGACACTTATATAAGATGGGCGGAGATAGTATTTTGAGAAGGTGTGTATTAGAACATGAAAGACCCATAATTTTTGAAGAAGCTCATGAAGGAATAGCTGGAGGACACTATGCAGGAAAATCTATGACGCAGAAGGTATTGTGCACAATATTATGGTGGACAACAGTCCATAGATATGCCAAGGAATATTTCCAGAAATGTGATGTCTATTAGAGGGTTGGAAAACCCAACATAAGGGATGAGATACCTCTGAGACCACAAGTAACTTTACAGGTATTTGACAAATGGTCAATAGACTTTGTTGGACCAATCCATCCACCAACAAAAAGGTCATAATCTAGATATATCATTACTGCGACTAAATACTTAACAATATGGGAAGAAGAAACACCAGTAAAAGGCTGCAGTGCAGAGACAACAACACACTTCTTGTTTGAGCAAGTGATCACCGGATTTGCATGTCCAAGGATTTTGATGAGTGACCAAGGAATTCACTTTATCAACAGTATCATTAGGGCTATGAATGAGGATTCTGAATTCTATCACCAGAAGAGTACACCATACCATCCTCAGGAAAATGGAATGGTAGAAGCCTTCAATAATATCTTGGAGAATTCTCTGACAAAGATCTGCAATGTCAACAAGGATGATTGGGACTTTGAAATACCAACAATACTATGGGCATATAGGACCACATGTAAGAATTTGATAGGAAATACACCATTCATATTGGTGTATGGGAAGGAAGCAGTGGTACCATTAGAATTTATGGTACCCTGTCTGCGCGTAGCAACAATTACGAACATGACGAAAAGAGGTGCAGTAAAGGAAAGGTTAAATAAACTAATGGATATGAAAGAAGACAGGATTCTGGAAATATTTCACCAGGAAGCACATAAATCAATATACAAAACCCGACATGATAGACACATTAAGAAGAATATTTTTATGGAGGGAGACCTAGTCCTTCTCTATGACAATAAATTTTTTCAACATCTTGGTAAATTTAGAATTCATTGGMTAGGKCCATATGAAGTAAATACTGTCATAGATGGGGGATCTGTACAGTTAAAATATTTGGGAGGAACAGAATTGAAAGGAATGATCAACTGTAGTCGACTGAAGCTATACAAGGAAAATCAACCTCCTAACCCTTAAAAGTCACAACGYAGTGGGAAAGGCATGCATATAGTGTACTATAGCAGAGATTAGGACAAAAAAATGAGAAAAAGAAATAAAAAGGAGAAAAAGAAGAAAAAAGAAATACAAAAATAGAAAATGAGAGAAAAACACAAAAAGACACAGAAGTTGACTATACCACAAGAAGGAACAAAAAAAGTCACGCGCAGTAATTACCGCGACAAACATTGGAAGCCAATGCACAGTAAAAATTACAGTTGGTGCAAATGCACACAAAAATTGAGAAACTGACATGATCGGGACTATAAAAGGGCGAAAAGCACATGTTTATGTAACACTTAGTGATTTTCGAGCATAGAGAGAGAAATAGAGTGTCTTCCCTAGCTAGCAATTTACAAAAAAGCAGGAAAGTGTGTGAATCTGAGACATGATGAATCCACCAAAGTTTAGTGCACTAGGTCAGTACGTTTGGGTTACTCGACAGGGCCAGAGGCATAAGGAAAGAATGTGATAGCCCGAGAATGTGGTCAAGCTGGAAGATGTTACCACCTTGGACACAGAATCAATCAACCCAACACAGGTCAAGGAAGAAACGTCGACAACACAACAAGGGGAAATAGGGCAGAGCTATGGGGCTCAGAATGGTAATTTGAACCCTAAATCTGAGACTCCTACGAATCTTGATGAAACAATGGGACCACAATAGTCCCATGAAAATGAGGAGGTGTTGGTCAAAGACATTACCGACCTGCTAGAGTCTGTAAGGGAAGAAGAGGACGCAGACCCCGTAGAAGTAGGTCTATCTACTGCGAGACATAAAAGAAATGCGTAAGAATCCATGGATATTACACTCCCCTATCTCCTATACATAGTCATTACGGTAGATGATATGATGGGAAAGGTACCTAAGATTACATACACCAACCATGATGTGCGTGATGCGGCTAAATTCCCAGAGTTTTCTAAGGATATTTATATAATAAACATAGGGGAAATTAGACCCCTAAAAAAACCCATACTGGAGCTTGCACAATGGATAACTGGGCTATACAACTCCGACATTATGAACCTATTGGTCATACCACATTTCGGGTGCGGTAATAATGTCAAGATTTGTGTCAAATAACTAGTTTCCCGCGTACACAGAGGAATCCTATGGATGGATATACCGATACAGATAGATGTGGCATTTGTTTCCAAGATCACATGACTTCCCACAGTCGGTGCATAGCCAAAGGAATACCTACATAACAAGACATGCTAGAAAGAAATCACAGAACTAGTTAAAGCACAATTCAACACCACTCGRGGTAATAAGGGAATTTCCATCAAGGATATTAATGAGAACGCGACAAGGTTCGCTAGAAAKATTATGGCTTGTAAACTTTTGAGGAAATGCCAYAGAGAGGAAGCACCAGTAGGCGTTATTGTAGTAGTCGCGTAGTGCGTGAAAAGGGTAATGTTCAGCTGGGCACCAGACCTATTGAAACAATTCTTAATAGATTGTAGAGACACACAAGACAATGGAACCGAATTCCATTACTCATGGTTGATCATCCTGATAGATTTGGAAGGGTGGAAGGAGCCAAAATTCTCATCATTCTTGGACAGGATGGGGAAATTCTATGCGACCAGATATGAGTCCCTCTAGCAGGAAAAGGATAACAAGACGTAGCAAGAAAATAACACAATTTTTGCAATGTTGTTGAAAGATATATAGCAGTGAAAAAATAATGTGTGACTCATACCCATGGAGGTAGTCCACGAGATATATGGGATAGCCAAGTTCAAGGAATCCATACATCACATGTGGATCCAAGCAACAAGCAATCCAAAGAAGGCATGGCTAGAGATGCAATACTGCGTCACTAGAGAGGAAGTGGACTGGATAATTAAAGACTTTCCTGCATAGTGGAAACTTCCAGTAGAAAAAACATTAACGAGGACAGACACGTCACAATAATCTAGGCCAAAGCAATATCTTCAGCGTGAACAAGTAGCTTGGTTGATAATACTATAAGAACTACAATGTAGAATCAACCAACTGGGAGCTGCGCGGTATAAAAATGGCCAAGGAGGACACCAACAACAACAAGGACAAGAAGCCAACTACAGACTAGGAAGAAGGATACTTCACAGGCTAGAGAAGAAAGAACCAAGAGTACAACTAGTGGGGTGCATCCCCCACAGATAGTAAGGAATCCCATGCATGAAAAAGAGGCTCAAAAGAAAAGGAAATATGACACAGAGGACATAGACATCACCATGACAAAGGATGATGTGGATCTAGTCGCAGACAAGGTCCAAGAAGTGGTCAGAATTGCAGAAGCGTAGCAGAAATAAATCATGGCCAAGCTCCTAGAGTTCCATGAGAACATACAACAACTATGGAGCCCAGAAGGATCACAAGCCACCGCACAATAATAAGAAAAGACACAACGATCGCCTGTGCAGAAAGAAGGAGAGGAGACAATGCAATTCTTAGTCCATACCAGGGAGACATTTACGATAACGCGTCAAATGATCAAATTTGATCAGGAGAGAAATCCCTAGAGGAGGTGGAACAAGTGGAAATGGTCATGGAACAAATACCCACCAAGGCACTATATGGACTCCAGGCCAGTGTCATGAAAGAAGTATAGTCTAGGTCCCGTGTGGATGCAACAAAATTGGAGGTGGGTAGAGGAGTCGTTGAAATTCTTCAAATCACTTGCGACCAATTGACCATGGAAAAAGAGGAGGAGAAGGAACGTGCATATAAGTTAGAAAAAGGATTAACAATGGATTACAATTGCATCCTAGACAATGCACAAGAACCAGAGAAAAGCGTAGAGGAGAAGATCAACCTGATCTCATAGACAATTGACCAGTATAAGCAAGAGATTAAGGAGATCAAGTAAAGGCTCAACCCTACGACTCCTCCCGAGGTTCGAGAGAAGAGAAAAAAATAATCTGCACTCCAAATAGCTGATATGGAGAAACAAGCAAGGGTAGTAGAAGCATTGTTCAACAGATTCATGCACCTATGGAAAACGTTGGAAGAAGACAAGAAGGTCCAATAGTGGGACCAAGAAGAGGATACAATCAGTGCTACCATACAATAGCTCAAACAAAGGAAAAAAACAATTAGCATCACAGAGCGCTTGAAGGGAACTCAAGACATGAAGAAGCTGCAAACAGAGTTGAAAGCAACATAGACACGGAAGAAAGAAAGACAAGCTGAATTGGAACCCCTCAAAGAACAAACAACATATATGATTGCACAGTTGGAGGAACATAATACAAGTAGAGCACAAGCACAAGTTCCAGAGAGCACAACATTAATGCAGCAGGAGATAACAACGCAGACAATAGAGGTGCTAACAAGCAAAGATGTGTAGACGAGAGAAAAAGGAAAGGAACTAGCATAAAAGTTCCATGGCTTGGCAGAGGTATTTTAGGGAGCGTGCACAACCTGAGTGGCTCGGGACGAGCCACATGTTAGTGTTGGGGGCATGTTGGGCATAATACTATTTTGAGGAAAGACCTAATTTTGGAAGAAAAGGCCTAATTTTGGAGAAGAAAAACTAGCAAGAAAAGAAACATGTGTGAGGAAAAGAAGCATGCAAAAGGAGCAACATGTAAGGTGAGAAGGCAAGAAAGCCTAACCATGTTAGGGTTAGGTTTTTTGATAAATATTGTGATAGCTATAAGCCTGTAAAATAGTATAAATAATAACCTAGGAGGTCTAGGTCGGGGTGCTAGTTTTTGTGGGTTCGGTTGAGTTAAGTTGTTAAAGTGTTAAGTTCAGAAGTTGTAATAAGTTTGTAGAAGAGTCAAGTAGCTAGATTTTTTAGGGTTAGGTCACATGTTGAGGAGATTGGTGTGATCTAGTCCGCCTCACAGAGGTTTCTTAACCTCACATTACTTGTATGATTGGAGATGTAATGCGTGCAATGCCATATTTTGCAACAACCTAAATAAAAGAGCATAGAAGCCAAATCTTTGTGGATGTAGCCCAAGAGGGGGTGAACCACGGTAAAACATGTGTTATATGTGATGGTTATTGCATGTTTACTTTCTGTCAATGAATAGTTTATGAATGAATGGTTAAGATAGATACTTTAGAATGCATGCATGGGCCTAAAAGATGAATGAATCCTAGAAATACTTGAATGAATAACGATATCAATGCATGAAGAAGATAAAGTACAATCCCACATCCCCACTCATTCCTAGACTGAAAGCACTTGAGCATTGCAGTTACCCATAAATCTATCTCGGATGAGATTGCACAGTGCATTATGTGTGATGTGTTTCCTTCTGGTTTACGAGGAGGGCCGATAGTTTTAGAGGGTTTTGTTGGAAACCTGATTAGATCTAAACTTGGGTCAGACCAAGAAGTGGATGAGAGATTTAAACCAACACATATACATGAATCTAATAATTTCGAACAACAAATAACATTTGTCTATTTATTCAATTGCAAATTTACATCAACATTGTTCAACCCCTGCATACATAACTAATACATTTATATGGAAAAACCATAAGCTAGAGGATAAAATCGACCTCCTTTGTTCTGGTCGAACAAAGTGGAAAAAACATTTACATGACCATCAAATTGAATTGGTTTCGATCATTTCTAACCATCCATACAAGTTTATCAATAATTGAATCAAGGTTTGATATTGTTTCTATTTGTATGACATTGGATGCATACAAATATCATCCAAATTTTTTGAATCTCGGTTCTGTGATCGTCCTAGGCTTGGAATGTCTGGTCAGTTGTTGATTGGAGCTCCATGCTGATGAGGAAGGGTTTGGGCGTGAAACAATAGGTCACTATCCATGTGGGTACTTATTTATATAATATCCATGTGACCAATCTCAACTTGGGTGCACACACATATCTGAATCTCTAAATTGTGGTACCAAAACAACTATGGTATAGGAACAACACTAACATTCTTCATTAGTAAAATTTTCTTAAAAACCTTTATTAATTCATCAAGAACTTAGGAAACATCAACAAATAAGCAAGTATACCTTAAAAATTCTTGTTGAGAAGTCTAGGGCTTAAAAGCCTGAAGTTGGGGATATTTATGGCTAGGTTTTAGGTTTAGAAGTAGGCTAACAATGGAAAAAAGAAGTAGTTTAATATGGAAATTTGGTAGGCCAACAACTTGTACAATTTATATGTTGATGTTTTCATTGTAATATTAATAGATTCAATAAATATCAATACAATTTAAATATTATAATAATAACAAATAAGTATTTAGAATGCAAATGCTCTTTCTCAAAAGTTTGAATAACGAATTCATATCAAAATGATGTTAAAGTAATGTCTTAATTTTTTTATTATAAAATTCAAATATATTTATATAAATTCATCTCATAGAATGAATTAGATAAACACACACACACACACACATTTCTAAAATGTGATAGCAAGGTTTATTTTGCTTAATTTATATGATTTGCAAAAACATAAACATAAATATAAAATATTTGTATACCAAATCCATATGACAGTTCTATGAAGAGAGTAATCATGGTGAGTTCTCTCTCTTATCAAATCCAACCCACAAGAAACTCAAATTGAAGAATGACTGCATCAAACATAAAGTGGATGTCACCCCTTACCACATGAATAATCATTTACCATGACACTTTTCTAAATTCCCTTTCTAGGAAAAGCAACCTCTTTCTCATGTCTAGTGTTATAAGCCTAATGTGATTTTAGAATTTCCTAATACAAAAAATACAAAATACATACATTTCAATCCTTGCATTTTCATTTCTTTATATTGAAAATACAAAAAATATACATTTTTCATTATGGCATTTGATCTTTTGGGTTTTTATTATTGATCTTGATACATGTATGGAAAGATTGCATCTTATTTGAAATCATAGAGTTGAATTGAAAATTGCATTTTGAAAAGTGTAACAACCCTAGTTAAATGATTAATTGTCATAGTTAAATAATTTTTTAAAGTATATTAAGTTTAATTAATTAATTAAATAATTGTTCTGAATTATTAATTGTTTAATGTATATTAATTAATTGTTTAATTGATTAATTAATTAATTGATTGATTAATTAATTCACTCATTAAATATTTGGGTAATGAATTTAAGTTTAATAAATTTTAATTTATTAAAAGAAAACTTAACATATCGAAGGATGGAACCATTAAGGAGAAGGGGATGAGGTGGTTGGCATTGAATGAAGGGATAAGGTGGTTGGAATTGAATGGAGAGATAAGGTGGGTGAGTCTTAATGAAATGAAGAGGCGGTGAATGGGAAAGGGGGGTTATGAGGGGGAAAAACACTTGGGAGAAGGGGATTTTTGCAGGGAGCATTATTTTGAGATTAAGAAACTCTATTGGGGCATTTTGAGGGGATATTTTTTTAGGAGATTGGAAGACTGTATTACGGCTTTTGGCTGGAGAAGCTTGTGGAAGGACTGTTACAAGCGGGGGGGGGGCACCTGTTGCTGGGAGTTTTGGGCTCAGGGGCCAGGAATCCTTACGGAATCTTGGAGCTAGGGAGCCAGAGAGGCTCTGTTCCTAGCTGGCTCGGTGGTTAGACGGTTTTGGGCAGTGCATCAAGCAGAGCATCAGGCAGAGTTGCAGAACAATGATAACATCAATTAGAGGTATGCATTTTTCATTTTTTTGCTGTTTTATATAATTTATTATGATCTGCTCATAAAATTTAATTAAGATGAATGGTTATATGCTGGTTATGAAATTGTGAAGATGTTAGGATAGCATTTCTCTAATTTAATTTATGTTTTATAATTAAATTTATATTTTATAAGGCTCTGTAGGAAGAGGCCTTACAAAAAGCTTATCATTTGTTGAGAATTGAAGTTAGGACTTTGCATTATATTCATATTAATTTCTTTCACTTGCCGAGTCATAACATCATCAGTTTCATGACCACATATATTGAGTAAACAAAGCCACTAAAAGTAACGCTGATAAATTTAAAATTGATTAGAAACGATTTTATTTTTTAGGGTACACAAACTAGCTTAAGATATAGAGACTTGGAATACGATTTTTTGAGTAAAACTTCTCCAAGGCTATTAAAATCAACATATGTGTCTGAATAAGGGAGTAGTGAAATCCATTTTATAATTGGTGACATCAAGAGGATCCTCTCACACCGGAGTTAAGCACGAGGTCACGTGAAGTTGGTTGCAGAGATATCCCTATAATACCTTCTTAGTGTTAGAGATATTTCTGGGGATCTATTCGTATCTAGGGGTCTTGCTAGTACCTTTACCTCTGTGAGAGGAAGTGCTTTCAAGATTCCATGCTTTGTTAATCTGCCCATGCGATGGACCTAACTTACGACTGTTTGCCTAGGCATTGGTTATATCGTGGTGGCTTTAGTTGCTTGACATAGGTAGCCACATAGGTTACTTGCAGGGGTTATTCTGCAGGTACCCTAGGTTAGATAAGGGTCGGACAACACACAAAATTTATGGAGGATTACCTCTTCAGGAGGATTTGAATGACTGTGATGTTAATCCCATGAGGGCCCTTGTAATTGATTCTGATACCTCTGATATTTTGAAGGTGTTGGTTGTGGAGCCTGATTATCTTCCTAATTCAAAGGTCTTTGTTTTTCAATCGTGATTATACCCCATGAAGAATTTACACCCCAAAAGAATGTACATTCATCCATGTGGGGGAGTGCAGGGGGGGGTTACCCCCCTTACGGGGGCAACACCCCCCAAAGGAAAAATCGCCTTGTAAATGTATATTGTAATTTCATTGTAAATCTGGACCATTCATTATAAGGTCGCAGATCTAACAGTAGAAGTTATGTTAGGGTTTTTTTCCCTAGAAGGAAACCCTCTTTTATGAGGGAAATGTATTGCGGCTGTGTATCATAGAGAGTATTGTATTCTAAAAGAGCAGACTGTTAGAGAAAGAAGAGGAAGTTACAATGGGTTTGCTGTAGGTTGTATCCCTTCATTTGTTGGATAATAATAAAGCAAAGACCTGGCAATTTCTTTGGTGGACGTAGCCCACACTGGGTGAACCACGTATATCTGTGCCTCTATTGTATTATGTATCTTTTGTGTTTTATTTATGCATTGATTTTATTTAATTGCTCCGTGATCCTGTTTTTCTAACAACTGGTATCAGAGCAGAAGGTAAGTATTGATTTTATTTAATTGCTCCGTGATACCCGCTTCTTTTCTAACAACCGTATCGAGCGCATGTAAGCTGCGGAAAAGAGGTATATTGGTTCGAGTGGGAGCAATGGTGGAATATTGAAAGTTTAGGGTCAAGAAATTTAATGACCAAAACTACCGCTTATGGAAGATGCAGATGGAAGATAATTTATCGGTAATGATCTATTCCTACCATTGGTGGAATAACAAAGAATCAATTTAATTATGAAGTGATGAAGAATGGGATTCGGGACAGTAAAGGCTCTAGAACGATACTACCGAAAGCCCCGGTAGCATCTATATTTTCGAGCATTTATAAAGAAAATACAATGAAGGATTTTATGGACACGTTGGATAAATTGTATGAAAACCCTTACGTCCAATAAGGTATTTCTAATGAAGAGACTATTTAATATGAAGATGTCATAAGGTGGGTTTGTTGGGTGATCATTTAAAATGAATTTAATACCTGCTACTAATCAACCAAGTTATGTAAAGGGACTTTGATGATGAGGTCGTATCTCTTCTAATCTTATGCTCATTGATGGAAAGTTGAAATGGCTTGGTCATGGATGGTGGTAACTCTGTCCCTTTCTCTTCTTCTCTTCTTCTTCAACAATTTTAAAAATTTGATGATGTTGTTGGAAAGTATCCCAGGAGAAATGTGATGGAAAAGTACATGTGAGACATCATGTAATGCATTGAACATGGAGAATAGGGGAAGACAAAAGGACGTAGGAAAGGGCTCAGGAACCATGGGAATTCTAGGAAGGGCATCTCCAAATCCATACTAGGAAATATAGAGTGATAGAATTTTGGGAAGAAAGGACATCCTCAAGAAAGATCACAGAGCTCTAAAGAAACAAAGAGATGGACAACAAGAGAGAAATCAGGAAGCAAAATGTACTGCGTGATGTGTTACAAGGTGCTTTGATTCTTCAGATAATATTTTTGAGTGTTGGGTGGTAGATTTAGGGGCTTCAATTCATGTCACACCCCATAGGAAACATTTTCTAGATTATGTTCAACGATTTTGGACGGTGTTCATTTGGGTGGATGATGCACCATGCAAAAATTGTTGAACCGAAAGGTAAAAATAAAGCAAAGCAATGGAAACCAATGGTTGTTGAAAGAGAGGTAAGACATGTTCCAGATCTAAGTAAAAATCTAATTTCCCAAATCGTGACAAATTTGGAAAGTGAAGGTTGTATATGCATATTTACGGATAAGGTGTGAAGGTCATCAAAGGATCATCGGTATAGCAAAAGGAGATAAGGTAGGTACATTGTGTATTTATGTATTGGTAATACCTAACCTTCTATCTCTTTAGCTCTATAGGAGTGGATACAACACCATGGCATCATAGGATTGGACACATGAGGAAGAAGGATGTCGATAATTCACAAAATAAATTTGTTTCTAGATCTTAAAAAAAAAATGATTTTGGACTTCTAAGGAGCATTGTGTTTATGGAAAACATAAGAGAGTCCAATTTCTCCTCAGAGTCTAAAAAGAAAAGAAGAGTGAAAGGTTAGAGCCATGCATACAAATGTATGGGGACCGTGATCATGTATAATCTATTGGTGGCTCTATTATTATGTTACTTTTATTGATGATGCAACTAGAAAAACTTGGGTTTATTGCATTCGACAAAAATCTGATGTTTTTGATACTTTTAAGAAATGGAAAGATTTGGTTGAGAATGAGAAAGGAAAAAGGTTGAAGTGTCTCAGATAAGATAATGGAGGTGAATATTATAGCAAGGAGTTTGATGATTACTATTCATACCACATTATTTGTAGAGAGAAGACAGTTCCAAGGACACCACAAGAAAGTGGTGTGTCAGAAAGGATGAACAGGACAATCATGGAGCGTGCAAGGAGTATGAGATTGCATGTTGGTTTGCCCTTACAGTTATGGGCATATGATGTAGATAATGTTGTTTACTTAATAAACAGAGGACCTTCAAGATATTTGGATGGTATAATTCCAGAGGAGGCATGGACAAGAAAAAAGGTAAACTATTCTTTTTTGAAGACTTTCGGTTGTGAAGCATTTGTCCATATTGATAAAGAAAATAGAACAAAGCTTGAAGCAAAATCCAAGAAGTGTACCTTTATTAGATATGGTGTTAACGATTTTAGTTATCGCTTATGGGATTATGAAAATAACAAAATCATTAGGAGTAGAGATGTCATATTCAATGAGAAGGTCATGTACATAGATCAATTGCAAGGAAAGAAACAGGAAAAAGAAAAACCAGAATACATAGTGCTTGATGAGATCACTGAAAATGAAATTCCAAAGGAACCATAAAATCATAATGTAAAACAATAGGAGCAACAAGTACCTCAAACTCCTGCAAGTGTGGTTAGAAGATCTACCAAATTAAGTCTACCCCCTGAATGATACTCTCCTTCATTGTATTATTTATGGTTGACTGATTCTGGTGAACCAGAATGTTATGAAGAGGCAATGCAGGTAGACACCAAAAAGAAGTGGGAGCAAGGCATGAAAGAGGAAGTGGATTCCTTGGTAAATAACCAGACTTGGGACTTGGTTCAGTTCCTTGGAGGAAAAAGAGCATTGCATAATAAATGGGTTTACAAGTTGAAGAAAGAAGATGGAGGAAAATGGCGATACAAGGCTAGTCTTGTTGTAAAGGGGTTTGTACAAAAGAAAGGTATATATTTTGATGAAATATTTTCTCCTGTTGTTAAAATGACTTCAATTAGGACTATTTTAAGTCTTATGGTAGTAGAAGATTTGCATATTGAACACTTAGATGTAGAAACAACTTTTCTCCATGGGGATTTGGAGGAAGAGATTTATATGCAGTAGCCACATGGGTATGAGGTCAAAGGGAAGGATAATTTGGTATGCAGGTTGAAGAAGAGCTTGTATGGCCTAAAGAAAGCTCCAAGGTAGTGGTATTTGAAGTTTGATAGGTTTATGACATAACAGGGTTATAGTAGATGCCATTCTGATCACTGTGTTTATTTTAAAAGGATAGAAAATGGAAGCTATATTATATTTCTATTGTATGTAGATGACATGCTTGTTGCAGGGTCTAATATGCAGGATATAAATGTGTTCAAGAAGAAATTATCTAATTCATTTGTGATGAAGGATTTGGTTGCTACAAAGAAAATCCTTGGTACGAGAATAACAAGAGACAAGAAAAATTGCAAAATGACATTGTCTCAGGGTGAGTACATAGAGAAGGTGTTGGAGAGGTTTAGAATGCAGAATGAAAAACCAGTTAGTACACCTTTGGACAACCATTTCAAATTAAATAAGGAAATGTGTCCCAAGACACATGAGGATATAGAATACATGTCTAGGGTCCCTTATTCATCAATAGTTGGCAACTTGATGTATGCAATGGTTTGCACAAGGCCAAATATTGCACATGCAGTGGGAGTTGTGAGTAGGTATATGAACAATCCAGGTAAAGAACATTAGGAGGAAGTAAAGTCGATTCTCAGGTATTTGAGAGGTACTACTACTCATGCATTATGTTTTGGAGGATCATACACTTTTCTATAGGGATATATTGATTCAGATATGGAAAGTGATAAAGATAGCAGGAGGAGAACCATAGGGTATGTTTTTACTATAGGTGGAGCAATAGTAAGTTGGATTTTGAAACTGCGAAAGGTTGTTTCACTTTCAAGAACAAAAGCAAAGTATGTTGTTTCTATAAAGGCTAGTAAAGAAATGATTTGGTTACAGAGGTTTATGGAGGAATTGTGAAAGAAGTAGGAGAACAACAAGTTGTACTGTGACAGTGAGAGTGCCATTCATATTGCAAAGAAATCAACCTTCCATTCGAAGACTAAGAATATACAGATGAGGTACCATTACATATGATCCATCTTGGAAGATGGACATTTGAAGTTGGAAAAGATACACACTAGCCAAAATCCTGCAGACATGTTAACAAAGGGAGTAACCAAGGAGAAACTGAGTTCTTGCTCAGTTTTAGTTGGTATTCAAGCATGAATATGAAGATGAGAAATTTGCCAGGTCTAAGAAGGCTCATAGTCCACCAGATACAACAACGATGGATTTGTTGAGATCAGTATCCAAGTGGGAGATTGTTGGTTGTGGAGCCTGATTATCTTCCTGATTCACAGGTCTTTGTTTTCCAGCCGTGTTTATACCCCATGAAGACTTTAGACCCCAAAAGAATGTACACTCATCCACGCAGGGGAGTTCAGAGGGGGTTACCCCCCCTACGGGGGCAACGTCCCCCGAAGGAAAAATTGCCTTGTAAATGTATACTGTAATTTCATTGTAAATCTGGACCGTTTATTATAAGGTCACAGATCTAATGGTATAAGTTATGTTATGGTTTTTTTCCCTAGAAGGAAACCCTCTTTTATGAGGGAAATGTATTGCGGCTGTGTATCATAGTGAATATTGTATTCTGAAAGAGGAGACTGTGAGAGAAAGAAGAGGAAGTTACAACAGGTTTGCTGTAGGTTATATCCCTTCATTTGATGGATAATAATAAAGCAAGGACCTAGCAATTTCTCTGGTGGATGTAGCCCACACTGGGTGAACCATGTATATCTGTGTCTCTAATGTATTGTGTATCTTCTGTGCTTTATTTATGCATTAATTTTATTTTATTGCTCTACGATCCTTTTTTTCTAACATAAGGGAGTCTTAGGCCCCTCTTGGGTGAGGCATACCTACTTTAATGAGGGAGGCCCCTTTCAACCACTACATCCTGTTTGTGTGCATATTGTCCTTTTTTTATATTTTGGTGTGCTCTTTTATTGTTAGTTGGCCTTAGTATTTGTTTTATATCTCGAGTCTTGAGTCATCGTGGAGCCAGACCTGCTTCCTCGCAGGTCTCACCATTTTTTGAAGTTACCACCACATATTTAGTCTTTTCCTTCTAAAAGGTGTAAAGTTATCAACTGTGGTACACACACCTCCACCTACCACACTTGTGGTCATACAAGTATGAGTACTGAGTCGAGTCAGAAAGATACTAGGAGTCCTTCAACTCCCATACCTACCATAGTTAATGGAACTCCTTCTATGCCTTTGACCACTACAGTTGTAGTGTCGGAGGTTCTGGTCATCACTCTTATCCAACCTATGGTTGATACTCAACCTGTAGTAACAAACCCTTTTGGGTCTATTTTTGGTACACCTAGGTAGAGTACTCAGTCCATCCCTACAACCTCTAGCCCTTTCTCTTATGGTATGCCAAATCTCACATTGCAATTTTCGTCATCCATTCCAGCGACGAATACAAATCCTAGTATTGGAATTGGGGCATGGATCCTATGCATATTCCATTATCGTTTGGCAGTGCTCATATTCCCCAAACGACTCCTATGGTTGGAAGCCAAACTCCTTTTCACCTTGGGTCTATTCCTAGTCTTAATGCTCCTGGATGGAGTGGTCAACCAGGAGGACAAGTTTTTGCTTATGTTCTGTCCTTTACACATACCACCTACACACTAATTCAGACCAAAATGTTTGGCATGATGAATCCTCCTCTATCCTCCAGATTTCCACCCGGGGGAGGTCAATTTCATACTTTGGAAAACCCTCAACTTGAAGCTACTATGACTGGTTAAAACATTCATAATCCTCATTATAACGTTCCTTCTGGAATGGTGCCCAACCAACCCCTTATGAATCAGTTTGGAGGGGGGTTTTTCAATCTCGGATAGGGCCATGGTGCATACCAGAACCCTAGATGGGTTGTGATCCCTCAAAAACAAACTTTTCCAGGAGCATGGGCTTAGATGCTGCAACCCCGACTCCCTTTTCTGGCCACGCTTAATTTTCCAGACTTATCAATATTAATGAATGACCTGGTGCGCCATGATCCAACATGGCCCCCCGTCCCCACCAAACTTCCTTCATATATTATGAAATTCGAGGGCAAGATTGGTGAGGATCCTGGTAATCACTTCACTACTTTTTATCTTTGGTGCTCTTGAAATTCCATTAATGACGATTCTATTTGTTTAATATTGTTTCAACGCACCCTCACAGGGGTTGCAAAAAAATGGTACATATAGCTACCAGGGGGGACATATGGTAACTTTAACAAGATGGTTTTAGTCTTTCTCAACCACTTCCAATTGTTGGTTCATTATGATGCTGACATAGAACTTATGTCGGCCTTTCGCTAGGACAAAGCTACCTATATCTCCGATCACATCCAATAGTGGCATAGATGGAAGAGGTATATCAAAGCCTATGTTCCTCCATAGTTCCTGTTGGAATGGTTTCTTAAGTATTTATTTCCTTATATTTCGAAGGATGTCTCTACATCCGGGGTAAAATCTCAAGAGGAAACCATTTTCAAATCCCACCAGTTAGATCTCATGTATGCTCAGTCGAGGATGTTATACGAAATTATTTCTAATGCATCGAGGTCAAACTATGACCTTAGACAAAGGCCTGTGCCTCATGCCAATGGAATTATAGGCTCTGCAAATGTTAAATATACAGACTTGGTGACAAGATAGTTGAAAGAGTTGTCTCTAAGCCAATCTGTAGAGGGACAGACTTCGTCTGTGTCCTCCACTCCCACTCAGTCGATGGACGTGCATTCTGTATAGTCGTCAACCAACTCGAATGGTAACCAATAACCAGGAGGGAATTAAAAGAAAGGACGTGGTAACAATCGTAAGGGTGGGAGGAATGATAATAAAATAAAGGACAACACTAACAATGATAGATTGAAGGTTAATGTTGGCAAGGGAAAGAAAGAGAAGTGTATTTATGATCACCTTACCCACTTGTGCCCCAAACTCGAGGAAGCTACGAGGTTCTTATCTCTACCGCCCATTGTGTTGACTAATCCTTTTCTACATAATCAACACATGGCCTCGAGCTCCTCTAATGCTAGAAATGCATCAAATGGTAGTCAAAACCCTCTGGTGCATGACGATGACCATCTATACATAAATATGGTTAAGTATCAGATTAATGTAGCCACTCAATCTCATGATTACAGTTCTTCACAGACTATTCCATGTCTAGAGTCTCCCCCTCCTCTGGAAGTGCCTTTGCAGATTGAAAATCTAGAGCCTCCACCTCATATTCCGAAAGTTGTACTCAAACACTCTAACCACAACCCTAATTCTAGAGCTTCCCAGAAATGCTCTATTATCGAGGATCTAGGTCAAACCCCTTGTGCGATGTCGACTTTTGAGGTACTCCAGACGTGTCCTTCACAAAGGAATGCCTTGCTATCTATGTTAGGAGCTCTAGACTTGTGTTGCTCTAAGGTTATCAAGTTTGACATTACGGATGTTCAACCTCACTTTCCTTACCATGTGGTTTTCCAAATCCATGTGGATTACTCAAATTATACCATCAAACACACCATTATTGATGAAGGCACTACAACGTGCGCAATGTCTCTAACCTGTTGGAAAGCCATTGGCTCTCCGACCCTCTCTCAATCTCTGACCATGTTGAACACATTTGATGGTTGTTATTTCCATCCCCATGATATTCTTCCTACCTTTTTAGTCCAGTTATGTAGAAATATAGTGGAGGTGGATGTTGAGGTGGTTGATGCGCCCCTTGACTATAACTTGTTACTAGGGCGTAATTGGACTTATGCTATGACGACAGTCATATCGTTCATTTTTCATACTTTATGTTTTCCTCATGAAGGGAAGATCATGATGATCAATCAGTTATACTTTGTGCATGCTAGTCCCAATGCATCAGTTGGACCTTCGATCCCCATGATCAATAATTCTCAGCAGGAAACTGAGGATATTGGTGTCATAATGTATTCCTCCCTTATGGGTACCTTTGATTTCATAGCACCAATTCATCACATTTACACCATGTCCAGTAGGTCTGCTTCGTCAATGAGGTCTGTTCCTTTCCACACTTAGTATTTTAACAATCCTTGGACCCTACCTTCCTCGACCATGTCTTTTGAAGTTTAGTCACATATTGGAATGGAAATTCCACTATCGACGACGGAGATAGTGTATCAGGTTGTTCTTGACTCTTCTGCCGACCCAGATCCTGTCTCCTCACAGACGAACAAGGAAGATCCTATTCTTAAGCCCGTATGGGCCACTTCATCATCTTGCTCACATGATTTCCTCAATAATAATTTACCTACAGATGAAGCGATCTTAGAGGCCATGAATGGTTTTGATAGGCCATGGGATGATATGAATCATCACTCTTACTTCTTCCTAGAGCTTGCTAGGATCGAACAAGACGATATTAGGTCTACCTTGAGTGAGATAGTCAGTCACGCCATAGTTCCACTTGATACACATGGTATTTATGTTGAAGGAAACATGGCGAGTATTTTTCCTACCATCACGATCGACATCTCTTGCATTCCTGGTAAAATTGAAAATCTATATATCAGTGCAAATTGTTCACCTGAAGAAATTCAGATCTACACCGATCTGTTCAAAAAATTCTATGATGTATTCACTTGGTCATATGAAGAGACACTAGGAATCGACTCTCATATTGTCAAACATGAGATTAAAACCTACCTGGATGCTAAACCTGTTCGACAAAGACTTAGAGTTGTTAATCCTAGGAAGGCCCCTGCTATTAAGGCAAAGGTGGAAAAACTGCTTAATGCAAGTTTTATCTACCTGGTTCCCTTGAATGAATGGGTATCCAATCCCATTCCCGTGAATAAGAAGCAAGGAACCATCCATGTATGCATGGATTTTCGAGACCTGAATATGGCATGTCCTAAAGACAACTTCCCAGACACCTTTCATTGATCAGATTCTTGATGAGTGTGCGTGAAGCGAGGTTTTTATTTTATGGGTGGATTTTCAGAATACAATCAAATTTAGATCAAACCCGAGGATCAACATAAGACGAAATTTATTTTTCCTTGGGGTACTTTCGCATACCGGAAAATGCCTTTTGGCCTTAAAAACGCTAGAGCAATCTTCCAACGAGCCATGACCTTTTCCTTTCATGATCTCAAGAATATAGTCGAAGCTTACCTTGATGATATTGCTACTCACTCTCGCAAGAGAGTGGATCACTCTACTCAACTTCGGCTAGTTTTTGAGAGATGTCGCTATTATCGCATTCGTTTAAACCCTCAGAAGTGCATATTTTGCGTTAGGTTAGGTCTTCTTTTAGGATTCTTAGTTTCTGAGACTAGGATCATGGTGGACCCTTTAAAGGTTGAGGCAATACTTCGATTGCCTCCCCCGTGCAACATCCGTAAGATTTAAGGTTTACAAGGGAAAGCTATCTTCTTACGTTGGTTTATTGTAAACTATGCCAATATTACTAAGGGTTTCATGCATCTCTTGAAGATAGACACTTTGTTTATATGGGATGAGTGAGCCCATGATTCCTTCGATGCTCTTAAGAAAGCCTTGGTGTCGATGCCTTTGCTRAAGCCTTCGGACTACAKTAGATATTACTTTCTTTATATCACCGCGTCTAAAGGGACGATTGGTATGGTTTTAGTTCAGGAGGATGATGAGCTCCATGAGCACATCATCTACTACCTTAGTCAAAATTTAGTCAGTCCTGAACTCAATTACTCTCATGTTGAGAAGCTAGCTTTGGCTATCGTACACACAGTTCAAAGATTGCAACACTATATATTGCTTTGAAACACTACCATAGTTTCTAATGTCAATCCATTTCAATACGTCCTTACTAGGCGTATCATAGGGGGAAAATACAATAAATGGATTGTCGTTTTTCAAGAGTTTGACCTCAAATTTTCTTCTACAAAATCCAAGAAATCGCTAGTTTTTGTTGAGTTAATATAGGACTTCCCTTGATTAGATGAGGATGTCATTCATGTCGATTCATTCATGGAAGAACACATTTTCCTTATCTCATCTTCGAACCCCTGGTATGGAGACATTTTGATATATCTTAAAACCTTGAAGTTCTCTTAGCATCTATTGAGAGACGATCGACGACGTATACGGTATCAAGCTAAAAACTACCTTATCATTGATGACACTTTGTATCACTGAGGTGTAGATAATATGTTGCATCGTTGATTGACTCACGGAGAGGCTAAGTCGGTTCTTAATGATTGTCACAGTGGGGCTTGTGGTGGTCATCTATCTAGGATTTCCACAACCCAAAAGGTATTACAAGATGGTTATTATTGGCCGTCTATTTTTAAATATTATGTCGAAGCAGTCAAGAAGTGTCACCCTTTCCAGGTGTTCATTCGTAAAATGCACTCGCATCCAACCCCTCTTCACCCGGTCGTCACTGTCAGTCCCTTCATCAAGTGGGGCGTGGATTTTGTGGATTGAAACCCATCTTTGGCTGGGGGAAATCAACGTATCATCGTGGTCGTAGAATAATTTAGTAAGTGGGTATAGGCCATGCCTACAATTAAATCCGATGGTAAGACTGCAACTTTTTCTATGTTCAATCAAATTATAGCCCTGTTCAAAATTTCGAGTGAGATTGTCACTGATCATGGTAGTCAATTTCAGAATGAAATGATGAAAGAATTAGCATTGAGTCTAGGGTTTAAACATGGCCATTCATCCCCTTACTATCCCTAGGAAAATGGACAAGTATAGGCCATGAACAAGTCTCTCAAGACCATTTTGCAGAAAACTGTTAGCCAATGCAAATCTGACTAGCATTTAATGCTTTACCCAACACTTTGGGCATATCGAACCTCGTTTAAGACTTCCACCATTTTTTTCTCCTTTTCAGTTAGTACACGGTGTGGAGTCGATCCTTCCTATTGAATGTGAAATCCCTTCTCTTAGACTAGAAATTAAGCTCCTACCTAACACTTCTGATCTCGAAGAATTCCTCGTACACCTAGAGAGCCTATATGAGCAACATCGAGATGCCTCTACAACTATCGAAGTGAATAAACGACATGTCAAGGTCCATTATGATAATTCGGTATGTCCTCAGCAATAAGCTGAGGGTGACTTGGTCCTATTGTATGACCAATCCAAAGAACCACTGGGGGTAGGAAAATTCAACCCCATGTGGCACGGTCCTTATATCGTGTGACGTGTCTTAGAAAAAGGGGCCTATGAATTCGAATATTATGAAGGGAATATGTTGGATGAGCCCAGAAATGGGCTCTACTTGAAAAGATATTACGATTGAGCCCCAAGATTGGGAGTAACTCTTTGTATACTAGTGTATCTTAGTGTATATATATTTTTCTTTTTGTCATCAGCTTGCTTATCAAGTTTTTCCTTGGTTGGAAGATGTCAACTGAGTCTTTGGCTTACTTAGGATTTGCATATGGTGCCAATCGTTATATATGGAACTTGGCTTCCACCGCTTGGGTTTTTTACTCACCCGAGGGTCAACTGGTGTCTTTAGGTGGTGTTTGTCTAGGGCCATCAATGAATAATGTGGCTAAATATAGCGTTGTTATAGAGATTTTATGTGACGCCACCTATCTGAACCATGGGTATTATGTACGTCAAACGAGACAAGTTTCCCTGCACATTTTAAAGCACTCTCTCCCAGTTTCCTCTCATTGGCTCATCCCCCCAGTGCCTCCACCGGTGTCATGGAAATCCATCCGGTCATCGCGGACCCACATCTGCGAAACAAAGATTTTTTGTTTAATACTTGACATCATCCAAAAATATTTGCGTTTTTTAACTCTTTTAAAAAAATACAAAAAAATGAAATATATAAAACTTTTTCATATCTATATCTCCGTAGGCGGAACCTGGTGGCAGTGGAATGTCTGGATCTCCTCTATAGTCGATCCTAGCATAAGGGTAGTCATCCAGGCCTATCACCTACCAACACCACCAGATGAAGAACTCATCGTTATAGGGGGTTGGTATGCTACCACCTACCAACCACCTCATCACCTCGGTCCACCGTGACATGACTGGATCAAGCGGTCTATGTGAAGCAATCTTGACCTAGGGCTCAATACTGGAACCCGCTCGAAGAAAAAACTACACAAGACATATGTGAACCCAAAGTTCCTCTTCCTACCTTATTTGCAGTCTGTCAGCTGACTCTTCATGTTATCCAATGGTGAGGTGCACCAATCATACACTGTGGGTCGCAAGCACTCCACTAATATAACATCATTAGCCTTGATGCCTGGTAGTTTTATCCAGGGATTCTTGTGGTTTCTAGAGTCATGTCACCCATTCGTGACTTTGGAAGGTATTTTCTTTGACCAACTTATAGGATAGGTTGTCACTCTGTTTCACACACTTGGATTATCCTACAACTTTGATTCATATTCCTTAGGTATGAACCCATTTATTAGCGACACATAACCTTCTTTCTACTACTAGAAGTGTCGTTAGTGAATGGTAGAGGCTTACCAAACATGGGTGCCCTAGTTAGAACCTTTGTGCCATTTGGTGCCCATGCAAAGATTTTTTCCATAAGATCAGGAGTCCCTTATAGTTGCAATATGACTTTGCATTTGAACCCCGTATTCTCACTCATAAGCATTCTGACCTATACCTATGGGACTTCCACCAAGTCTTGGTTAAGCTCTTTTCTGATTCTATTAAAAAGCAAAAATATTTTCGAGTGAACTTATCTCTTTCACACTTGTTAATTAGATTTCAAAGGATGTCTATTTGGTGTAAGTTTAACCCTTTTTTGGACCAACTAGACTAATTTCGAAAAAGGAATACTCTAGTCACTAATGGCTAGAAGAGTTCTCTTGGGTATTGTTTTATACTTTTTCGGGCCTAGGGGACTAAATTTTTGAAAAAGGACATTCTTTGGCGTTAAGTTGTAATTGCACTCCATTATCCTTCTTGTAGTATTGAGCCTATTGTCGGTTCCCACTTTCTCACTGTAAGTCTATTACCTCAGCAGTTTGCATCATCAACCAAGAAGAGCCTTGTTTATATCCTTTGAAGCTTGACACCCTATACCCCAAGATGAAACATTCCCTCGAGTGTCCATGTCCTGCATGCACCTCCTTGCATTGAGCATAGGTATGTTCCACTGTTGGAATCAGTTGATTACTTTTGACACTCTTTTCTTCTCTTATATCATAGAATTCATTTGTCTATGAAAAACAAAAAAAAAGATGGGCGAGAAAAGAATATTATCTCATGTTGGAAGTAGTCGTGTTGCCTTTGAACAAAGAACAAAATTTTGAGTCCATTTGTCATCCAAAGTTTGGATTTAGAATGACCTTAGGAAGCTGATATCATTACTTAGAGTTTACTCCTCTGACTAGTTACTCTTCCATTCCCTATGGAGAGTTTGATTCGTGCCTCCTACATCACAAAGTTTCATTATCAAAGTCTATGCTGTCGGATTCCTCCATATGTATCATTCTCTTGTTCAAAGGATGTCTATAAGCTTGTGTCATTCATTTCTCAGAACTCTTGAATTTTCGTGTCGTCCATACCCTCAGTGTGTCTTAGAGTTACATGAAGTTGTAGTCCTACCATGCACCCTGGTCCTAGTTTCATTATGGGTAGGTAAACTTGAACCCAACGGTCGACATCTCCTCATTGGTCATTGACTAGGGGATTTCCCTTGTGTTCGACAATAAGAAATCTATTCACACATTGGGATTCATGCAGTATCTTGGATTCCATTAGCATTATTGGTGGTTTCCTCACCTTTGTCAGCAATTTTACTTATTGGTTGTTATTCAGAGGGTCTCTTCCGTGCACTACTTACATTTGGTGCATGCGAGAGATGCACAGTGTCGTTGGTTCATGAACATCATTTTTTTCCGAGTTCCTCCCAATCATCAAGCTATTGCCTTGTACCTCATGTTGAATGATGAGAGATGCCTTAATTTTCTCCTTTCAGTGGGTCTCCTTCCATCGACTTCATCTCATCTATTATGGAAATGAGGCATATAGTCCTATGAGTACCTAGAGGCTTGCAGTCATCAGTGGAAGGTTCTCTTGCCATCGACAATTGGGAATACATCAATGTCTCCTGATCGATCAATTCTTCAAGTGTTCGAATTCAACACCTTTATTCAGACTTGTAAGAATGTACTTGGTGCCTTGATAGCTACTTTCATTATTGGTAGGTTGTCTCGTGTTTGTTAACAATATACCTTAATGACCGGTAATCAAACAAAGTCTCATTGTGTTTGACCTCAACTCCTTTATTCACATGATGTAGATTTGCACCTTTGGCGGATCATGTAGAAGACTTGAAGACATTAGTTTATAGTCACAACTTTCCTGAGATGTTGCTATCATTCATTGGACCAGTACCTATATGACGTAAGTGATCATGGGAGATCAGATTGTACTCCATTGTATACAAATATATTCAGATCGATTTTGAGACTAGTTTTCACTAGGCCTTGTTCGTGACTATGACAGCCTATGGCATGTATCTACTTTGCATTTCCTATTCATGGCCATGAAAAACTATTTGGTATATTTCCACATGGATCTGTAGTGTAATTCAAATTGGCAGCCATGTGTACAAARTCATTATGGATTGTAATATTCTTATGAGCAACTAGTTCGTCCARCCGGGTCTCCATAACTCCACTTCTGGGAATTATAATGTATTTTGTCCATCRCAAATACTCCTCTGACCTCACACATTAGGGGGCATATGTTATAGAAATATTTTCCTCACCCCATGCAACTTGCTTAGAAGGCCTTTTCCATTTCCATGTGTAGACTTGAAGTCCCTTTTTGGAAATTCCAAAGATAAAAAWTATATTTTTCCACATATATGTGCCCTAAAAACTATACATCATGTGTATTCGCAAGTTGCACCATTAGAGCTCACGTACATCGRGTTTTGTGCCCAAAATTAAAAATGGTGTCAGGTTTCCATATCACATCACGAGATCCATGATCCTTGACCTTCCATATACTGGAGATGTCTCGACTCGGCCCTTCAGTTCCATTTGAAGGCTATAAATGGGGCATATCCAAGGTGTGGAAGAAGGAGAAGAATTCAAATTTTGAGAGAAAGTTACCCTGGATAAATTATTCACTTCATATTGAGTCTGCATCCCTTTGTCCTTTAAAGTTTGAACACATTGTTCAACCTCCAAGCTCTTCCCTCTTTGATGGAGAACCTCATTGTCTCTCTTATATGACCTTGCCTTTGGTGAAGGATTGAAGTGGTGGAGGCCCAACTGGAAGGGACTTAGTTTCTCGGTTCCGAGACGTGGAAACACGGAAGTTTGTCATTCATACACTTTTGTTGGTCATATTTGAATAGAAATACTCTTTTCTCGTCCAATTAATGTCTTATTCGAATTGTTATCCCATGGGCATATTTGTTATGAATATTGATGGATTATGCTATTACATGTGATAAATTTAGATATTATCACTATATGCTTGCGTATCTTGGTTGTTGAGGACAAGTTGCAGGTATATAGCTTTGAGTTAAGTGCTCAACTGTGGACTTCATCGAACGTCCAGACGAGGTAGGCTCCTTATCTTGTCTTTTTAGCATGTTTTTTTATATAACATACTTGATATTAGAGTTGATTTCTACAGTCATTTCTGTCTGTTGTGGTTTACCCCATGCCATAGAGTGATTTTCCTTGTAACTTCAGGCAGTCTGAGGGTGTTTTATACCCCTGCCATGTTTCTTTATGTAGTCCCTACACTTGGCGATGCTAGTTGTCTCTCACTCTGCACACTACTTCCAATGCTATGATTGCAACTAATCTGTCCTCCCTTTCTAACTATGAGTGCTTTTGATAAGTCTTCAACTATTATCTCCGATTGTGGTGATGCACATGGGGTCATGGATTCAAAACATGATATATTCTGAGTAGGAATTAATGTCTCTTCGATTATAGGAATGGACTAAAACTCCTCTTCCTCTCCTTTTATGTATGGTATCTCCATGATTTGGACTATTTTGCAAGGTCCTCTCCACTCTGGATAACTACATGACTCTACTTTCTCAGCCCCAAGTTTTCACCTCTTGTACCTCCTTCAACTATGTAGTACTCCAAACATGTCTTCTTCCTTTGATACAACTTCTTCAGTTCTCTGCATCCTCAATCCCTTCCTTCCTTCTTCATTTCTTCCTTCATTCTCTCTTGTCCTCAGACTATCCTCTTGCTATCCCCTGGTTCCCATTTGTGCGTGAATAACCTTAGAATTCATAATCCATTTTCATCACTCACTTGTCGCACAACAACATCTTTATCCACGTACCCAATGATTTCACGAACCTTCCGCGTGGACCTTTGAAGAAATCCCTTTCTGCAACATTGTATGACTGGGTACAATCTAATACAAATTATGTAACATATCCTCCTAATATACTATCCAACTAGAAATAAACCGCGCGAGAAGTTTTATTAATTACAAAATTCAGTTGTCTTACCAACTCAGGAGTCCAATTCCTCAGCATTGCAGTTCGATACCTTCCAGTCTTCTCCACTAATCTTTCTAACCAGTCAATCAAAATAATCCAAAATTCACCAAAGAAAATTTCACGCATCTTTGTGTACACATACCTTTTCATCCATTTCTCATCACTCATTCAAGGGTTCCTATTCTCTTTCCAATAAAACTTGCATTCCTTCCCTTCTAACCATTCAAATATTTATTTCTCACTCGACCTCCAAAACTTTCCCTCAATCACAGATTCTGAGTCCCGACAACATAACCATTTGTTGGCATGTGTGCAGTTGTAATACCCTAGGTTCGAGTTATATTGACCAACAAAACCCTTTGGACACCGACCCTTTTTCCATCACCTTCATGCAAGTGAAGTCTCACCTGAGGCATCTATTGGGGTTGCAGGAACCAAGTTTCTACAGTAGTGAGGGAATTTGAGGTGATCATCCTTGTCTGTTTTGTGTGCGTTATTTTGTATTTTCTCTCCTTAGGTTACTTAGTGAATTCAGTTATATATTACCATTATACTTCATATTGCAACATAAACCAAGTACTGTAACATTCATAACTATTGTGCAATGATCACACATAGGACAAATCTAGTCTATCATGCCTCAAAAAAGTATCCATGATCAATCACATAAAAGACAAGTAAACACAGTAGTTAACATGGTTCACCCAACTTTGGGCTACGTCCACAACGACTGGCTTATTTATTATTCTTTCTATAATTTTCTCAGGCTTGCACACTTCGCTTACAAAGATACATCGTGCTGTCTTTTCCTTCATCTAGCCTAGTCCCTTTGAAGTACAAGACTCTCTCTATCTCTCTACAACATCTCCTTAACATTCAAACATAGACTCTTTCCTTCTCATCCTATTCTATCATTCTTCTCACAAAATAGGAACTCTCGACAGTGCATCTAGGGAAAATAACATAACAAGAGATAACCCCTATCTTCCCAACCCATTACATATTTATACATGAATTCTAGGGATTTAAACCCTACTTTTCTCACCCCAAAACCCTATTACAATTCATGACAACTCAAGTTGACTTGTTGTTCGAGATGTTTTATCTACTTTTACGTCTGCATGCTACTTTTTCCTTCTTGACAACTGGTCTTCCCGCTTTTGTGCGTTTTGTTGTTTTTAGCATGAAAAACTATTTTCCTTCCTTTTCACACGCTTTCTTCTCTTACTTTATTCTCTGCTTTATTCCTCTGCTTTATCTTTCTGTTTTATTCTTCTGCTAAGTATGTTATTTTTGCACACTGTACTCTTGAATGTGCCTCAACTGCGCACTCTCGAGCCTACCTTGTATTTATTATTCTTCTTCTTCTTTTGATGCACACATATTCCATACTTAGGATTTTCATGAATATTGTTTCCACAATTCCTGTCCAACACTCTTCCACATGTAACACCAAAAATGTTCACTTTCCACCACACCTCCACACATGACATAGTGGACTCTCATGCCTTCAAATATTACCAAGAGGCTAAGAAATTACTTATTACACTTTCTAAAGAGCCTCCCCTCTCTAAATCTGATCTCATTAATGTTTATGACCCTTCCACCCCCAATGCTATTCTAGTTTTAATGGCCACCTCTACACCATAAAAACTCCTCACTCTTTCATCAAAATTTCCAAATGAAATAGTGCATGGCCCAAATTATTATTGATAATGGATGTGAATGAAAACTAATATCCCAAGCCTTGTTTTATGAACTCTATATTCCAACCACACCTCACCCTTGACCCTACAACTTTGGTTAGGTCAATAATCACAACATTAATATCCTCATCATTAAGCACTATAATATCACATTTGCAATCACCCCCTACATTAACACTATGGATTGCAACGTGGCACATTTGGATTGAATAAAACTTATATTAGGGTATCCCTATAATATTTCTCACAATGTCATTTAGTATGGTAGACATAATACCTATACCTTACAATTTTTGGGTCGCAGGTACCATTTCCACTTTACCCCACCTCCACCCACTCATGCATCCCATGTATTAACTATCACAACTACAGTTTCCCATGCATACCTCAACCAATTTATTTATGCATGATCCAACAAATTAAAGAGGGTAATGTGAACAAGATTCCTTGCATAACCTATAATATATTTTAGATACCTACACCAATGATTTTTCCAAGTCCAAAGGCCTTCCCCCAATCGATCCCATTCATCATTGTATTGATCTCATTCTCGACATTTACCTTCCTAATTATCCATCCTATCACCCCTCCATAGTGGAGCATACTAAAATGGAAAAAAAATTAGACTCTCATCATTGAAGGTGACATTCAACCAAGTTCCTCTCCATGTGGATCACAAGCATTTATCATATCCAAGAAATAAAACAAAGAATATAATCTTGTCACATATTATAGAGATGTTAATAAAAACATTAAAATTTGATGCCTTCTACCCCATATGGATGATATTCTTGGTTAGCTTAAGGATGCTCAATATTTGACTAAGGTGGAACTCACATCTTGTTATCTATAGGTGTGCATGGAGTCGTGTGATAGCTAGAAAACAACTTTCAAAACCAAATTTTGTCTAAATGAATGACTTGTGATACCTTTTGATTTAACCAATGCACTAAATACATTTATGGGGATTATCAATTGATATTTTCAAGTCACATTTGGAAAAAAATGTGTTCTACCCTTGATGATATCCTTATCTTTAGTCAAACATGGGAGGACCATCTCCAACATGTGAAAATTTATAAATACATTTAGACAAAAATTGTGGGTAAACACAGAGCTAAGATGCAGGTTTTTAAGGACCATCTCCAACATGTGAAAATTTAGAAATACATTTAGATGAAAATTATGTGTAGACACGGAGCTGAGATGCAAGTTTTTTAGCAATATGTTTCTAGGAAATATTTTAGGACATGATCTCACTATAAGAAGGAAATATTTTAGGGAATGATATCACTATAAGAATTTAAATAATGTGTGCACCTTGTGGGTTTTTTTTTCTATCAATTGATAATGCTACTACTTTTTATATTAGGTTGCTCAATAAAGTTCTTTCTACACACAAATCTTGACTTCTTTCCAACTTTTCCAATATTAATCTCATTAACACATGCAAATTTCCCTTTACTCAAGGCATTTTTGTGCATTGCCTTCATTAGGTTGTTGCATGTAATCCCTTACTATTGGTGCACGTTTGGTTATGTCGTTCGATTTTTTCCTTTAGCATTGGGATAATGTGTGCATGTTTTGTGATGGAGTGAGTGCATTTTCTTAAAATATTTATGATTTATAAGGACATTTTGTAGGATCCATACTTATCTTAAAGTTTTAAAACATTAATGAATCTTAATAATTTTGAAAATGTCAACTATAAAGTATTTGAGAATGTTTTCTAATAAATTTTTAAGGATTTTACAGTCTTTAAATTTTTTTGACATTTTTTGGAATAAATTGAATTGAGCTTATAAAATTTTAAAATTTATTTTTGAAAAAAAAAAATGAAATTGATGAAATGTTTTGGAAGAAAAAGAAATGAAAATTTTGTAAAATGAAAAATTTTAACTCCTAAATTTATTCTTAATAATTAATCCTTGGAAAATAAGAAGATAAATGTAACCACTACCTTGGTAAAAAAAATTTGACACAATAATAAATAATAAAATGGTATCCAAATATAAATAAAATAAAATTTATAATATAAATAATATTATAATACTAATTACAATAAAAACTTAAATTTTATTAGTTTAAATTTGAGTTGAAGGTAAAAGTTGTTAACGTCTATTCATTATTTATTATAAATATTTAGTTATAAAATTGGTTTGATTATTTATTATAAATATTGAATTATAAGAAATGGATTGGATTCATCTCTTGTGGTTTTCACCATCCAATAAACCGTTGTTCAAATGGATGTATCGTCATAGACTTTGTGGGTAAGTAACACTCGCCATGAGCACAATAAGCAGTGTATATTGTGTACATTCTATATAATTGTGTATATTATGTCTAATGATGCCTATATGTTGTGTAATTGTTTAGCAAAGCAACTGCACTAGGGTTTCAATTCCTCATGCCTTATATTAAAGTTGTTACATTTCCATTGAGTGAGAGGGAGTATGGAGTTAACTTTGTTGTTGTTGGTGCCACTACCTTGGACCCTTTGTTCTTAACTGAAAGATCAATCTTTACCCAAGCATAATTATCTTTAGATGTACAAATTGGATGGTTCCAAGAGTTGAAACTAACAACATGCATTGTTTTTTGTTTTAAATGAGTGTAGGGATCTATATTACTTGTAAGTATTATGATACAAAAAGTGGGGATCCTGGTTTGTCTAGAAGGAAACCAGATCAGGGGGTTCCAACTGCTAGAGTTGATAGTTGTTGTGGATGGTTTTGGTATTCCACAAGGGGAAGCCAGACCAGACCTTCCATACCCAGTTTGAAAAACACAAACATAAAGAAAAAACTAAACCTTTCCCCCTAAACCAGAGTTTGTAACAGGTCTGAACTAACCTTCCACTCCCTGGGCATAACTTCCATTAGAATAACAAAATTAAAAAATCCAAAACTAAGAGGTGTTACAGCACCTGGGGGTGCTCCTTCCCGCCATCTTATTATCTTCCTTTGGGGAGACCGTGCAGGTCTTCTTGATTTGGGTTGGTGCGCCTTGTCCATCCGCAGGTGTGATGTCCATGTGATGAACATAACGTAGGTAAAGGTGGAACTGAGCCGCCAACCGCTCCAACTTGCATTTTTTTTCCTTCTCTACCTCTACTAACAGTTTGATAATTGTTTCCAGACTGTCGAGGCGATGCAGGATCTCGTCCAACATTGTCTTGTTTTCCTGGTTATCCTTCTGTCTGGCTTCCTCCCTTTCTGAATTCACTTTCTCAATCATCATATTGGTTATGCAGGCCATCTCTACCATTTTGTGGTAGAGGGTTTCCTTGGGTTGCGTAGCTCCCAGATTAGTCACCCAGTCCTCTTCCAGCACCATGTCACCCCAATCTTTGTTGTTATGCTTGTCCTTTAATTCCTCTTCCCACTGGGTAATTGCTGCCTTACCCTTCGGCACAACCAGAGTATGGAAGGTACCCTCCGCATATTTCGCTACTTGATCCATTCTTGTTAACCGTCGCGAACTTTCTGAGAATTCCTTCCTAGGGGGGCTCCTCTTCCTGTGCGTATGCTTCATTCATGCCATCCCTCTTTTTCTACCGTAGATCCTACTCTGGCTACTCAGCTTGTACCTCACTTCACAAGTTTCCTTACTCTTTCTTCCATTGAAACTGTAATAACCCTTACTGTTGCGCTCCTTCTGTTTTCTTCTACTCCTCTTGTTCCTCTTCTTATGGTATTTCCCCCACTGCGAGCCTGTACTTCCAGCCATGATTTGCCCGAGGTGGTGAGTGCTTCCATCATTATTTGCTGGTAAGGATCGTTTGATCATGATGGTACCACCTTTATCCCTGTACTTTCCACTGCCCTTACTCTCTTGTGATCCCACTGTGCCTATCCTCGTACCTGTACTGGGGGCTGGTGGATCATTCCTCATTATCACCATCTCCTCATGACTTAAATCATTCATTGCATTCGACTTGCTTCCTAGCCATTCACCCGTGCTTTCCCCATGACTCTTACTAATTTATCGACCCTTCTTCTGCTCACCCACCTGCTGCCTATTGTGATCTTGCATGATAATTAGTGGCCAAGTGTTAGGAAATCATATTCTTCTTGGGTCCCATGTTCCTTCCGAGAGGCCTGGCCTTGTCCTCCTTGATTTGAATTTCCATGCTTAAGTTGCCATCACGATCTTTTGCCTCCAGGTGGTTGCAGTCTGTCATAATTTTCCTGCTCGATATCCTGATCCAGGGTTCGTCTAGTTCTGGGCCTTCCTTGTTGACTCCCTCATTGTCGAGTCTGTCCGCTAGAGCATTTGCTGACCTGCGCACCCACCACAACTCCACTGTGTTCACTGTTCTCAGATGATCCTGGACTTTATGCAGGGAGTGTGCTAGGCGCCAGTGTCGCTGAAACTTGCCCACTCTGGTGTTGTTTTGGAGTTTTTTCGCCATTTTGATTACCAGGGTGGAGTCACCTTCCACGATGGTGTTTTTCATCCTTTCTCGGCGTAGGATTTCAAGGCCGAGCTCCAGGGCTCTGAATTTCTCTGCATTATTTTTTGAGTTTCCTATGCTCCCAGTGTACAGTCAGATGATATTTCCACCACGGTCTTTGATCACTCCACCTACCCTTGCCACTCTCGGATTTCCTTTTGCCGCCCCGTCAAAATTCAGTTTGAGGAACCCTGATGGAGGAGGAGTCCAGTTGCGGACTCCTATCTGGATTTGCGGTTCACGTCCCACATGTATGATGTTGCTCCAATCTTTCAGATGGAAAAATTCCACAATGTGGGAGTCTTGGTCTGTAAGTTGAATTTTCTCCTTATTGTAGTTGCGGCTCTACACCATTTCTCTTATTTGAGAGACTATTGCATCCTTTAGCCTCTTTGCCGGTAGGCTGTCATTCCTGAAGATGCGTTTGTTCCTTTCTTTCCAGATCACCCAGATGATCATCCATGATGTTATATTTCAACAAAGGTTCACCATTTCATTTTCGTTGTATCTTTCATTCCAGTCTTTGATGGTTGCACTGATATTCCCCCTGACTCTATTGGATTGGCGGTAGATGCATGCCACCCAATCCCAAATTTCAGTTGTGTAGCTACATTCGTCGAGGAGGTGATCAGTTGTTTCCTCCTTGACTTGACAGATATGGCAACGAGAGGGACATATGAAACCCCTTTTCATGAGGTTCTCCCAAGTTAGAATTTGATTGTGTAGTACTATCCATTCGAACATTTTGATTTTTGGCCATTGGGGACTCTTCCAGATATTTTCCCACTGTGGCTCCAAATTTTCTTGGTTCTGGCCCACGATGTAATACTGTGCTTCTTTTAAGTTGAATTCTCCCCCATTTTTCCTGCCCCACCTCAATTGATCATCTTCCTCCGAGACCCCGATTTTCCTTTTCCCCAATTCCTCCTCCACCTCTTTCGTTATTGTTTCTATCTGGGATCTATTTTGTGGATTAAGCTTGTCCCAGATCCTCCATCTGGCGTTGCCATCCCTTTGCTTCCAGTATTGATGGATTTTTGTTTTTCCTTGCCCAATCATTTCCTGTTGGAGCTCCTCCCTGTCTGGAGTTTCCATTCTGGATCTTGTTTCCACGTGTCCTCCCAGAACCTTGTTGTTCTACCATTTCTGACTTCCTAGAAGCTATGATTCTGGATCCATTTCTTATTTCTCCAGACGAGATTCCAGATGGATGAACCCTCCCTTGTGCCCATGAACCAAATTCTCTGATGGTCGTTGATGTTCAGGGCATACTTGGCTTTCTAGAGATTCGCCTAGGACATCGATTTGTCTTTTACCCATCTCCACCAGAGCTTTGCCCTGTAGGCCTCGTTGGTTACCTATGGGTCTTGTAACCCCAGGTCTCGTTTTCTCTTTGGTATGCATACCTTTTCCTAGGCCACCAGGGCCCATTTATTTTTGTTTTCTATGCCTCTCCATAGGAAATATCTTTGGATGGATCTTATATTTTGTAGTATTCCTTTGGGGGCTGGAAACACTGACATCATAAATGCCAAAATTGATTGTAGAACTGCTTTGGTGAGGATAAGCCTTCTGACCAGGTTTAGAGCTTTGTATGTCCAGTTTTTTACCCTCTCCTACAATTTATTGATAACTCCTTCCCACATAGAATTTTTTCAAGCTCTATCCACCAGGGGGATTCCCAAGTATTTCGTTGGGATCATTTTACGCTCAAACCCCATAATGTTGGACAAGTTTATTTGAATTGCCAGATTAGTGTTGAAAAAAAATATCATGGACTTAGAGTGATTGATTTCCGCCCTCGAGGCTTCCCTAAAGTATTCTAAGATTTTTTTATAAGCTTTTGCTTCCTTTACCGTGGGTGTGCCATGGAGCAGGGTGTCATCAACAAACTGTTGGTGTGTTGAGGTTGGACAGTTTTCAAACGGTTTGAGGCCTTTTATTTCACTAGCTGCAATTGTGCTTTTTATATTTCTACTCATCCCTTCCATCATTATAATGAAGGCAGGGATGGTGAATCGCTTTTAGGTGCTCTGGATGGATGGGGAAGTGTTTGGTTGGAACCGGTTTGACCAACGTGAAGAATCTTCATTGAGACTAGGTGTGATCCAATTGATCAATGTTTGATTCAGGAGCCAAGGCTTCCAGCGTCTTGTGGCCAGTTGCCGGCGTTTTCGCCTAAGCCTTCACCGGGTCAAGTTGGATTGCCATCTCCCTCTCCCCTTCACCAGGTCAAGTTGGATTACCATCTCCCCTCTCCTTTGGCTTTTCAACGTGTGTATTATCTCATGGGATTGGATGATATTGTCCAGGATTTGTCTCCCTTCCACATAGCCCGCATGTTCCTGTGAAATCAATGTGGGAAGGAGTGGTTTCAATCTATTGGCTATAACTTTGGAAATTATCTTGTAAACCACATTGCACAAAGCTATTGGCATGTAGTGATATGGAGTCCTAGCTTCATTTTGTTTTGGGATTAGAGTAATCATTGTGGCATTTAAATCTTTCAGGATGGAGGTCGAGCGCCTAGAGTCCTCCACCACCCCATTTATGTCATACTTAAACACATCCCATCAATATTTGAAGAATTCCACTGTGAAGCCATCTGGGCCCGGGGCCTTTCCATTGGACATCTCCTCGACCACTTGGTCGATTTCTTCCTCTGCGATGGGTTTGCATAGGATGGAATTTTGATCCTCTGTGACCAATTTGGGGATGTGATGAATTATCCTCTGGATGGCCATAGATCTGTCTTGGTTGGGCTCTTTGGCTATCCCTTGGAAGTGATTGACTAGTGTATTTTCAATGTCTTGGTGGGATTCTCTTTTGATCCCGTCTTGATCCCTAATATTCAATATTTTGTTATGAGATCTTCTTGCGATAGTTGTTCTGTGAAAAAACTTGGTGTTCCTCTCTCCTTCCTTAAGCCACCTTATTCTAGACTTTTGGATCCACAAAGTCTCTTCCTTCTTGCATCCTGCTTCGCATTCCTAGATCATTTGGATCTCTTATATTTTTCGATTCTCTATGTATCCCTCTTTAATGAAAATTTCCTGCAGCTTCCTCATCCTGTCCTCGATGATATTTTTTCCCCTGGTCTATGTTCCCAAGGACTTCTCTGTTCCACTCCTTAAGTTTTTGTTTGATGTACTTGAGTTTCTTGTATAGTTTGAACATCCTTGTCCCTTGGTCCGGTAGTTCCTCCTGCCACCATTGGTTGATTCTCTCCTTGAAGGTGGGATGGTCGATCCAAAATTTCTCAAATCTAAATGGTCTGTTCTTTGGTGTGGTCTAAAAATTCACTTCCAATTGAACTGACCAGTGGTCTGATCCCCCCAAGGGGAGAATGTTGCAGTCCAAAGCTAAACCCTGCAAAATGATGGATTTTGAAACCAAGAATTTGTCTATCCTTGTGGCTACTTGGTGGTGAGCTAGTCATTTGTTGTTCCAAGTGAACTGTCCATTGCTGGTCCTGATGTCCACAAGCTCCATTATGTCTATGAAAGCTAAGAATTCTTTCGCATCCTTGTCCACTCTCCTGGTGCCCCATTTTTTCTCAGCAAGGGTAGTAATGATGTTGAAATCCCCAGCCATAATCTAGTGGAGGTTGCTAGTTCATTCTTTTAGATTCTCTAGGTCTAGGAGCATTCTCCTTTTTTCCTCCAGCACCTGGGGGCCATACACATTCGTGCATAGAATTTCCACCTTGTTTTCTATAATTTGCATGTTAACAAAAAGTGTGTGTCTCGTGGCTTCTGCTACGAGTAGGTTCACCAATTGTGGGTTCCACAAGGTGAGAATTCCTGCCGTTGTCTATTGTCTTTCTACAACCAACATCTTGTACTTACTCCAATGTTTTTTATTGATTATTTCCATTCTGTCCAGTTTGAATTTTGTTTCTTGAATGAAACAGAGGTCATGTTGTTCCTTCCTCAGTCTATTTTTAAGGATTTTTTTCTTTCTTGGGATGCTTAGGCCTCTTATATTCCAAGTTATAATCTTCATTTAAACATGTGGGGGGGAGTTTGGGAAGAGATTTTTAATCTTGAATTTATCAGCAGGGCTCCTAGTTCTTGTAGGATTACGCTGTTTGATTTCTTGCCTTTCTTCCTCCTTGCCTTCTTGGGTGAGTGTTGTGGTTTTCCATCTCCTATTTTGATTCCCAAGTGTCCTATCTCTCCATGCATGTGCTTGGTACCTCCGGATTTTTCTTCCTCCCTTAGGAGTAAGAGATATTGAATGTGATCCAGTTGCTCTACTGGCACATTGTCAACTCCCTGCATTTTCCATTGTTCCAGTATGTTTGGGAGGTATATTCCTTCCCTTTCCACAATGTCTCTGAGATCTGGGTCTTCTATTCCTACCTCACTTGGTGTCATCTCAGCATCTCCATTTACCTCCTGCATTGGGGTGTTGGCGTCTTCGTTTCCTCCTTCCATAGGACTCGCATTGGCTCCTGACTCTCCCTTGTTGTTTGGATTTTCTGTGTTCTCATGAGTTGCCTATTTGCTTGTTTCCCTAGCTTTCATATTTTCCTTTCCCCCTTCTTCCCCCTAGTTGGGGCTGCCCCTTCCTTATGCTCTATTCCTGGATTTTGGGTTGCTTCCTGTTGGGGGCTTTCCTTGTCTTTTGTTTCCACTTCTTTTGTGATTCGGACTCACAAAACTGTCCTCATCCTTCTATAGTTTGGAGTTTTCTGATTCTTGTTTTTTATTGAGAGGACATTCTCTTAGTAGGTGTCCATGTTCATGAAATCTTCTGCATCAAAATGGGATCTACTCGTAGTCTATATTTTGTATCCATTCCTCATCCCTAAAATCCATGCTTATAGCCTCTGAGAAATCCCCCGAGACATCCATCTCTATAAAGATCCTTTCATAGGATGTGTATCTTCCTTTTAATGTTGCTTCCAATGTCTTGACATATTTTCCAAGCTTGTTCCCTATTTCTTCGAAGGTGGATGATATCTAGTAATCTAGCGTTAAGGAATAAAGCCTTAGCCAGACTGGGACATTTTTAAAGGTTTCTTTCTCCGGGGAGAAGTTTTCCTTCCATGGGCGCATGTACAACCCCGCTGAGGCATGGAAATATGCCCCCCCTCAAAGACTTTATCCCTGCCCTCTAGGTTCATAAATACTATTGTGAAGAACCCTTTCTATCCCAGGTGGATTTCAACTTTTCCACTTGGCTTCCATTAGTATTTTATCCAGCTGCCCAACATTTCTTTTGTGGGCCACAGGCCCAAAAACTTGCAGATCAATGCATGCGTCTTCATCTGATATCGGAAGAGTTTCATTTGGGGGTCTTCCAGTATAAATTTTGGGATCAATGATGTTTTAGGTTTACACGGGTTGTACTGTTTTGGGCTTCTCTGGCATCTTCCCCCATGCGATCAATTTTGACTTGGTTGACCTCTTGATTCTTTTTCGATCCTGATCCTGAGGTGCCTGTCAGAGGTTCCTTGAAACTAACGTCGTGTGGGCCTTTCCCTCTGTCCACCACTACATCCTTGTAGAAGGGGGTTCCACTCCCTCCCCCTTTGGTAACCATGCTGGTCACTGCCGAAACCGTAACTATTAAACCCTATATTGAATTTTTCGTCATAGCCTATACACCCTAACAACATGCATTGTTAATCCTGGTAATGATATTATTAAGTATAGAACTATGTTGTTACTCATTTTTAGAGATGAATATTATGCATAATTTCTTCAATTTAAATAACAAAATGCCATGATCATTTCTCAAGAGCCTTATTGTTGGACATAGTGTCATTAATGTGTTGTCATTGATGTTAAACAATAGGAAGATATGCAGATATTAAAGATCAGGAGGGTTAGCGAATGAAGATCAAATTTACAGTAGGACGACATGCAGAGATTAAAGATCAGGAGGGTTAGCGAATGAAGATCAAATTTACAGTAGGAAGGTATGCAGAGATTAAAGATCAGGAGGGTTAGCGAATGAAGATCAAAGATCAAAAGAGATGACACAATGAAAATAAGAAGGGAAAGCGCATTGTAGAAACATGATCAGATCAAGTTAGGACCGTTGGATACACAAGCGCCAGATCAACAGAAGGGATGGATTGTCGAGAGAAAAAGTGTAGTGTACCCAAGGCCGAGCCCCGTTACAGATCATGTTATATGCAAAGAATTGTAAATGTGTTCTATAGGCTGGTGAGCCAAGTTTTGTATAAGCTGGAAGGCTTATGTGTTTGT
>SNQJ01S0001570.1:296171-316930 GCA_010110895.2 Picea sitchensis
AAAAATCCATGTGCATATTATTTTATCCTAAGTCCTTTTGGAAGGAATCGTGATTTCCCAAGTGGTGGGAGGAAGGCGTACGGATGGAACGTATGCAGTTCCCAGGGTGACAAGTGTCAACCCTGGTGCATGCAAATAAAACAGATGAAGTAAGTCGTGAGGGGGTTCTCAGCCATCGGATCCGACTTCCCTGAGCGAGAGCCGAGTTGGGAAGCCAGTATGCAAGAGACCCTTTGTGTAATCCTGATACAGAAAAGAAAGCCTGTGTTTTGTCCTGAAAAATCCATGTACACCCCTGTCCAGTGAGCATGGAGTCTGTGTCTGTCTCTGATAAATTCCATGTGCGCATTCCCTCCATGGGAAGCCTGTGTTAGACTCGAGTGGAAGAATCCTTGGTTGTTGGGGAAAAGCTGAGCTAGCCTGTGTGTGGAGCCTGTTCCAAAATCATCCCGTGAGATCATCCTGTGACTGTTGAACTGTTTTGGGAAGCATTTGTCTATGTTTCCCATGGGTTGTTGTGACCATGCAGTACTGGACTACATGACGCTTGTTGGCCTGTGAGCGACTCCTCCAGGTGAGAGAGTCCGCAGAGGGAGAAGAGAACTCCTGGAAGGAACCCTGTAGCTGCCATAGAGCCCGGAGACTTCCAGTCCGGTCTGTTCTTGTAACCCAAGGTAAGGGAGACTGGCAGCCGAAGGAATGTCTAGGTGACAGAGAAGGTGCACTCTCCTGGGGTGGAATAGGCATGTGGGGAATGAGGGTATGTGGGCAGTGAGGATGGGAGATTCCTGGGAGAGCTTTCTTCCTGGTGGTTGTGTATGACTGAATTCCCTGTAACCTCAGCCTGAGTCTGGATTCCTTGCCCTGGGGTGGAGCTCAGTTCCAGCTCGGGGGTGACCCACTGTTGAGCTGATGAACAATGTGGTCTAGGGCTGGGAGGTTTGTGGAAGGCCTACACTTGGTTGGTGAATTCTACAGCTGTTCAAAGATAAGTATCTGAATTATGTTTTTATCACATTTGGCATGACTGTGCTGTTTATGTATCATGTTTTCCGCTTTGTAAATGAGTTACTATGGAGTGCTATGGCTTGTTTAATTGTAGTAGTAACTTATATATTTTACTCTGAGAATTAAGTGTGTTTAATTGTGTTAAATGCATGTGGTTATAATTCCTGTACGAATTATGTAAACATTCATGTATAGAATGGTAACTGAGAGGTTGAAAACCTCAGTAGTAAAAAGGTACACTACAAAAAGGAGAATTAAAAAATGTGTTATTCCCAATCCCACAATCAGTCTAGACCGTCAGATTACAAGAGAAGGATCATTGGAGGACTAGTCAACGATCAGATCAAATCAGGACCGTTGATACGCAAGCGCCAGATCAACGACATGGATAGATTGCAAAGAGTGAAAGGAGAATTAAACAACGTATTATTTCCAATCCCACAATTATTCTAGACCGTCAGATATTATATATTCAAAGATCGATGACTACAGTTGATCCACCAAACAATTAGATTAAGTTGTGACTGTCGATATGCAAGCAAAGATCAAGGGTAGGGATTGATTGTTGAGCACGAAGGGAGAATTAAACAATGATCTAATTCCAATCCCACAATTAGTCTAGACCATCAATCGTCACCCACCAAATAGATCTATGGTTGGAATCAGTTCCACTACCAACGAACAGTTTTCCATTGCGGAGCTTGACGATAGTTTTAAACGTCATGCTAGTTGGGACCTCACAATCATCCCTAATTGTTGATCTACTTTGGGACCATTCTCGACCGATGGCTCAATTTGATGGAAGGATAGGATAAGCAATACAAAAGGGTTGAGATTTCAAATACTTGAATTCCCAATAGTCGTTGGATCACTTTAAGTGGAAGGATAGGATAAGCAAGGAAAAAGGGATGAGATATCGAATACCCGAATTCCCGATAGCTGTTGGATCACTTTAAGTGGAAGAATAGAATAATTAAAGAAGAAGGGACGTGGGATTTAAACCAAGCCAAATAAGAATCATAGATGGATCGAGTCGTTGATCTAATATTATGATCAACGATCAACATTCAATTCAGGTTAAAATTTATGAGGAGTTTACACTTCAGGGAATCTCACTACGGGATAAATTGAATTACCCGAAGTCCTGAAGGCCAAAATCCCAAATTGGATATGAGTCTTCTGATCAGAGGAACACTTCAGGAAGTATCCAAACCATTAGATCAAGGAGAAGAATATGTGCCACATCGGGAGATCTACGTTAGCAGACCACGTCAGCAAGGACACGTGGCATAGTTTGATAATGACAAGTGTCAAGATGAAATCAACATTTCAGGTACGTGTAAATCATGAATCTGAGTGACACGTGTCATCCACTCGGCTTGTTCCATGTTAACAAGTGACATCAACAAGTTACGTCACTCCAGGAGTTTTACTTTGGGAGTTTCACCACCAGCAAATGACCTAAGTCCTGAAGTGGACATGAGTCGTCCGATCTGAAGAACACTTCGGGAGCATTCTCGACCGTTGATCTAGTACAGTGGAAGGATAATGTAAGTGGAATAGCCAAATTCCCGAAGTAAATGACAACCATCCGTCTGATCGAGAGATCAAAATGTAACCATTGATTCTGATAAGTGATCAAGCACTCGCTTGGCCTAGTGCATGGTCACCGCCCGTGGTCATACGAAATAAGAGAATTAAAGACAAAATATTATACATCGCTTAAGTCAATAATCCTGTGGTTTTGTGTTGTTGGTCATATGTAATGGTTTGAAGGAAGTGCCTCAACATAACTCGGTTTCTGCAGTAATTGCAGAGATTTGGGATCAAGTTAAAATATGAAATTGATCCATATTTATGATCAATTTGTGAAAAGCCTTCACGGTAAGGCTTGAATAATAACAAAGATCATGGTTAAGTTAGATGAAGAGGTTATAACTCATGCCRTTTTGAGGATTATATAAACATGAAAGAGTGCTGAGAATATAGTGTCTCTACAATTYGAATCAGAAGATATTAAATCATAGAAGCAAAGAGAGATGCTGTGATGACATGATACAAAAGTTTTTCATATTCAGAAAATRAGGGTGGTTGGGTGGTGTAAGGGCAGGTTGGAGCTTGCAGGGGAGTTGGTGCTTCCTTGTCAGTTGTAGCTRACTAAACAGGGGGTCAAAGCCTCTTACCAGTTGGTGCTGGTGAACAAGGGTGTGGGTGCATCCTAATCAATCGGTGTTGATCTAAAAGGAAGAACATATTCCGTCTATGTAACATGTAAATTTTTTTTTTGCAGTTAATAGAAAAGTGTTTGTGGTTTTCCCAATTGGGTTCCACGATAACATATTGTGTTAAAATTTTGTTTGCATTAACAAAAGAAAATTGATAAAATTATTGTGTCACTGATTCACCCACCTCTCTCAGTGACAGGATCTGATCCTTCAATTGGTATCAGAGTGGGTCTCTTCACAAAAGGTTTAAATCACTTGAAGAGAAATATACATCAGAATGGATCAACATTTGAAGATGTCATAAAAAATCCCCTAATTTGATGGTGAAGACTATGTCTTCTGGAGTGTTAGAATGAAAAGTTATCCGATGTCCATTGGACTGGAAGTATGGACATTGGTTGAAAAGGGATATGATGTTCCAAAAGCCACTCCCATAGAAGTAGAAGACAATAATTTTTTTTGGGAACATGCAAAGTCTTTAAACACACTACAAGCTGGACTAAGTAAGAAAATCCTTGCTAAAGTACTAAACTATAATAATGAAAAACAACTCTAGGATAAATTGGAAACTATATATGCAGGAGATTCCAAGGTAAAGAGGGCCAAACTCCAGACTCTCAAAGTACAATATGAAGGTATAAAAATGAATGATGAAGAAAATATGTCAGAGTACTTCGAAAGAGTTGATAATATTGTTAATGCAATCAGAGGTTTGGGAGTAGAAGTGTAAGACAATGATCTAGTTGAAAAAATACTAAGAACACTACCTATTCTATACAATCCTAAAGTGTCCACTCTTGAAGATCAAGAAAATCTAGATAAACTCACCATGGATGAATTGTATGGAATCCTCACAGCCTATGAGTTAATATTAGGCCATGAGAACCTCCCACAAGGAGAGGCAGCCTTCAAGGTTCTCAAGAAAACAAAAAATCAGAAGCAAAAACCTCAATCCATCCATCATGAAGAATCTGATGTAGAAGAAGCCAATTTTATTAAAAAACTTCAGAAAGGATCAGGGAAATACAAAGGCAATCTTCCTTTCAAATATTTTAATTGTGGCAAGGTTGTCCATTTTTCTTCCAAGTGTCCCTATCCCAAGGAGGACCCTAAATATGAAGAGGAAAAAAATAAACAATACAAGAAGAAGGAAAAACCCAACTACAAGAAAAAGTTTTACGAAGGGAAAAATAATTTTTACTCAAAAGAAGAAAACAACAGTTCATCAAAGTCTAGTGATAGTGATGATGATGAAGTTCTTTTTCTAGGTATTGAAGAGCCTAATGAGATAGAAGAAATTGAGCATGAGGAAGAGTCAGAAGTTGAAGCAAAGGTTAATATGGAAGGAGAACTTCTCAGTGCCTTGGATGAATTAAGAAGATACAAAACTAGATATAGACACCTGCAAATTTTGTAGTTGAACAAAAAGAAAAACATGAACATAAATAAAAAGAGATGGAGAAACTCACGAGCAACCTAAAAAACCAAAATCCTAGAAGAAAATAGGATGGAAGAAATTTTGGAAAAGTCTCTTAAATAAAAACAAATAACCTGTGAAAGAATGGAGGCAGAAATAATTCACCTAAGAAAAGAACTTGATGCAAAACTCATTCAAACAAGATATGAAAATAGCTCTAAAATATTAGATAAGATTGTTACCACACAAAGGGATTCAGGTAATAAAAATGGAATAGGTTATTCTCAAGAAGAAAACCAAGTTAACTCAAAATATTATCCAGCTTCTCTCCTCAATACATTCAAGAAGAAATATGAATAGAAGACAAGTAATGATCAGAAATCCAGAGGACTACTTCCACCCATCAAGAAGGAATATAAGACAACACCAAATAATGTTTATCAAAACATGTATCCTCACATTTTCTTTGGTTATTGCTTTGCATGCTCTAATTTCAGACACAAAGCTATGAATTGTAGAGCATATAGAAGGAAAAATTTGAGGGTTAAGAACTATAACCTTAAATATAACCAAACAGTAAATCAAGTAAAAAGAAAAAAACTATAACTCTTTTGCACCTCTACAAGAAGGGGATCTAGAATGCTTCAAATTTCATAACTATGGACATAAGGCCAGTAGTTGTAGATTAATGGAAGTCTAAAAAAAACCAAAGTTCATTAGAGAGAAAAATAAGCTTTGGAAAGAAAAAAACATCAAAAGAAGAATGTCTCATTGCCTTGAAAGCTCAAGATAAAGAAGATCTCTAGTATGTTGACAGTGGGTGCTCAAAACATATGATAGGAAACAAGGACAAGTTTTTGAACTTCTCCTAGAACTCTCGAGAATGTATATATACTAAATAAAAAAATGAATGAGGAGTGTCATATAAATTTAGTAGATGAAAGTTGGCTATGGCATAGAAGGTTGGGGCACATTAACTTTGACAATTTAGTAAAAGTCGGCAATCTTGGGGCAGTGAGAAACTTGCCAAAGATCATAAATCCCTCAAATCCTATGTGTAGACACTGTTAACTAGGGAATAAAACTACAATAAGGTTCAAAACAAAAGAATACTCAACCTCAAAACCTTTAGAGATTTTTTACACCGACCTCTGTGGACCTACAAGGACCAAGAGTTTGCAAGGAGAGTCCTACTTTATGCTGTTCATCGATGATTTTACTAGAATGGGTTGGGTATGTTTTCTCAAGGAAAAATCAGAAGCAATTAACAAATTCAAAGCTTTTAAGACCCTTGTTGAAAATGAAAAAGAGACAAAAATCAAATGTCTTAGATCAGACAATGGTGGTGAGTTCAACTCAAAATATTTTGATCTCTTCTGTGAAACCCATGTAATAAAAATACAATTCTATGCTGCCAGAACACATTAGCAAAATGGGATTGCTGAGAGAAGGAATAGAACAATCCAGGAGGCTGCAAGGACTATGCTCAATGAAGCAATTATCTGATGGATATTGGAGGGAAGCTGTACTCACAACAATATGCATACTAAACAGAGGTCATCTCAGGATTAATAGTGATAATACTCCTTATGAACTATGTTTTGGAAGAGATCCTTCGGTAAAATACTTCAAGATCTTTGGAAGTAAGTGTTACATCAAAAGGCTTAGTGAGAATCTCAAAAAATTTGATGCTAGATCTGATGAAGGTATCTTTCTTGGATATGCTTCTAACAAGAAAGCGTACAGATGCTACAATCTTAGATTACATAATATTTTTGAGAGTGAGGATGTCAAGGTGGATGATTTAAAAACGATAAGGATCAAACATCAAGAGACTATACTTGACAGTGAAGATGAAGATGATGATGAGTCAGTTGGTACACAAGCAGAAGAAGTAGAAGAGAATAAAGAAGAAAGGGAAGAGGATGATATGGATACTAGTGAAGATGAGGAAGATATTCTAGAAGAATATTTAGGAGAAGAATCCCCAAGAAGAGACACAAAGACACCCTCAAGAATGACTCAAAAGGATCATCCTAAAGAATTGATTATTGGAAATAAAAGCGATGGAGTGCACACAAGAAGACAACTGTTGTATCAGACCGAAATAACGCTTTTGTCACATATTGAGCCCAACTCAATCAAAGAGGCATGTAAATATGAGAATTGGGTCAATGCTATGAATGAATAATTGGACCAGATTGAAAAAAAATCAAACTTGGGAACTAGTTCCAAGACCAAAAAATAAAAATGTCATTGGAACTAAATGGGTGTATAAAAACAAAATGAATGAGAATGGGAAAGTAATCAACATCAAAGCTAGATTGGTATGTAAAGGGTATGATCAGGTTGAAGGAGTAGACTATGAAGAAACATTTGCACCTGTGGCCAGATTAGAGACAATTCAGATGTTCATAGCTTTATCCAGCTACAGAAAATTTAAAGTATACCAAATGGATGTCAAGTCAACATTTCTCAATGGAAGATTAGAATAAGAAGTCTATATTGAGAAACCATAAGGATTTCAATTAACTAACAAAGGAGACTATGTATGTAAACTAAAGAAATCACTCTATGGGATAAAACAAGAACCCAGAGCATGGTATGCAAGGCTAGATTCTTATTTACAAAAACAAGGCCTCGAAAGAGGATCAACATGCATCAATATTTATTGTAAAATTGTTGGTAATAACACGATTATTGTGGAAGTATATGTTGATGACATCATATTTGGCAGTGATGATGAAAAAATGAGTAAGGACTTTGCTAGAAGGATGCAACAAGAATTTTAAATGTCCTTTCTTGGTGAACTGAATTTCTTTCTCGGGTTACAAATAATACAGTCCAAAAGAGGATTCTTTATCCATCAGTCTAAGTATGTTAAAGATATGCTTAAGAGATTCCAGTTAGAGGATTGCAAACTTGTTAGTACACCTATGACAGTTGGATGCAAACTAAGAAAGGAAGATGAGACCAAAGTTGTAGATCCAAAAAACTACAGATCAATGATTGGGAGTTTACTCTATTTAACAACTTCTAGACCTGATGTCAAGCAAGCTATTGAGATGGTGGCTAGATTCCAAGAAGCACCAAAAGAGAGCCATGCTCAAGATGTGAAAATAATCTTTAGGTATTTGAAAGGAACCATAGATCTTGGTTTGTGGTACTTGTTGAGAACTCAACACACCCTAAAAATCCTATGTCAATTTTTCTCTTTTTGGGTACCACTTAATCTTTGCACTGTCTGAATTCGATCCCCTTTTGAGAAATGTTTGGTCTTTGCTTGTTATTTTGACTCCCATGAGATTTTTAGGTTTGTGTAACTCTATAAAACCCCATGAATAAAAAAATACTTAACACATAAATAAAGAATCAACACCCAAATCACTTCACCCAACACGCTCAAAGATTCGACATCAGAAGAAATTTAAAGGTAAAAGGGAATCACTCGGAAAAACTCAGTCATTGAGCGCCGATCTTCATTGGTATCGACAAAAGGAAGTTTTTGTTTTATGAAAAGTATCACATATGAAGATCACCGACATAGGATCCCATTTGGCATCGGTAAAAGGCGAAGGGAGTAATGATTAAAAGGAAAGGAAATTATATCACCGAAAACCGATACTCAACACGCTTGTCGGAATTGGAGAAAATCGAATCATGACAAACATCGCAACCATGCCAAGGAGTTTGGCCTAATCTCCGATTCTTGAAGCATTTCAACATCAACAGTTTTTCGAAGATGCTAACCCAAAGGAAAATACGCGATAGGTTTATCCCCGACTACCGATCCCCGACACCTTTTTGGCATCAACGAGCTCAGGTTTAGTTAAAGAACATAAAACTGGAGGAAAGTCTCGACTCCGACTAATACCTGTGAGTTAAGTCACTGGTCATCATTGCCACATGTCTCAAGCTAGTTTTTCCACGTTAGCACTATACGATGAATTCAATCGACGTCGGAGGTATTTTTCAAAAGGATATCAACGAAAACATCCATAACACATTGTCGATCCCTGATCTGCCCACTAGGAAAGCAACATGATGGGATGTTTTAGGGCTAGATACGATTATATTCTAAGATTTTTAAGAGGTTAATTAATTCCAAATCTCTCATTAGTTACTACTTCGTGTGCCAATCAAAAGGGGCCGTTTGAAATTACCAATTCAACACACCACCCTCCATGCCTCCACTGTTAACCCATGATGAATTAAATTTTCAGAGATTCAACGACAAATTTGTTTGAATTTCACTCATCACCCGAATTAATTGGTCGATGCGACACGGTAAGTTCTTCCTCATTTAAATTCTCTTGAGCCACTGTAAATGAAAGAATTCTGCTCGTAAATGAGTTTTAGAGCATCCATAGGAGAAAGATGAGCAATTCACAAGCTTCCGAGATCCCGTGAGTATCAGAACAACCAGGTTTAGAAAGCATTACAGGTATGGACCAGTCTGATTGTTCTATGTTTTCACTTCATGTATACATTTTCCTCTTGTATTTCTCTGTATGAAATATCTAAATGATTTGTTTCGATTGCAGGAACAATGCCTCCAAGAAAACCAACTACCAGGTGATCTACGAGAGAGCCGAAGCTAAAATAACCAGAAGTCAGAGAAGGCTCTTCCCTAGGGGTGGTGAAACAACTAGAATTTGCTCCAAGACCAGAAATGGTTATTAAAACATCCACCAAGAAGGATTTCATTCAACCTCCGCCCTTCAGAGACACATAAGCTAGCATAGGGACCAATAAGACACTCCCACATTGGGGAGAACTCTTCAAGAATATTAGCCGGGAGGAATTCCTTGAATACACCCCACACAATGACCCAAATGTGAGAGCACTTGATGACCAGGTATTCCCAAATATATGACAGTCGTACCTGAACATGGTAGAAATCAGAACCCTAGTGTTTCCCTGTATAGAGCTGCTGCAATGGCTCATCGACCACACAGACATGCATAAGTGCCTAATCAAATATGGCAATGGTGGATGTGTCAGAGTTTTCCTTTCAGTGGAGGTTCAGAAGTACTACAAGCTTAGAGACTCGGAGGAGTGACTGAATACCAATTTCATGGTGAAATTTTACGAGCACCATGACACCAACCAGGTGATGGCCTTGTGGTGGCGAGAAGATAAGAAATTCACCAACTAGACCTATGACTGGTACCAAACAACCAACCTAAGAGAACCTTACATCTTCCTAATGGAACTCATCTGTCGACTGTATGGTGAGAAAGACTGCTCTAGGTTTTCAGAGGTGTGGATGCCTCTATAATACATAGTAGCTATCTCTGGGAGCGGCTTCAATTAGGGAGGAATTATTTCAAAGTAGTTGAGCATCAACATACAACAGACTCAGACACTGAAAGAAGGGGAGACCCCAGCCTTCTACATGGCATCATACTTGCTGGATGTCATGTGCACCAGAAATGTCTTCGCTGGCATGAACTTAAGCTGGCACATTGTGGAGCTCCCAGTCCATGTGTATTTCAGAATCCCGTGGGAGAACAGGTACAAAAAATCCTACTCCCTCATATGTGATGAATTCATCGCACACATTCATTTTACTATTTTCAAGAAAGAGTATCTGAGACTGTCGACTGCGGCCAAAAAGATGATAGAAAAGATTGGTCACTGGTATCTAGATGAGCGCGATATCTACATCAGGGTTTTCGGAGCCACCGGAGCACCACACCTTTTACCTACACATATCCCCAATTGACTTGTTGTGGGGAAAATATGCTACCATACCATCCTGCAAGGTTACAACGCTACTCTGGTGAAAGATAAGAAACAAGAATTTATACCTTATGGATTCCATATAGGTTTCTACCTGGTAAAAGACACCGCCCAAGATAAGCAAGAGGGAATAAATAAATTAGAGTTCTGATTCCAAACTGGTCATTTAAGAAAACATGAACCAAAAGGTCTAGTCCTGCAACATGCATCTCAAGTGTCGTCCTACTGGCCATACGCCCACGACAAATTTGAAGACGAGGTATTCACGAAAAATGCTCAGGATTGGGATGAAGTTGCGACAAGGATGGATGACCCCAAGATGACCAGGTTCAGAGCCATGAGCTTGGATGAACAAACAACGATCCTATAACAATTAGTTGAAGAGGCCCTCAAAACCAGAGAAGAAATGATAGCAGCCAAAGCAACATAAATCCCCCAGGTAACCCCGGTGCAAGATAAAAGTTTCCCCGAAGCTCATGATGCGTGGGAGAGGGGGTTACTCATGTTAGAACATGCGCATCGGATAATTGATTAGCTGAAATATGACCCAGACATCCTAAACATGGCAAGGCTCCCTGAAGACAATCTAGATAGAATCCAGATGGGCCCAAGCGGCCCTGAATTCATAGATCTGGATGAACTTACTAGGTTAGATGACCTTGAGTTTACAATGCCACCTGTCGAGTCGCTGACAGACGTTTCAACTCAGCCAGGGATCGTCGAAGCATCACAGAGGACTAGTGCATCCAAATCTTTAAGTGAGATGATAAATATATATGACGATGATGAAATCCCAGAATTATCTCTTGCGACCCATGTGCTTATCGAAGAAGAAAAGGGACCAGAGAAAACATCTTCCCCTGTGCCCGATGCCCAAATCCAAGAGGTTCTCTAGAAATAAAAATAAGCTAAGAGTGTCCTAGACACTAAGCTTCTCGATGTGTCAGAGACCCAAGCAGATAGTCTGAAGGACGAGCCAGGGTTGGGCGAGCCAAAGGAAGAATCCCCACAACAAGAAATCAACATCTCAATGGTCGATGAAAAAGTAAGTATCGAGACTATCCTCGATGCCTCTATTTCAATCGGTACTCAAACCCTTGATGAGAAACAGACAGAAGTCGTGCCTTCGGAGCACAGCGAGGAAGTTCTAGAACCCAATCTTGAACAAGTATATACCATCGGGAATCTGGGGAATACACTCACTTGGGGAGATCATAAAATCCCTGAACCTGTGGATGAAGTAGCTGACATACATGCCATAGATTATGATCAGAAAAGGAAGGCTATCATCCAGAGAACCACCAAGAAGAGGAGAATCACTTTAGATCGCTCCATCCTCATCACTACCGAGGAACATCTGACCAACACAGAGCATGTTAAGACATTCGAACTCATCGACACAGGGATGGCAATCACAGACGCCACCCTAGACAAAGCTAAAAGATATGAAGAGGAGCTGGCCACTTCCCTGAAAGAATTGGAACATTTGTGCCACTTGGCGAAATACTATCAGGACACCACATAGGTCGCGGTGTTCCTAAGGAGTGAATTCCAGGAGGCCTACAACAAATTTGCAGACGAGCGACACCTATTCACTGGAAAGATAGCTGAACTCCAGGAAGACACTCTCATGGCACTTGTGACATGAAAATATAAGGAGCGATGGTACAAAAAATCACAACAAGCCGTGGAGAGTGTCGACTACATCGTTGCAGTCCAACAGGGTCGGAATACAGAGGAACACAACATTCAGGTGTTAAAGGAAAGTAGCCTGGATCAAATAAGGAAATTGACCAAGTATTGGGCAAAAATGGTCTGGGAACCTCATCGGGAAACTCAAGAAAAGTGGGCCAAGTGTGAGAAAAACTAGATCAAGATAAACCAAGTAATGAAAGACATCGACCTCCCCGAGTTTGGAATGCTCGATGATTTTGTCGAATTGCACAACATAGTCAAGTCACACACCGAGAAAGACTCATTATGGGCCAAAGAAATAGCTAAGGTGACAGATACGGCGCCAGGTCAGGTGCGAAAGTTCACAGAGCACCCAATCAAAGCTTAGGCTATGCTGCAACAGTTAAGTGCCAATATAGTCAAGTATCACGCACATGCAATAGAGGTAAGAGAGATTTACTCAGCCCCAATGGAACAACATAGATTCCCATATGCCAACACCTGCGAGGATCTGTTCATCAAGTGGTCAGAGTACGAGAAGAGTCACCCTCTTAAGTGATATCTTGAGATGACTCTTAGACAAAATGATAGAAGGACACAACACATGGCGAATTTGGTTTTACTTATCTGTACTTTAGCCGTTATTTTTAGTTAATTTTATGTTATAAATAGGAGCATCGACCGATTAGTGAAGGGTCAATGGATGTTGCAAGAAACTCTCATTTTTGGTTTTGTTAAGAACTATTTCAGAGATTCCTTTAATTGAGAAGTCCTTCTGGACCAGAGACAAGTTTATGTTTTCATCAAATGCGTTTATTATTGGATGTGGAAAAGAAATATTTCCTATTCTGTCTCATGAATGGATGCAGTAACGAGTAAGAGCTATTAAATCTATTGATAAGTTATCTGATGCAATGTTTTACAGTTTTTTCTTTAATGATGAAAATGAATCTTTGTGTTATTATGTGATTGATGATTAGGGTTGATTGAATTATTTTACTTGCCGTCGATTATCACATGCATTCTTTCTTCTGATAATTTGTGTCTCAGTTAGTAATTGGAATATTCACATGGTTAACGTATTAGTACTAGGCCTATGATATACTATCATTGTCTGCATGCTAGAGTAAAGGGTTATCCCAAGATCAACCTCTTCTCCAATAGTTTAGTTTGTTCCCACTTTGTTACCTAGTTGGTTTATACCAGATTTATCTTATATCAGTACTACCTAATAGAAAAACACAAAAAATAGAACGTCTGAACTGGAGGAGAAATCCTTCACAAGAAAACGTAAATCCCATCGATTAAATCGGCTGGATCGCAAGATTTGGAGAACCATTCCACTATTAAACGCTGCAGAGTCTAATTTGGCCTTGGTGGTGGGTTTGGTTCCTGTTGTTGAGTTAAAGGGATTTAGGCCCCATCAACAAAATTGGCGCTAGAAGGAGGCCCTGAAGAATTAATGGCTGAAAATATATTTCACATAATATTCCAGACAACATGTAGATTCAAAACATCCCACATTCATGGCTAGTCATTCCCAAGACAACCCACACACATTGAGTACTCCCAAAACAAGAAAATCACCCCAACCTAAGGAAGAATGCATGTTCCTTGATATACCTTACGCTCTTCCTCACATGGAATTAAATCAATTTAGAAGAATCACAAGAACATATGCCTGACATATTGGTGCTCTGCCCTTAGCTCCACTACTTCCTCGAAGAAAAAAAATAAACAGGCTAGTGGTTGAATCCTCGGACCAGGTTTTCATGCACACAGTAGAAGACCTAATATATTTCAACCTCACCGAGATAGAACATCCTCTAAATATAATCCTCGAAACCCCGGATGGTAACTTCTACGAGTCCGATGAGTTTTCGATAGAAGAAGGGTTCAATTCAGGTTCTAAAGACATGGAAGATCATAATGATCATGATGAAGAGAGGGGAAACCCACCACAAAACAATCAACCTTAGTTGGCCAAATATTCTATGGCTATCCCTGGATGAGTACATAACCTTCCCCGACACCTAGAGAAATTACTTCCGAAATTTGACCCCGAAACCTCCGGACTGCCCAAAGATCATATCAAGAAATTCATACTAGCCATTAGAATTATGAATGTCCAACATGAAGACATATTTTTCTGGCTATTCCCTTCCACGTTTGATAATTCAGCCTCCACGTGGTATTTTAACTTACCTGTAGGATCCATAACTAGTTGGACAAAGTTTCAAAAGGACTTTCTAGATAAATTTGCAGAAGAAACTACTACGTGAGCTTTAATGGTTGAGTTGTTCACTTCCACCATGATTTCAAAGGAAAGGATCAAATACTTTAACCAAATATTTACCACCATATTAAAAAATTCCACCCCGAAGCTAAACCTACTCAGGAATTGCAAATCGATGTATATGCCAATGCTCTCCTAGCTTCTATTTCCATGTTTGTGAAGAGGGCCGCCAAACTAAACCTAGATGAGAATTTTGAAGAAGCCAAAATGATATAGTTCCAAATGAAAGGATGTAAAGAAGTCCAGGTCTCATTGGTTAAGAAATAAGTTCAACCTCCTCCCAGGAGAGGACTATTGCTTACTAGACCCCCGGGGAAACAAACAGAACAAGCTCCTGAGAAGGGAAGCGGGGAAATAGAAGACCTACATCGCATGGTCAAAAAACTATCAAACGAAATAATAGACATGAAGAGAAGTGAAGAGGAGGGAAACCAAGGCCAGAGGCCCTATAAGGCTTTCTCTAAAAGGAATCCACCATTTAAAGCCATTGAACCTCCCCCATCCAACCTAAACATCGATCTGGGAAATGTAGCATTCAACTCTTTCTACACTTATCACCAAGAGAACCACTCTGAAAGAGACTACCCTCAATGGGTACATGCCATGAATTTAATGGCCAACTGATTTCTAGATGAAGTTTCCCTGACTGAACAATCAAGAATCTCTAGTATGAATTTTGTCGATCAGGAAGAAATTGCTCCACCAGAAGAAACAACCATGTTAATATGGGATCCTGACCTAGCTATGCCTTCTCATGACCTGTTTGAAGTTCAAGAACCACCTGCAAAAGTCTTGGTTGTGCAAACACAAAGTAGGGTTCAACCTATCTCGAAAGATCTTACTACGACACAGATTGCAAGAGGGAGACCAGCTCCTGATCACCCGAAAGCACCTTTTACTCCCCAAATAAACCCCATAAGCATCCATACACAAGAATCACCCAAGTTGGATTAAAACATAGTTGAATATTTGAAGAAGTTGAAGGTTAATATATCAATTATGGACATATGTAGAATCCCTCACCAAAAGGACTTCATGTTACAAGCTTTGAAATTAGTAGAAAACCCTACGACAAGCACTGACCTAGGAATAAATCTAACTCCCACAGATCTAGGAAATAAACCATCTGTGAACACTTGCTCTGAAGATAAGAAGGGAAAACCTTTTTTCCCATCTTTCCTTTTAACATTCAAAGTCTTTAACAGAAACCTCCATAACTATTTAGTCAATTCATGAGCATCCTCTAATGTTATGCCACTGTCTATTTGCAAAAAATTAAATGCCATTCCTCTCAAAAGGGATAAACATGTAATACAATTAGACATAACCCAGGTAAAGGTTATGGGAGAGCCAAAATATGTGATTATCAGATTAGCGACTCACCCAAAGTTTGTACAAGTAATCGACATTATCATAGTAGGTATTCCAGAAGCTTACAGGTTGTTATTAAGCTGAGATTGGTCTGAAAAGTTAAACGAATACTTTAGTACAGACTGGGCTCACCTTTGGTTTCCATTAAAGGGGCACAAAAATATGATCAAAATTGATAGGGAAAGATATCTAAAACATACTGTCACTGATCTAGAAACCCTAAACGAACCCTCATTGACAGACTTTTCTGTGCTAGGCAATTATTCCTACGATTCTTATTTCGGGAACTTCTCCCCTCTCTCATCTGATGTCCCTCTTACTCAGAACTTAGAAATGATTTTTAGAGAGGAGTTATCGACAACGACGGAAGAAACCCTCTTCTGCCAAGAACATGCATTAGAAATCACAAAACTAACAGGAGTAAAAGAGGAAAGTAACAGGAAAGAGGAATCTGGTACAGTTTTCCCACAAGTTTGGACCCTATATTTTGATGGATCTAAATCACAAGAAGGGTTAGAAGTACTGTGTATCCTCATCAATCCAAAAGGAAAATAACATTTCCTATCTTGTAGACTAGAATTTGAATGCAGAAATAACACTGCCGAGTATGAAGTTCTAGTACAGGGGTTAAACAAAGCCATAGACCTAAACGTCCAAGAATTAAAGGTTTTTAGAGACTCTAAAATCATTGTCAGGCAGAAAAGGAATACTATACATTGCAACTCTCCACACCTAAAGAATTACCAACAGGAAGTGCACAGGCTAATAGAACATTTCAAAGCTTTCAACCTCACAACAATCCCCAGAGAAAAGAACATTCTTGTTGATTCTCTGGCCACCGCTGCCTTAAGGCTATCACCTCTAGAGGATTATGAAGCTTCTCGGTTCACTTTAGAATTTCTATACAAACCCTCGGTGCCGAACAACATTTCTAATTGGAAGGTTTTTGAGGGAGATGAAAAGATTATAAACTTTCTAACCAATCAGGACAATTTTAAAGATTTGTCCATTGTCGATGAAGTATTCTTGGAATAGTCGATGGAAACTGACCTTCATACAGATCGACCGACTGAAAAATCGAAGTCTCACATGATACCGAAGGGGATAGCCAACTTAGAAAACCTTTTTGATCTAAAGGAAATATTTAAGGGGTCAAAAAACGCGAAGAATGGTAGGTCATGTCCCATGCATGAAACTATAAATCTCGAAACCCCGAAAAACCCAAAAAATGTAAACCTCGGCAAGACCATATCTAAGGAGGAAAGGAAGGCCTATCTCAAACTCTTCACATAGTATCAAGATGTCTTTGCATGTTCCTACTGATATCTAAAAACTTATGATACCCGTATCATTCAACACACTATCCCGTTAAAACTCGAAGTGAAACCCTTTCAACAGAAGCTCCGAAAGTATCATCCATCCATGGAAACTCTCATGTGTTAGGAGTTAAAGAAACTACTTGATGCCAAGATCATTTTTCAAGTTAGACACTCTGCATGGGTAGAAAATTTGGTCCCTGTGAGGAAAAAGTCTGGCGAAATTCGCCTATGTGTAGATTTCAGAAACCTCAACAGAGCTTTAGAAAAGGACAACTACCCAGTCCCACCAATGGAGAAACTCTTGCAAACCATGTTTGGCTCTGAGATTTTCTCCCTACTGAATGGTTTCTCAAGTTACAACCAAGTTCTAGTTTCAGAGGAAGACCGTTTGAAAAATACCTTCCGAACCAAGTGGGGAACCTTTTCCTATAAATGCATGCCCTTTGGGTTAATCAATGCAGGATCAACCTTTTAAAGGGACATGGACGCAGCGTTTCGAGGAATGATTAAGAAATGTGTAGTAGTTTATTTGGATGACATAACAATGTATTCCAAGAACAAAGAGGAACATATCCAACACTTAACCCATATTTTCAAAAGGTGTACAAAATACGGTATATCTTTAAACCCCAAGAAAACTATATTTGTTGTTGAGGAGGGTACGCTATTAGGTCATATTATATCCCAAGCAGGAATTTGTATAGACTCGAAACGGGTCAAGGCTATAAATCAGCTCTCGTTACCTCACAACAAAAAGGCAATGCAATCCTTCTTTGCGAAAATCAATTTTGCAAAAACATTCACCCCCGATTTCACCGAGACCATCAGACCATTAAAAAAAATGATCTGCAAAGATGTTGAATTTAAGTGGGATGATGAACAAAATGATTCTTTCAACAATATTAAAACTACAATATCTCAAGCCCTAGTGCTGCGAAGTCCTGATTTCAACAAGGATTTATTCCTCTATACTTTTTCCTCTGACCAATCATTAACTACAGTATTAACTCAAACAGATGATGACAGAAACTAAGCTCCAATATCGTTCATGATCACTAACCTCCAAGGTTTCGAACTTAATTATCATGCTATATAGAAACATGCTTATGTAGTTTATAAAGAAGTAAAACATTTTAGATCTTACATCCTAAAAAATCATACCAAATTCATAGTGCCTCACCCCACAGTCAGATCCTTATTCACTCAACAAGAGATGGGGGAAAGAAGGGGGAACTGGATGGCAGTAGTCCAAGAATTTGATCTGGATATAAAACCTGCTAAACTAGTTAAGGGTCAAGGATTGTGTAAACTGGCAGCTGAAGCCCAGGACCAAATAAATGACGACCCCAGATGGGAAAACAAATTAGCATTGTGGTGTGGTGAAGTGTCATATGTCTCCCCAGGACAAGAGTCCTGGTATGAGAAGTTGACTTACCTCTTACACCATGGGAATTGTCCAGAAAACCTCAACTCTAGGGAAAGGAGAGCCCTTAGGTTAAAATATGCACAATAGCGCTTCATAAATTCGGTACTCTTCCAGGTTAATTATGATGGGGTACTTTTGATATGCCTTGAATGTGAAGATGAAGATAAAGTTCTAAAGGAGCTCCATGATGGGCCTATCGGTGGACACTTTGCAGGAGACACCATTTCTCATAAGATACTGAGAGATGGTTATTATTGGCCCACTTTGTTCAAGGACGCTCACACATACGCTAGAAACTGTAAAACTTGTCAAATAAGCATTGGGAGGGAGAAGAGAGCAGTTGTCCCACTCCAACTGGTGGCCGTCTCTAGGCCTTTTGAGAAATGGGGATTAGATATCATAGGAGAGATCACACCAATATCTTCAAAACAACACAAGTACATACTTACTGCCACCGATTATTTCACAAAATGGGCAGAGGCCATCCCTCTGAATCATGTAAATGAGAAGGTGGTAATCCAATTCATAAAACAACAACTAATCACGAGGTTCGATGTCCCTTCTGTTCTTGTTTTTTATAATGCATATTATTTTTCTTCCATGTTAGTAACAAAGTTTTCCCTAGACAAAGGGATCATAATTATATACTCTACAAATTATTATCCACAAGGAAACGAAGTGGCAGAATCAACTAATAAGAACCTAATGAGGATATTGAAGAAAACTATTGTAGACAACCAGAGGAATTGGCATAATCTACTCCATAACGCTTTATGGGAAGATAGAGTGACACCCAAGGAAGATATAGGGAATTACCCATACTTTCTAGTGTACAGACATGAAGCCATTCTCCCGAACGAACTATATCTTCCATCCCTTCAGCTCGCTCAGGAGTCCAGAGGGAAGCCCTCATCAATATTAAAACAAAGAATTGACACCCTGCTTAGGTTAGAAGAAGAAAGGGATAAATCTAAATCAAATTTCATGGCCCACCAGCAGATAGTTAAAAGGTGGTTTTATAAGAATAAGGATAAAGATACGAATTTTGAAGTAGGGGACTTAGTCCTAAAATTGGACAGAGCAAACGAGCCTAAAGGTAAACATTCTAAGTTTAAGAATCTATGGCTCAGAACTTTCCAGGTGGGTGAGAATATTGGGTTAGGAACATATCAACTACAAAATCTGAGGGGAGAATCTAACACTCTCTTGGTAAATGTCCATGCCCTTAAACAATATTTTCATTATTCAATTTCAAAAAAAAAAAAAAATTGTTTATTTTTCTTTTTGATGCATCGATTTATCTTTTTCATTTTTACCTTTTGTTTTGTCTTTTGAAATCATCCTTCCTAGCTTATAAAAGATTGTTTTTAGTGAGACAATGGTTGACCTCAAGTCATGCGACATAGAAAACTCTCTTCCTAACTTGTCGCTCACATGCAAACACAAGAAACGATGAGGAACCTGCGGTTGTTGCAAGGGATTCTCTATCTAACCTGCGTAGATGAACAACCTTGGAGAAATGCGGAAGTGTCTGCTTAGTGGTCTGGTAAGACTTTAAGGGAAAGACGGAAATCTGTAAAGGACTACATGCATCTCAGAGGCAGAGCTAGTAAGTTTCACCTTAACCACCTCATATTTTTTGCAACTAATAAACGTCCTCCTCTCCCGCTTGCTCAGGGAAGTCTTCCGAAATAAAATTCAATTATATCAAATGAGTGCACAGTAGGAGAGGGTATATAGATACCTCCATAGAGGATATGGACACTTGTTGGTAGCGAAGAAAGGTATGTGACGTCGAGGTGACTCTGCCAGGGCTATGGACGCTTGCTGGCAGCGGAGCAACACCGTAGCAGATGAGTGAAGGTAACAAAAGGGCCTAGTGACTGTGAATTATTTACTAAAATATTGTAAAAAGAGGGTGTCGGTCAAGGTAATAGGAAAATAAGGTGGAATAAAGGTTAAAAACCCCACAGGCATATCCAGATGCATCAATCGAGAAAATTCCAAATGCAAGGGTAAACGAAGCTTTGATGAAAACCAGTAAGTTCCTGATCATGTTATGCATCAGTTGAGCCTGAGGAAGGAACAAAGTGTTACAAATTATTTTCGTCATCCCTATGATCGTTAATGATGTGAACCTATCTGTTGCCTTCAGAGGGGTCAGTGGCCTGAGTTCCTAAAGAGAGAAGGGAGAAGAACTTTTCCTGAGGAAAGAAGTTGCATTTTCCTATGTAAAAACCTTATAAAAAAGGAAGTTCGCAGGTTGCTATATAGGCAG
>SNQJ01S0001570.1:324556-341404 GCA_010110895.2 Picea sitchensis
TATCTTGCTTTGTTCTAGATCCAGGTGGATCTAGGGAGATTGGTTTGTGTCCGCACTTACAGATTTATCCAATAACACAAAGTTTATTGAACAGTCAACACACCCTAAATATCCTATGTCAATTTTTCTCTTTTTGGGTACCACTTAATCTTTGCACTGTCTGAATTCGATCCCCTTTTGAGAAATGTTTGGTCTTTGCTTGTTCTTTTGACTCCCATGAGCTTTTCAGGTTTGTGTAACTCTATAAAACCCCATGAATAAAAAAAATACTTAACACTTAAATAAATAATAAACAACCAAAACACTTCACCCAACGCGCTCAAAGATCCAACATCAGAAGAAATTTAAAGGTAAAAGGGAATCACTCGAAAAACCTCAGTCGCTGAACACTGATATTCACCAGTATCGGTGAAAGGAAGTTTTTGTTTGACGACAAGTATCACATACAAAGATCTCCGACAACTGATCCCCTTCAGCATCGGTAAAAGGAGAAGGGAGTAATGATTAAAAGGGAAGGAAATGATATCGCCGACAGCTGATACTCGACGTGCTTGTCGGAATTGGAGAAAACCGAATCACGACAAACATTGCGACCATGCCAAGAAGTTTTCCCTGATCAACGATTCCCGAAGCATTTCAACATCGACAATTTTTCGAAGACACTAACCCAAAGGAAAATACGCGATAGGTTTATCCCTGACAGTCGATCCCCGACACCTTTTCAATGTCAACAAGCCCAGGTTTATTTCAAGAATGCACAACTGGAGGAAAGTCCTGACTCCGACTAATACCCGCGAGTTAAGTCACCGATCATCATTTCCATGTGTCCCAAGCCATTTTTTCCACGTCAGCACCGTATGATGAATTCAATCGGTGTCGGAGGTATTTTTCAAAAGGATATCAATGAAAACATCCATAACACATTGCCGATCCCTGATCTGCCCACTAGGAAAGTGACACATTGGGATGTTTTAGCGCTAGATACGATTAGATTCTGAGCTTTTAAGAGGTTAATTAATGCCAAATCTCGCATTAGTTACTACTTCGTGTGCGACTCAAAAGGGGTCGTTTGAAATTACCAATTCAACACACCACCCTCTGTGCCTCCACTGTCAACCCGCGATGAATTAAATTTGCAGAGATTCGGCGATATATTTGTTTGAATTTCACTCATCACTTTAATTAATTGGTCAATGCGACACGGTAAGTTCTTCCTTGTTTAAATTCTCTTGAGCCACTGTAAAAAAAACCATTCTGCACGTAAAGGAGTTTCAGATCATCCAAAGGAGCGAGACGAGCAATTCACAAGATTCCGAGATCCCATGAGTATCGGAAAAACCAAGTTTAGCAAGTGTTACAGGTATGTACCATTTTGGTTGTTCTATTTTTTCACTTCATGTATACATTTTCCTCCAGTATTTCTCTGTATGCAGTCTCTAAACGATTTGTTTTGATTTTAGGAACAATGCCTCCACAAAAACTAACCACCAGGCGATCTCTGAGAGTGCCAAAGATAAAAGAACCAGAAGTCAGAGAAGGATCTTCCCTAGGGGTGGTGAAATACCTAGAAGATTAGCCCGCAGGAATTCCCTGAATACACCCCACACAGTGACCCATATGTGAGAGTGCTCGACGACTAGGTATTCTGAAATATCCAATGGTTGTACCTTCACATGGTAGCAAGTAGAACCCCAATGTTTCCCTGTATAGAGCTATTGCAGTGTCTCATCAACCACACAGACATGCATAAGTTCCTAATCAACGATGACGATGGTGGATGTGTTGGAGTTTTCATTCCGGTGGAGGTCCAGAATTACTACAAGCTTAGAGACCTGGAGGAGCGACTGAATATTTATTTCGTGGTGAAAAGAGCTCCATGACACCAACTAGGTGATGGCCTCATGGTGGCGAGAAGATAAGAAATTCACCAACCGGACCTCTGGCTGGTACCAAACAACCAACCTAAGAGAACCTTACATCTTCCTAATGGCACTCATCTGTCGGCTATATGGTGAGAAAGACTGCTCTAGCTTTTCAGGGGAGTGGATGCCTCTAGAATACACTGTATCGATCTCCATAAGTGGCTTCAATTGGGGAGGCATTATTTCAAAGAAGTTGAGAATCAACATACAACAAGCTCAGACACCGAAAGAAGGGGAGACTCCATCCTTCTACATGGTGTCATACTTGTTGGATGTCATGTGCGCCAGAAATGTCTTCGCTAGCATGAAATTAAGCTGGCACGTCGCGAAGCTCCCAGTCCATGTGTATTTCGACATCCTATGGGAGAATAGGTACAAAAAATCCTACTCCCTCATATGCGATTAATTCATCGCACACATTCATTTTCTTCTTTTCAAGAAAGAATTTCTGAGATTGTCTGTTGTGGCCAAAAAGATGATAGCAAAGATTGGTCACTGGTATCTGGATGAGCGTGATACCTACATCAGGGTTTTTAGGGCCAGCGAAGCACCACACCTTTTAACTACACATGTCCCCGATTGGCTTGTTGTGGGGGAAACCTGCTACCAGACCATCCTGCAAGGTTACAACGCTACCCTGATGAAAGATAATAAACAATCATTTATACCTTATGGATTCCATATAGGTTTCTACCTGGTAAAAGACACCACCCAAGCTAAGCAAGAAGGATTGAGTCAATTATATTTCTGATTCCAGACCGGCCGTTTCCTCAAACATGACCCAAAAGGTCTAGCCCTGAAACATGCATCTCAAGTGTCGTCCTGCTGGCCATACACCGACGACAAATTTGAAGACGAGGTCTTCACTGAAAATGATCAGGATTTGGATGAAGTTGTGGCAAGGATGGCTGACCCCAAGATGACCAGGTTCAGATCCATGAGCTTGGATGAACAAACAACGATCCTAGAAAAATCAGGTCAAGAGGCCCTCATAGGCAAAGAAGAAATGCTAGCAGCTGAAGCAACAAAAATCTCCCAGGTAACCCCAGTGTAAGATAGAAGTTTCCCCTAATCTAAGGATGCATGAGAGAGGGGGTTACTCATGTTAGAACATCCAAAATGAATATTTGATCAGCTGCAAGATGATCCATACATATTAAACATGGAAAGGCTCCCTGAGGACAATCCAGATAGAAGCCAGACAGGCCCAAGCGACCCTGAATTCATAGATCTGGAAGAAATTACTGGGTTAGATGACCCTAAGTTTACAATTCCATCGGCCGGGTCGTTTATGGGAGTTTCAGCTCATTCAGGAACCATCGAATCATCGCAGAGGATCGGTGTGTCCAACCCTTTAAGTGAGCTGATAAAGATATATGACGATGATGAAATCCCAAAATTATCTCTTACGACCCATGTGCTTATCGAAGAAGAAAAGGGACCAGAGAAGACATCTTCCCCTGTGCTCAAAGCCCAAATCCAGGAGGTTCCACAGAAAGAAAAAGAATCCAAGAGTTTCCTAGACACTAAGCTGCCCGATGTGTCAAAGACCCAAGCAGACAGTCCGAAGGACGAGCCAGAGTCGGATGAGCCAAAGGAAGAAGCCCCACAACAGGAAATCGATGTCTCAATGGCCGATGAACAAGTAAGTACCGAGCCTATCCCCAATGCCTCTATTTAAATCGGTACTCAAACCCCCGATGAGCGATAGACAGAAGCCGAGCCTTCGGAGCACAACGAGGAAGTTCAAGAACCCAATATTGAACAAGTATATACCATCGAGAGTCTGGGGAATACACTCACCTGGGGAGATCAGCAAATCCCCGAACCTGTGGATGAAGTAGCTTACATACATGCCATATATTATGATCGAAAAAGGAAGGCTATCGTCCATAGAACCACCAAGAAGAGGAGAATCACTCTAGTGCTCCATCCTCATCACTATCAAGGAACATCTGATCAACACAAAGCATGTTAAGACGTCCGAACTCATCGGTGTAGGGATGTAAATCACAGATGCCACCCTACACAGAGCTAAAAGAGATGAAGAGTAGTTGGCCTCTTCCCTGAAGGAATTGGAACATTTGTGCCACTTGGAGAAATACTATCATGAAAGCACACAGGTATCAGTGTTCCTAAGGAGCGAATTCCAGGAGGCCTACTACAAATTTGCAGACGAGTGACACCTATTCATTGCAAGGATAGTCAAACTCCAGGAAGACACTCTCATGACACTTGCGATGTGAAAAGATATGGAGCGGTGGTACAAAAAATCACAACAATCCGTGGAGAGATTCAACTACATCGGTGCGGTCCAATCGGGCCGAGATACAAAGGAACACGACATTCAGGTGTTAAAGGAAAGTAGCCTAGATCGCATAAGGAAATCGACCGAGTATTGGTCAAAAATGGTCTGGGAACCTCATCGGGAAATTCCAGAAAAGTGGGCCAAGTGCGAGAAAAACTGGATCAAGATCAACCGAGTAATGAAAGACATCGGCCTCCCCGATTTTGGCATGCCCAATGATTTTGTCGACTTGCGTGACATAGTCAAGTCACACATCGAGAAAGACTCATTATGGGCTGAAGAAATAACTAAGGCAAGAGATATGGTGCCAGGTCAGGTGTGACAGTTCATGGAGAACCCAATCAAATATTAGGCTATGCTGCAGCAGTTAAGTTCCAATATAGTCAAGTATCAGGCACATGCGATAGAGATAAGAGACATTTACTCAACCCCTATGGAACATCATAGATTCCCATATGCCAACACCTGCAAGGATTTGTTCATCAATTGGTCAGAGTACGAGAAGAGTCACCCTCTTAAGTGATATCTTGAGATGACTCTTAGACAAACCAATAGAAGGAAACACCATGTGGTGATTTTTTTTTTACTTATCTGCACTTTATCCGTTATTTTTAGTTAATTTTATGTTATAAATAGGAGCATCGACCGATTAGTGAAGGGTCGATGGTTGTTGCAAGAAACTCTCATTTTTGGTTTTGTTAAGAACTATTTCAGAGCTACCTTTAATTAAAAAGTCCTTTTGGACCAGAGACAAGTTTATGTTTTCATCAAATGCATGTATGATTGGATGTGGAGAAGAAATATTTCCTATTATGTCTCATGAATGGATGCAGTAATGAGTAAGAGCTATTAAATCTATTGATAAGTTATCTGATGCAATGTTTTATAGTTCTTTATTTAATGATGAAAATGAATCTTTGTGTTATTATGTTATTGATGATTAGAGTTGAGTGAATTATTTTACTTTCCATTGTTTATCACATGCATGTTTTCTTCTGATAATTTGTATCTCAATCAGTAATTGGAATATTCACATGATTAACATATTAGTACTGGGCATGTGGTATACGATCATTGCCTGCACGCTAGAGTAAAGGGTTATCCCAAACTCATCCTCTTCTCTAATAGTTTAGTTTGTTCCCACTTTTTTACCTAGTTGGTTTATACCGAATTTATCTTATATCAGTCCTACCTAAGAGAAAAACACAAAAAAGAGAACGTCCGAATTGGAGGAGAAATCCTTCACAAGAAAACGTCCGAATTTACGTAAATCCTTTAACTCAACAGTAGGAACCAATTGGGCCTCGGTGGCGGGTTTGGTTCCTACTGTTGAGTTAAAGGCATTTAGGTCCCATCAACAATACCCTAGCAAGGATTCATTCACTTTAAAAGCCTATTCAGATGCAGATTGGGCAGGTTGTGTAGATGACAAAAAAAGTACAAGTGGAGGAGCATTCTTTTTGGGAGAATCATTGGTAGCTTGAATAAGCAAGAAACAATCCTCAATTTCTCTGTCTAGCACTGAAGCTGAGTATATTGCAGCAGAAGAATGTTGCACACAAGTGGAATGGATGAAACAAACCTTATAAGACATCAAAATAGTGTTTGAAGAACCTACTACTATATACTGTGATAATACAAGCACTATAAGTCTCTCCAAGAACCCTGTCCATCACTCCAAATAAAAACACATTCCCATAAAATACCACTATCTAAGATATCAGGCTGAAAATAAGAACATTAAATTGGAATATTTCCCAACACAAGAATAGGTGGAAGATATTTTCACTAAACCCTTAAGCAAAGATGTATTTGAATATCTCAAGAAAATATTGGGAGTAATCCCTCTTCCAATCTAATCTCTCAAGAAAATAATGCATCAATTGGCACCAATTCAGGGGGAGAAAACAATCAAAGTCAGGAGGATTTATTCAGTTATGACAAGGAGTATGATTGCAGGAGGAGTTACCCGAATTCAGATTATGTTCAGAAGCATACAGACAGACAAAGATTTACCATAGGGGAAGCAACCATTTTCCATTGATGCCAAAGGGGGAGAGTAACTTCAATGGAGTGAAGCATCATCACAGGGGGAGATTGTGTATGAAGTTGGTGTGTTGGAATCAATGACAAAGGGGGGTATTGTTGGACATAGTGTCATTAATGTGTTATCATTGATGTTAAACAGTAGGACGATATGCAGAGATTAAAGCTCAAGAGGGTTAGCGAATGAATATCAAAGTTACAGTAGGATGATATGCAGAGATTAAATCTTAGGAGGGTTAGAAAATGAAGATCAAATCTCAGAAGAGATGCCACGATGAAACTCATAAGGGAAATCACATTGTAGAAACATGATTAGATCAAGTCAGGATTGTTGGATACACAAGTTCCAGATCAACGATAGGGATGGATTGCAGAGAGAAAAAGGAGAATTAAAAAACGTGTTATTCCCAATCCCGCAATCAGTCTAGACCGTCAGATTACAAGAGAAGGATTGTTGGAGGACTAGTCAACGATCATATCAAATAAGAACCATTGATACGCAAGCGCAAATCAATGACAGTGATAGATTGAAAAGAGTGAAAGGAGAATTAAACAACGTGTTATTTCCAATCCCACAATTATTCTAGACCATCAGATCTTATAGATTCAAAGATCGATGAGTATGGTTGATACACCAAACAATCAGATTAAGTCATGACCATCGATATGCAAGCACAGATCAAGGGTAGGAACTGATTGCGGAGCGCGAAGGGAGAATTAAACAAAACACTAATTCCAATCCAATAATTAGTCTAGACCATCAATGGTCACCCACCAAATATATCTATGGTTGGCATCAGTTCCACTACCAACGAGTAGTTTTCCATTGCGGAGCTTGATGATAGTTTTAAATGTCATGCTAGTTGGGACCCCGCAATCATCCCTGATCGATGATCTACTTCGGGACCATTCTTGACCGATGGATCAAGGTGAGTGGAAGGATAAGAAAAGCAAGGAAAAATGGATGAGATTTTGAATACCCAAATTCCTGATAGTCGTTGGATCACTTTAAGTGGAAGGATAGGATAAGCAAGGAAAAAGGGTTGAGATCTAGAATACCTGAATTCCCGATAGCCGTTGGATCACTTGAAGTGGAAGAATAGAATAAGAAAACAAGAAGAGTCATTGGATTTAAACCAAGGCAAAGCAACATTGCAGACAGATCGAGTCATCAATCTAAGATCATGATCAATGAACAACATTCAATTCAGGTTAAAAGTTGTGAGGAGGTTATACTTCGGGGAATCTCACCACGGGAGAAATCGAATTACCCAAAGTCCCGAAGGCCAAAATACTGAAGTGGATATGAGTCGTCTGATCAGAGGAACACTTCAGGAAGTATCCTGATCGTTAGATAAAAGAGAAGAATATGTGCCACATCGGGAGATCTACGTCAGCAGACCACGCCAGGAAGGACACGTGGCATAGTAAGATAACTACAAGTGTCAAGATGAAATCAACATTTCAGGTACATGTAAATCACGAATCTGAGTGACACATGGCAGCCATCGGCCCATTCCATGTTAACAAGTGATGTCAGCAAGTTACATCACTATGATAGTTTTACTTCGGGAGTTTCACCACCAGCAAATGACCTAAGTCCCGAAGGACAAAGTCCCGAAGTGGACATGAGTTGTCTGATTTGAAGAACACTTCGAGAGCGTTCTCGACCGTTGATCTAGTACAGTGGAAGGATAACGTAAGTGGAATAGCCGAAGTCCCGAAGTAAATGAGAAACATCCATCTAATCGGGAGATTAAAACATGACCGTTGTTTCTGATAAGTGATCAAGCACTCGCTTGGCCTAGCGCCTGGTCACTGCCTATGGTCATATGGAATAAGAGAATTAAAGGAAAAAGATTATACATTTCTTAAGTCAATAAGCCCATGGTTTTGTGTTGTCAGTCATATGTAATGTTTTGAAGGAATCGCCTCAACAGAACTTGGTTTCTACAATAATTACAGAGATTTGGGATCGAGTTAAAAGATGAAATTGATCCATATTTATGATCAATTTGTGAAAATCCTTCACGGTAAGATTTGAATAATAACAAAGATCATGGTTAAGTTAGATGAAGGGGTGCGATGGTTCAAATGAAAGGACACAATGCGTTATAACTCACGCTGTTTTGAAGATTATATAAATAAGAAAGAGTGGTGAGAAGATAGTGTCTCTAGAGTCCGAATCAGAAGATATTAAATCACATAAGTAGAGAGAGATGCAATGATGACATGATACAAAAGTTTTCCAGATTCATAAAATAAGGGTGTTTGGGTGGTGCAAGGGCAGGTTGGAGCCTGCAGGGGAGTTGGTGCTTCCTTGTCATATGTAGCTGACTAAACAGGGGGTCAAAGCCTCCTACCAGTTGGTGCTGGTGAAAAAGGGTGTGGGTGCATCCTGATCAGTTGGTGCTGATCTAAAGGGAAGAACATCTTCTGTCTATGTAACATGTAAAACAAAATTTTGCAATTAATAGAAAAGTGTTTGTGGTTTTCCCAATTGGGTTCCACGATAAATATTGTGTTAAAATTTTGTTTGCATTAACAAAAGAAAATTGATAAAATTATTGTGTAACTGATTCACCCCCTCCTCTTAGTGACATGATATGATCCTTCACTTATATGTGATGGGTGAAATTGACACCAATCACTACCTGGATTCCACTTATATGCTCAAGCCATAGAGGATATAGAAATATTATCTCCTCTCATCATATCCAAGATTCACCCATGTAAGCTTGCAACAATTGTTCATCACTAATGTCATCCACCCTTGTGTCCAATACCTAAAATTCAAAATTATAATCTTCAATATCACCAAAATGTTTGATTCTTTCCAATTGATTGAAGTAGTTTTGTTCCCAAAATTTCCCATATTGTTCTTCTAATTCTCTTGTAAATAAACCCCAAGTATAATGGTAAATATGGGGCTGCCTTTAAAATACCCATTGATACCATTGATATGTTTTCATCTCAAAGTTCAAGGCTATTATGTGAATCATTTTCTTTCCATCCATAATATTATGTAGTTCAAAATATTTCTCTATTTGGTTCACCCAGGTAAAGACCTATGTTCCATCAATATTGTTTAATTCAATCTTGGGAAATTTGAATTTAGGACCCCCACCATAATTAACTCCACTATTAGGGTTAAATCCACTAGAAAATTTCTTATTGTCAACAGGTCGTTCAATTGGAATACTGAATTTATTTTCTTGATTTCATTGCATTTTGATATATCCTTTAGAGAGTCTCTCATCTAGAGCATGAAAGTTCATGGACAACATGAATTTTTGTATTTCTTTTTTAATGGAATTCTTATTTTCATCCATATTTTTTTTCCATTTCACCCATCTTCCTTTCCATTTCTTTAATTTTTCTCTCTGTGTTTACCAAATCATTATTTTTTAATGAATTTGCACTCAACTCATTAAATTGTTCCTCCAAATTGGACAACCTGTTATGTATCTCATCATTTTCTTCATAAGTTATAGATGAGAATTTTGGAGGTTTAATTGGTGTTGACACCTTTTTTGGACCCATGTATAGTAAAAATAAAAATAATCCTCTTTTTCTTTTTTATCACAAATTTTTAATCACCAAAAACAGATCTTCCAATAAAAAGTTATGCCAATTGTAATATAGGTACCTTTCAAACCTTTAATTTGGAGTCTTTCCTCCTGGCCAAACTTCCTTTTGATGTATTTCTACAATTTCTACCCTTATGAGTCTAAATGTTTATCCTTTAGTACTCTGATATGTCCTCTCTGCAATGACACAAGTCTGACCAAAAGTGGATGTGCCAATTGAAAGTTAGGGTAACTTTCCAAAACCTTGCTGATTTTTTTCCTTTCCAGAACTTGTACATAATTCCACATGCACAATATTTGATATCTAATTCTGAAACTTGTCTCAGAAATACTAAAGACTGTCCTCTTTCCAATGAAACTAGTCTCAATGAATTTGGATACTCTCTGAAGAAGATATGACGATTTTATCTAGAACACATGTTTGAGACCAGTTAATAGGACTAGTCAAAAATCCTATCTTACACATGGTGTATCTACGAAATTATAATGACTTGGAAGCTAAAACTTTTACCAAAAATACCTTACTTTGTCCTATAAGTAACCTCCAAGTTTATCTTTCTGAGTCATCCCAGAAAAAATGTTATAGTGAAAAGTCTATGATGACTTGATTGGAGAATAAAAACCCTAGGATCAATGCTCTTATACCAAATGTTATGATCCAACACCTTAAAAATGATAAGAAATCAATGAATTACAATCCACTTCGAGGGGAAAACCTTCTTTTACAATATCCACTTCAGAATACAATATGATTTAAGATAAGATGATCCTAATACTAGGTCTCCTTGATATACAAATATATGAGACAAATGGATACACTTATGATGAAAGGGTGCAATGAAGGGTTCTAGCCGACCTATACATATAACAATAGAAATGTAATAATTCAATATCTAGGGCTTAATAAACGGTTTTATACCTAACATGAGGCTTTTTCTAAGGCTTAACAATGGTTATACATCCTAGGTGGTATTTCACTGTTGCATCTAGGTATCTTGTCTTTGTGCAAAGATAATTCTATTAGAGTTTTGTTTATGATGCTCAACACATTTATCTAGTTTCAACAAGGAGTTATCCTTCCACATTTATCTAGTTTCAACAAGGAGTTATCCTTCCAGAATTGACCTTACAACAAATTTCTAAATACCCTCATTCACATTTAGATGTTCGTGCATTTTAATAATGGTTGATCGATCCTTGATGATTTACATGATTTGTAATAGACTAGATTTCCTTATATAGTTGGAAGCTTAAGACTTGATATATATATATATATATATATATATATATATATATATATATATATATATATATATATTATTATTTAATAAATTTATTATTCGTTGTCTTATTCAATGTACAACGATGTGTATAAATAAAAATAAATGAGTAAAGTTACGTCTTTTCGTCTAAAACTACGTGAATTTACATTAAAAATATAATTATTAAATTAATCATTTAATTAGTAATTATTGAAAATTGTAATATACATAAAGAATATTGCTTTATGTATATTACTTTTGGGTTGTTATATTCTTTTCAGTGGAAGTCAAGTCAAGGTAGATTGACTGACGATCGAAGGTCGAGGAAGTTGACCAGGCAAAGTCAAAGTCGAAGATATCGACAAAAAGTCAACTGATAAGAGGTCGAAGTGTGGGTGTGAGATTACCGACTAGAGACCAAATGAAGCCCGACTGGTAGTCGACTAGTAACCGACTTGGAAGTCAACTGTAACAGAATCCTAGGATTTGCGAGATTTGTAGCCAATGATATGCACGGATCTGTAACCATTTTTGGGAACCAATATTTAGGGTTTTCCTGTTGTAAAGAATATAAAGAGGCATGTTCTACGACCGTAAAGGATAATGATGTAATCGTGAAATACACTTATGCAGGTTAATGCATATGTAGGTATAGGTTGTTGGTCATGCATATGTAAGTTGAATTGGCTACAGGGTTGTTCTTGCGTAGACAAGAGGGTATGATGTCGATTGTGTCTTAGGTGTGGACCAAGGTTAGGCATGTAACATTTTATTCTAATTGAATAAGACAACAAGAGAGAAAAACGCTCAAAGGAATGTTGGTTTCTCCCGTTTAAGGGTTCCGTGATAAAACCTTGGTGTATTGTGTGATTTCTTGTTTCATTTACATTCTTGATTAAATTATTCTTCTCTTTTTCTAGGATTAGTGTGGAAGTGCCCTGCATTTCCTGACATGTGGTATCAAAGCTTAGGTTTTCTTTGACAAGTAAGTGATTAGAGCAGTGCTATGCTTTGGTGATTATATCAGATCTTGATTTTCCAGTCTTGAATCTAAGAACTAAACCCTAGGTACAATAAGAGTCGTGAGCCATAAATTGTGTTAAAGATCGTGGTAAATAATGGTGAGTGCTTCCATAATAGAGATAAAAAAATTCAACGACCAAAATTTTGAGCTTTGGAAGCTTAAAATGGAAGATCTTGTGGATCAAGAATAATGGAAAATGGCCTGTCCAAGTACCCAACTGACAGGCATGTCGATGAAAGAATGGGAGAAACTCGAAATAAGAGTAAGAAGTATGATTCATCTTTGTCTTGCAGATTTGGTGTTACTAAATGTCTCAGGTGAATATTCAACCAAGAAAATGTGGGACAAGCTAGGAAGCTTATACCAGTCGAAGTCTCGGGTAAATATGTTGTTTCTCAGAAAGAAACTATATCTTCTAAGGATGAGTGATGGAAGTTTGGTGACTGAGCATTTAAATGCATTTAACACTGTGTTAATCCAGTTATCATCTGTGGATATTAAGATCATTGATGAGGAGAAGTGTATCAACCTATTATATTCTTTTCCAGACTCTTGGGATAACTTAGTCATGGCTATTGGGAGTAATACAACCACATTGACACTAGAGGACGTGGTTGCTTCTCTGCTATCAGAAGAAATGAGAAGGAAGAACATGGACAGATCGACCAAAGATGCTCTGGTAGTGAGAGGTCGATTGGTAGATAGAGATAAAGGCAAATTATTTGGTAGAAATTTCAAGTCAAAGGGTATATCTAAATCCTCGATTCATTCGATGCGAAGATGCTGGAAATGCAGTAAAGTTGGGCATTACAAAAAGGACTGTATGTTGAAGGCAACAAAAGTCAGTGATGGATCCGATGAGAAGCAGTTGACTGAGAGAAAGATGACCTCGGACAAGGGAGATGATGTGTATCTAGCATCGACCAATACATAGTCAGATCAAGATGTTTGGTTGATCAACTTAGGATCAACCTATCATATGACACCACATAGAGAATGGTTCTGGGAATATGAAAAATATGATGGGGGTGATCTATTCTTGGGGGAAGACTTGACAACCATAATTGTTGGATGGGGAAGAGTCCAAATGACACTGTATTATGAGAGGAAAATAACCCTTCCAGGTGTGCTACACATTCCTGGTTTGGAAAGAAACCTGATATATGTTAGCAAGATGAGTGATGTAGGTGTGCATACTCTATTTCAGAAGGATTCGTGCAAGATGGTCAGAGGTGTGATGGTCTTAATGAGAGGATTTTGGATTGGTACCCTGTACAAGATGTTAGGCAATGTCATATCGAATGGATGAAACAACATCGTTGCTCCTGAAATCGACTCGGCTGTGACTTGTCCCGACTCGATGTCTAAACAACTTGACTCGACTTGAGCCAAGTTGGTTCAAACCAACTCGACAAGACATGATGAGATTGACCTGACTAGGTTATGGCACGAGAGGATGGGACACATTGGATAAAAAGGACTTCAAGCTATGAAAAACAAAGGTATGGTCAAAGGTTTTCCTGAATGTGGTTTAGAATTCAAATTTTGTGAACATTTCATATATGGAAAAAAAAGTCGTGTGAGGTTCCCATGTGGAGTGAAAAGGGAAAATGAGATTCTAGAATTGGTGCATAGTGATGTGTTTGGCCTGATTACAGTGCCTTCACTTGATGGATCCCTATGTTATGTCTCCTTCATAGATTATTTTTCCAGGAAGACATGGATATATTTCCTAAGGAAGAAATCAGAGGTTTTTGAGATATTTAATGAGTTTAAATCTCTTGTGGAAAACCAGACAGAGAAGAGGATTAAAGTGTTGAGGACTGACAATGGTGGTGAATTATGTGGAAAGGAATTTGATCAGTTCTATAAGAAGTGTGGAATATCACACCAAAATACCACACCATATACCCCATAACAAAATGGAGTTGATGAGAGAATGAATAGAACATTGATGGATCAGGAAAGGAACATGCTCAGTGGTGTGTGGCTCGCACAATAATTATGGGTGGAGGCAGTCGAGACAACAATATATCTGGTAAATATGTCTCCTTCGTCAGTGCTAGTCGACACAAATCCAAATGAGGTATGGTCTGGTAAGAATCCTTTGGTGGCACATCTCAAAGTATTTGACTATGATGCATTTGTGCATGCTCCCAAGGAAAAAGAGGAGCAAGTTGGAAAATAAGGCAGTAACATGTATTTTCATTAGATATAAAGAAGGAATGAAAGGATATAAGCTTTGGGATCCTGCATCAAGGAGAATAGTGCACAGTCGAGATGTGGTCTTCATAAAATTCAGAGGTAAATTCGAGCCTAAAGAAGTTGTTCAGACCGAGAATAATCCTAATACAATGTGGTTTGAACTGAGGAACAAAGATGATGATTTAAATGATTCGACTAAATCTGAGGAAGAGGTGGAGAAATTGACTCTGGTGGTAAGGAGGTTAGAAAGAATAAGAAAAACAGTTGATAGGTATAGTCTTCCTAACTTCTGTTCCACATTTGTGCTAACTTCTTGCATTGATGATGAGACCAAGTCGGTCGGTGAGGTAGTCAACTCGACATAGGGTAAACTATGGAAGGACACCATGGTCGAAGATATGGACTCCATGTACAAGAATGAGACATGGGATGTAGTCAAGTTACCTAGTGGAAGAAAGCTTGTTGGTAGAAAGTGGGTGTTCAAGAAGAAGATGAATGTTGCAGGTCAAGTCAAGAAATTAAAATATCAACTGGTAGCGAAAAGTTATTCCCAAGTTGAGGGAGTCGACTTAAATGATATTTTTTCCCCTGTTGTAAAAATAACTTCCATTAGAGTACTAATGTCTCTGGATACAACATTCGATCTGGAGATAGAACAAATGTATGTGAAGACAACGTTCCTACATGAGGACCTGGAAGAAGAAATCTACATGAAATATCCTAAAGGATTTGTAGTAAAGGGAAAGCAAGACTTGGTGTGCAAACTCAAAAGATCCCTTTATGGTCTAAATCAATTTCCAAGGATGTGGTACAAGAATTTTGAAACTTACATCCTTAGTTTGGGATTTGTGAGAAGCAAAGTCGATCACTGCACATATTCCAAGGAATAAGGTGGGAATTTCATATATTTATCTTTGTATGTCGATGACATGTTACTGATTGGAAACAAAATGGACACAATAAAGGAGGTGAAGAAGTAGTTATCCTCCAAGTTCGACATGAAGGATCTCATTGCAGCTAAATTCATTTCGAGAATGGATATTAAGAGAGATCGAGCTGCTATAAATCTTTGGTTGAATCAAATGAAGTATATTGAAACAATTTTGAAACGATTCAACATGCAAGATTGCAAACCGATGAAGGTGCCAATTCTTTTTGGAGCAAGGATTTTTGTTGAACAGTGTCCAAAGACACAATAAGAAATAGAGGACATGGCATGTGTTCCCTATACAAGTGTTGTTGGTAGTATAATGTATGATATGGTATGCACTTGACCAGACATTTCCCATGCAGTGGGAGTGTTGAGCAGGTACATGTCGACACCTGGAAAGGGGCACTGGAAAGCTATCAAGAGAGTATTCAGGTATTTGTGTGGCATGAAGGACTATGATATATGCTACCAAGGAATACCTGGAGGTGATAGTGGTAATTTAAATGTACATGGATTTATCGACGCTGACTAGGATGGAGATTTGGATCGACAAAGGTCGACCAATGGATATGTATTCAAGATGTTTGGTGGAGAAACAAGTTGGATGAGTAAGAGACAAGTGGTCTTAACCTTCTCAACAATAGAATATGAATACATGGCAGCCACTCATGGAAGAAAGGAAGCCATATGGATTCAAAGGTTGTGTTCAGGAGTTGGGTTTGAGGAAAAATCTATGAAGGTAATTTGCGACAATCAAAGTGAAATATTTATGGAAAATAACCATGCTTATCATTCAAAGACTAAGCACCTTGATGTACAATACCATTTCATAAGAGATATGGTGGAAAGTAACAAGGTGCTACTAGAGAAAGTAGACACGTTGGAAAACATAGATTACTCGTTGACCAAGTTTGTGAGTGTTGTGAAGTTCTCTTGGTGCAGAGAGGCAATGGGCATTGTTTCCCTGGGTATGTGAATAAAATTTTAGGAATCTCTTGTTTCAACAAAGAAGACAGCAAGTGGGAGAATGTTGGGTTGTTATATTCTTTGTTGTGGAAGTCAAGTCGAGGTAGATCGACTGAAGGTCGAAGGTTGAGGTGGATTGAAAACAAGTTGAAGGTCCAAGAAGTCGACTGGGCAAAGTCGAAGTCGAAGATGTCGATGGCAAGTCAACCGACAAGAGGTAAAAGTGCAGGTGTGAGACGACCGACTAGAGACCGAATGAAGGCCTATTGGTAGTCGAATGGTAACCTGACTTGGAAGTCAGCTGTAATAGAATCTCAGGATTTGCGAGATTCATAGCCAATGATATGCACAGATCTGTAACTATTTGTGGGCACCAATCTTTAGGTTTTTTCCTATTGTAAAGCCTATAAAGAGGCATTTTGTAAGGCCATAAAGGCTAATGTTGTAATCATGAAATACACTTATGTAGGTTAATGCATGTATAGGTATAGGTTGTTGGTCATGCATATGTATGCTGAATTTGCTATAGGGTTGTTCTTGCACAGGAAAGAGGGTATAATGTTGATTGTGTCTTAGGTGTGGACCAAGGTTAGG
>SNQJ01S0001570.1:347436-367947 GCA_010110895.2 Picea sitchensis
ATATTTTTTCAAAAATCTCTATTTATTATAGAATTAAAATGAATAATTAATTTTTTATTTCAAACATTATTGATAAATGCAATTGAAGTTAGTCATGAGAAAATTACACTGATTTAATTCTAAATACTTGTGGATTCTTATTTTAAGATTTTAAAGTCAAATTTAAAATGCAACATACTATTTATGAAAAACTAAAACTAAAACCTCTTATGAGAAAACTACACTGATATAGTTCTAAATACTTGTAGATTCTTATTTTTAAGATTTTTAAATCAAATTTAAAACACAACATACTATTTATAAAAAACTAAAACTAAAATCTCTAATAAAAAAACTACACTGATATAATTCTAAACACTTGTAGATTCTTATATTAAAATATTTAAGTCAAATTTAAAATGCACCATATTATTTATAAAAAAAAAAACTAAAACTAAAACTTTTAATGAGAAAACTACACTAATCTAATTCTAAACACTTATAAATTCTTATTTTAAAATATTTAAGTCAAATTTAAAATGAAACAAACTATTTATAAAAAACCTAAAACTAAAACCTCTAATTTGAATGCATGATTTGAACATATAAATATATATCCAGGAATCACATTCATCACTACAAACAGGCCAAGTTACAAGCATGCCAAGTTATAAAGAGTAAAGAGTGGATTCAACCCTAACATTGTGAGTTCACATATATTTTAGGGTTAAGCAGAAATGGGACCTCGATTGTTGCTAGGCCTGGTGATGGTTTGGATGAGTAGAGTTAGGTCGGTGGAGGCAACACCATGTTTTACACGGATTTATGGTTTTGGAAATTCATTGACTGACACAGGAAACGGATTGGTTTCATCTCCTGTGGATTTCAGTGAAATTGGATCGTCTCCCTATGGGGAAACTTTCTTTCACCATCCAACCGGCCGCTGTTCAAATGGACGTCTGGTCATAGACTTTTTGGGTATGTAATGATCACAATAAGAATTGTATAATTGTGTATATTCTGTGTATTGATGTCTATCTGTTGTGTACTTGTTCAGCAACTGCACTAGGATTTCAATTCCTCCCGCCTTATCTTAAAGTGGGTACATTGCCATTGAGTGAAAGGGAATACGGAGTCAACTTTGCTGTTGCTGGAGCCATTGCCTTGGACCCTTCCTTTTTAATTGCAAGATTAATCTTTACCTAGACAGAATTATCCTTAGATATCCAAATTGGATGGTTCCAAAAGTTGAAACTAACAACATGCACTTCTGATCCTGGTAATGATATTACTAAATAATTATGTTGTTACTTGTTTAGATGAATATGATGTCTAATTTCTTTAATTTGAATAACAGAATGCCATGATCATTTCTCGAGAGCCTTGTATGTGATGGGTGAAATCGGCGCTAATGACTATCTAGATTCAACTTTTACGCTCAAGCCAATGGAGGAGATAGAAAGCTTGAGTCCTATGGTGATATCCAAGATTCACAACGCTTTACAGGTAATTGAGATTCAATATATGTGCTAATATTTTTATGAGCAGGTAATTAAATCCCAATATATTGTAATATTTTTATGAGCAGTAAGTTATAAGTATGTGTGCCTGGGAAAAGAATAGTGAAAGATTGCAGCATAGCTAGTAGAGACAGCACACCTTCGCTGGTTCCAAATTCCATTGCATAACCCACCACCAGCATTCACATTGCCATTTGAAACAGTTGACCTTGCAGCTAGAGAGGTAGAGGCCCATACCTGTTTACACAGATAGTTTCTTACTCATCCAGGTGGTAGTTGTATACCTTTTTTCCGGTTTTGGAGTACTGATATTATGAGTGACCGGATATCTCACTCCTAACAATCAATCTGGTTTCACTCCGTCTCATAAATGATAACAATCAATCTGGTTTCACTCCGTCTCGTAAATGATAAGCTCCCTAAACTATACTATTCGCTTTCAAAAACCTACTTATTCCTGCTAATGCTTCTAAGAATTGGCCTTTCAACCGAGAGATAGATGCATGCATGCGACCGGAGATGCAGCCCAGTGTTGACGATTTCTATAATGTTGCTGGGGCTCAGTCCTCTGGTTTTTTCGCTCCAACTCGAAGAATTGCATAGTTTCCGGTAATTTATCTAGTTTTGCCTGCTCTTCAATATGCGTATGCTGCCCTAATCGTAAGTAAGTCTTTCCATCCAAGCACTTTGACTATAATAATGCCCCCATTGCCAGTGTTACGCCTTTTACCAGAGCTTTTGAAAGTGCATGCTAACCTCTGATTAGGTATTGGAAAACTTCTTTGAATCTGCTCAATGGATCAAATAACCCATTTATAACCCACCTCTAGCTGCTTTAAGAAATTACTAGCTATCGGATCAAATAAATTAGATAGAATAGTAGGATTTTCCCGCCGTTCCTATTTCCTCTCCATTCTAAGTATCTCCGTTCTCAGGTACACCCGGCTAATGGCCCTTCTAAGCTTACGTATATCTCCTATTCTCTAGAAACTAATTTCGATAGAGTTGTGTTTCCCACCCGCATTCGTTCCATCCTTCCCGATAGGTTGTTTGCCTGGCATACTCTACTTTTTTGCGGAAAGGCCGATCTGATTCAATGTGGGGTAACTTCTTTGCAAGGTTTAAGAATCATTAACCTTGATGGGAATGGGTTGGCTGGCTCTCAGGAGTAGGAGAGTTTCAATAGTGAAGTTCACGGCCTCCGGAGTCCGGGTCAGGAAAGAGTACGGTATCTTGCTCACTCCGTAAACTTCGATCGCTGGGTAGATTGAAGGAGCGCCATAAGGTTTGAGAGTCACATGCTAAATTATTGGTATGGGTGAAACCTTTTATAGGCTTAATTCACGCTATTATTTCAGTGCAGGGGAGAATATTTCCGTGCTATTATCTCAGTAGAGATATTGGAGTGAGCTAAATAGGGAGCAATTTTACCTTCTGAGTTATTTTTCAGGTCAATTCAGAAGTTTCAAAACCCCAAGGTAAAGTTTTGAAATGCATGAAACTTTGATTCATGTTAAACTCAAACTATCCCTCTAACCAAAATCAAACCCATTTTTTTTACCTGAAAAAAGGGAAGATTGCTCTCTAGTTAGCTTACTCCAAACCCATTTTTTTACCTGAAAAAAAGGAAGATGGCTCTCTAGTTAGCTTACTCCGGAAATATTTTGTCTCTAAGAAAGGGTTAGAGAAAACCCTCACTTTCAGGAAGGGTAATGATATTCATGTTAACTTGCCAATCTCTTTTCTGGACGCAATTCAGGCAGCTGGGCCCGTTGCTACTGCGCAAGGATCCATATTTGATTAGCTTCATTGGATCGCGTTTACGTTACCGAGGACCATCACCATTTGTCGGTTCCAACCATTCCGTTCATAGCCTTTCCTGAATTGCAGGGAGGCTCGGCGGGCGACCCGCTCGAACCATCCGACCCAACCATCTCTGGCTACTCTCCACCTGTTATTTGGGGGATATATCCCGCAATTACTACTTTCCTGTTATTTGTGGATATATCCCGCAATTACTGCTTTACTGTTATTTGTCAATATATCCAATCTGTATACTTATATATTTTTATAGTCTTTTAGTTCAATTTAATACTTATGTAGCTCAAATTACTGGTTTCCTGTCCCGACATTTTTATAGTCTTTTAGTTCAATTTAGTACTTATTTAGTTCAAATTACTGCTTTCCTGTCCCTCCTGTGTCGGGACAACGGTTTTGTTCAGTTGGATTGTAAATCAATTCCTCTCACACAAATCACTACCTCTGCATTGGATTGGAGTTTCTAGAATCTTCTACGTGACTAGATCCTTCATGCTTGTTGTCAAACCCCAAGTGTGATCAAATCCTTCGTTGACTTCCAGTATTTCCCTACTTCACGCGTTGACTTCCAGTATTGCCCTCTGTGAACTGCGCGATTCTGTTGGATATTTGCTGTGGAATCCTCTCTTTAAAATGCACCTTTGAGTATTTCCAGTATTTTTTTTTAATCTCGTGTTATCACCTAGCAGCGTTAAAAGAACTTGTGATGTCACAATGAAATTACATTATTTTTGGTATTACATAATCTTCCAGAAAACATTAATAAGCCTTCTGACTTGTTGTTTTATCAAAATTTTAATTTCTATTAATTTAATTATTTATTTCCAACCCTAGTTTTATTTATCGTAGGTTAAAGATGTTACGAAATGAAGATTTTTTTCGAGGATATTTACCTGAAATCTGGTTCATATAACAATTCTTTTTAGATTTTAAAGAATTTTAAATTTTTAAAAATTTATGACTAAACATTGGAATTTTGACAGGTATTGATAGAAAACAGAGCTCAATACATCTTTGTTCAAGGAATCTTACCACTGGGTTGTTCACCTTCAATTCTTACTATTCAATCATCTCTCATCAAAGAAGCTTATGATGAGAATAGATGTCTCATATCTTACAATCAACTCTCCCAATTCAAATCTTAATGTTAGATCATCTCTCATCAAAGAAGCTTATGATGAGAATAGATGTCTCATATCTTACAATCAACTCTCCCAAAACCATAACACATTGTTGCAGGAAACACTGAAACAACTAAGAACTCAATATCCACAAGTCACTCTAGTGTATGGAGATTACTATAATATTGTTTTTGAAATACTCAAGAATCATGCTACATACTGTATGTATAGCAATTTAAAATTGTATATTAATTTCAAATTCTCATTGTAACGTGTTTAACTATATACCAAACTTAACTTATTGTGATAACATTTGTGATGATGTGATGCATTGTTGAAGCAGGTTTTAGTAATATATATCAATCTTGTTGTGGAGGTGGAGGCACCTACAACTTTGACCTTATTCATTTGTGTGGGTCACCGGGGGTGTTAGCATGTTCAGATCCAAAAGCATACACAAATTGGGATGGAATACATCTCACAGAAGCCACATACAAAATTGCTTCAGATTTCATTCTCAATCAACCCAACTATACCCAGCCAGCTTTCAGCTCTTTAGCTAAGAAAGCTTGTCCCGAGTATTGATTGCACAGAGCTTGAAGACCCCAGTGAATTTTAAATACACTTGTTTCAGCTTTCAGCGCTTTAGCTAAGAAAGCTTGTGCGAGTATTGATTACACAGAGCATGAAGACCCCTGTGAATTTTAAATACACTCTGGTTTGAAACTATTTTGATAAATTTATTTATTTATTTTTTGTTTCTATTTAGATGTTTTTTAATTCAAATGGTGAAGATACAAAACCTGAAATCCTAAGTGGTTAGAAGAGCATTGTTTGGAATTCTTAGGTTTTCTTTATATTCTATTCAATTTTTTATGTTATCAATCTATATTAGGTTTTCTTAATATTAAAAGTTACACATATACATGGTTAGATTGTTACAATAATTCTTAAATTAAAAACAAATATCTTGATTTATAAAAACCATGATATGAATAGATTTATTTTTTAATTTAAATGAATGTGGTTTTTATAACATATGTGATATATGCATAGCTGAAGATTTATTTTTTAATTTAAATGAATGTGACTTTCATAACATATGTGATTTTTTATATTATTGTGATTGACCCCTTATTTATTGTAATAAGGAATCATTATTATAATAAAAAACATGATTGACCAAGATTATGATAGCAAAAAATATGATAGGAATTCATCTAACAGAAAATACATAATTTAATAGTGTAAACTTTAATTTGGATTTGCAAACTTTGTATGAGACTTGATTGAATTTTCAAATACTTAAATATTTTTTTAAGTTGAAAATCAATATTTGATATTAAATTATAAATATGAATTAAATTAATAATATATATATATATATATATATATATATATTCAATTTACTTATGATCCATTTTATCTATATAATATTTCACATGGTAAATGGATCTTCCAAAAGTACCTATGCAGAGTGGTTTAAAGTTTGTTTAAAATTTGTGTTAACCTGCTCACTATTTAAGGTTGTTGGACTTCTTTTAGGAGCACTTGTAACAATATTTAAAATATTGTCATGAATATGTGGGAAATAGTTTTTTCATTTATGTTTGTGTTTTTGTTTTGTATGAAAAATGATGAAAAAATTTAATAAATATTTTTTTATTAATGAATTTTATTTTAATAAATATATGAGTTTAATGAACTTAAATAAAAAGATTCAAAACTTTTTGTAACATTTTATACAAAATTAATTAAATATTTAATAAAATTAATAATAAAAAATGAACTTCTTTCTTTTAGCTTTTAGCTTTCAGTATAAATATTTTTGGAAAAGTGGAAAGGTTACACTAATATGCTTGTTAAATTTAGTGATAACTATCAAGTCAATCAATCTATCTCATCAAAATATCAGATATAAATAAATCATTCATGTCTCAGGTATTAACATGTTATTATTAATATGGGTGGACTTTTAATTTTACTTTTTTAAGTTTATTTTGTTTTAAAATGATAAATATGGAACAGACTTTAACGATAAATATTTTTAGAGAAATGGAGTGAGTAACATTTTATACAAAATTAATTAAATATTTAATAAAATTAATAATAAAAAATGAACTTCTTTCTTTTAGCTTTTAGCTTTCAGTATAAATATTTTTGGAAAAGTGGAAAGGTTACACTAATATGCTTGTTAAATTTAGTGATTTAATTTTAAATTTATATAGTATTAACATATTTATTATTAATATGGGTGGACTTTTTAATTTTACTTTTTAAGTTTATTTTTGTTTTAAATGATAAATATGGATGAACTTTAACAATAAATATTTTTAGAGAAATGAAGTGAGTACATTAATTTGATATAACTCTTAACAATAAATATTTTTAGAAAAATGGAGTGAGTACATTAATATAGTTGTTTTTTTTCTAGTCCTATTATTATATCTATTGTATTGGTGGTTTATTCATGATTTTTTCTTCTAAGTTGTTTTTATATATTAATGAATTACATCTCCATTAAATGTATATATACCTTTGTAGACTTTACGAGTAAAATCATTGGGAGGAGGAGGTCTCATATACCAATTTGGTGTCTCATCGTGACCTTAAAAATAGATTATTATTATTATGTAGATTAGTTAATGGAGTTTAGTTTAGGTGGTATCTCATTGTCATTATTTAACATAGTTCGATAGTTGTATAACATAATAGTCTAGGGTTAGGGTTTTGACTTCCTCAACCCTCAATTAGTGATAAGGTTTGGACTTTCTAGAATATTTTTGAAATTCCACAAATGGCTAGCCCCACACCTTTGAGTAATGGGGGTTCACGTGGCACCCATTCCTACCATGGTGGTCAACTAGGTAAGTCAATTTGTGAGAGGCATAACTATCACATACGAGCTTTGATTGAAGGGACTTTTGTTTTTTGCACTCTTGGAAAGGTCTTAGAGTGTAGAAAGTAGTCTAGGGTGCGAGAGTGAGTCGTTCTATTTAGACTTTACCTTGTTTTTTTTAGCTTTGAGTTTTTTTTAGGCCTCCTATTTCCCCTCCGAGCTCTATCAATTTTCTCTTATTTTTTAAATTTTATTAATTTAATTATTTCCAACCCTAGTTCTATTTAAGCTCTACCTTATTCTTCTTTTTTCGGAGCTTTGAGTTTTTTTACGCCTTGTATTTCCCTTTTCTTATTTTTTAACTTTTATTAATTTAATTATTTCCCAATTTTCTAAATTTATTTATTTATCTCTTATGTCTAGTTAATTATTTCCAACCCTATTTCTATTTAGGCTTTACCTTGAATTGAGTTTTTTTAAGCCTAGTATTTCCCTTTTCTTATTTTTAACTTTTATTATATTAATTATTTATAGATTTTCTATGTTTATTTATTTATCTCTTATGTCTAGCTGCTCTATGAGTATATAGAGAGGGTAGCGTAAGTGCAAAGGGATTTAGGTTATTTTGATATGGGCAAAAAAAAAATACAAAATTCGAAAGTGCCGCCCAAGTACTTTAGGTTATTCTAATATGATTTATTTATTGTTTTTTAAACTATAATTTATTTTGTTTTTTAATTGATAACTAGTGTAAATTATTTTAATAATTTATTAAGTATTTCTAATTTTTATATTTAAGTATAGATGATAATTAAATTTAGTATAAATAGTTGAAAAAAAAATTACAATTAAGTTTAATTGGAAAATAATTATTATCCTTTTCAATACTTCTTTTATGCAAGGATGGTCTTGCATATCATTGCAATACCTTTTACTACCTTCTAACTAGAATAATTTCTATTCATATCAATTAGCTTTTTAGGCTTAAAAAGGAAAAAACTTTTAAAGAGGGATAGTGATGAGGATTCCTCACTAAAATCATCTTAATGAATTCAATGCTGGAAATACATTTGCAAGCACTGAGAACAAACAAGTACATAGAATAAACTAGGCTTGCACAAATTTGCTTATGCTCCGATTGATTTCACTATAGTATTTGTGCAACAAACTTAATTATTATACAACTGGATTCCAACCATCAAAATTATTATAAAATGTAAATTTTTTTAATATATATTATAAATTGATAAAATATATGTAACAAATTTAAACAATTTTTTTTAGATTTTAAAGAATTTTTAATTTTTAAAAGTTTATGACTAAACATATAAATGAAATTTTGACACTTATAGATAAACGTTCAAGGAATCCTACCACTGGGTTGTTCACCTTCAATTTTTATTATTCTATCCCCTCTCCCAAAACCATAACACATTGTTGCAGGAGACACTGAAACAACTAAGAACTCAATATCCACAAGTCACTCTAGTGTATGGAGATTATAATAATATTGCTTTTGAAATACTCAAGAATACGATATGTATAGCAATTTAAAATTATATATATATATATATAGTTTGAGTGGTTAGGTTGAGAAATGGTATCTTGGTACTTAATTTCAAATTGGCATTGAAACTTGTTTAATTATATACCAAACTTAACTTATTGTGATTTGTGATGATGTGATGCATGGTTAAAGCAGGTTTTAGTAATATATATCATTCTTGTTGTGGAGGTGGAGGCACATACAATTTTGACCTCATTCATCTGTGTGGGTCACAAGGGGTGTTAGCATGTTCAGGTCCAACAACATACACAAATTGAAATGAAATACATCTCATAGAAGCCACATAATTTCATTCTCAATCAACCAAACTATACCCAACTAGCTTTCAACACTTTAGCTAAGAAAGCTTGTCTGAGTATTGATTACACAGAGTATTGAATTTTAAATACACTGGGGTTTGAAACTATTTTGAAAAAGTTATTTATTTATTTTTTGTTTCTATTTATATGTTTTTTAATCCAAATGGTGAATATACAGAACTTGAAATCCTGAGTGGTTGGAGAAGGGCATTGTTTGGAATTCTTAAGTTTTCTTTATATTCTATTCAATTTTTTATGTTATCAATCTGTATTAGGTTCTCTTAATATTAAAATTTACACATATACATGGTTAGATTGTTACAATGATTCTTAAATTAAAAACAAATATCTTGATTTATAAAACCATGATATAAATAGATTAGAACTGATATAAATAGTGTATGAGTATATGCATAGTTGAAGATTTATTTTTTAATTTAAATGAATGTGGCTTTCATAACAAATGTGATTTTTTATACTATTGTGATTGACCCCTTTTTTAACTGTAATAACAAATGATAATTATAGTAAAAAACATGATTGACCAAGATTATGATAGAAAAAAATATGAAAAGGATTCATGAAATACATAATTTAATAGTGTAAACTTTAATTTGGATTTGCAAACTTTGTGAGGGACTTGATTGAATCTCCAAATACTTAAATACTTTTTTGAAGTTGAAAATCAATATTTGATATTAAATTATAAATATGAATTATTTAAATTAATTTGAATTCTAAAAATAATTTCATAAATCACTTTTTATATATAGATTATAAATATAATTTATTTAAATTNTTTCTTTATATTCTATTCAATTTTTTATGTTATCAATCTGTATTAGGTTCTCTTAATATTAAAATTTACACATATACATGGTTAGATTGTTACAATGATTCTTAAATTAAAAACAAATATCTTGATTTATAAAACCATGATATGAATAGATTAGAACTGATATAAATAGTGTATGAGTATATGCATAGTTGAAGATTTATTTTTTAATTTAAATGAATGTGGTTTTCATAACAAATGTGATTTTTTATACTATTGTGATTGACCCCTTTTTTAACTGTAATAACAAATGATAATTATAGTAAAAAACATGATTGGCCAAGATTATGATAGAAAAAAATATGAAAAGGATTCATGAAATACATAATTTAATAGTGTAAACTTTAATTTGGATTTGCAAACTTTGTGAGGGACTTGATTGAATCTCCAAATACTTAAATACTTTTTTGAAGTTGAAAATCNCGTGATAAATGGATCCTCCCACTGTACCTAATATAAATTTTTTAATAATGCCCCCTCCTGAGTGGTTTAAAGTTTGTTTAAAATTTGTGTTAACCCCCTTGCTATTTAAGGTTGTTGGAATTTTTTTGGCAACATTTGTAACAATATTTAGGATATTGTCATAAATGTTTGGGAAATAGTTTTTCTATTTATATTTATTTTTTTATTTTGTATGAAAACTGATGAAGAAATTTAATAGATATATTTTTATTAATGAATTATATTTTAATAAATATATGAGTTTAATGAAATTTATTTAACAAAATTCAAAACGTTTGGTAACATTTTATACAAAATTAATTAAATATTTAATAAAAATAAAAATAAAAAATGAACTTAATTAAATATTTATAAAACTAATAATAAAAAATGAACTTCTTGCTTTCAACTTCCAGTATAAATATTTTTGGAAAAGTGGAAAGGTTACATTAATATCGTTGTTAAATTTAGTGATTTAATTTTAATTTTATTTCATATTAGCATATTTATTATTATTTTTTTTTAAGTAAAAAAGATAGTACCTGCTATATTAAATTTACAGAGAAATATAGACAAAAATACACAGAGATATTGTCGTCCTGTGCCACCAAATATGTTGTCGTTTTACTGGAAACCAGCATAGTGTGGGGTGAAATATGTCTAGGAAGATAGGCTAAAAACTGTTTTGCCATCTGTCCTACCTGAAGGAAACCAGGAAAGATGGCCATAGTTCAAGTTAACATTGAACAACAGCATGTTGAAAAACTAGACTAGCAAAGGATAACTCAAATACCCGATGACCTGTCGCAATTTCCCTTCTGACACGTGGATCTGGCCGGGATGACAAACGGTTGCACACACATTGGACATTTCCACTTTGCTGGAGCATTGGAGTATGCGTCAAGGAGCAGGTCCAAGCACTGTCCCATGAGGAGGGCTTTGTGCTCTTGGTCTTCCATGTGGCCTCGGAGTTCGAACACGAGAGCCAGATGCTCTGCACAGAGGAGTGGACCATGCAAATCATTGGTTACTGCCTCGCTGAAGGTTCATTCCCCACTTCCTCGTTCATCCCTGCTCTAGCCTCATCCATGTTCATCCCTGCGCAGGCACTGTTCAGAGCCTCATCATCGTTCATTACCTTCTCAGCATGGCGGGTGGGGATGTAGTCATCCGGCCACGATATTTCTTCTACATAACGGATTGGGAACTCTTCTGCAGGCTCTCCCTTCAGAGAGCTTCCAGCCTGTGTTTTAAGCTCAGTAGCTTGAGGTTCTAGGGTGGTCGCGAAATCCTCCAGGCACGGTGTTTCTTTGACATAGAAAATTGGGAACTCTTCCTCAAACCCTCCCTTCAGACAACTTCCAGCTTGTGCAACATGCTCAATTGCAAGGGTGTGCATGCTCCGCTCTATCATAGGCTCAGCTATAGTGGCATGGAGTGCCAAGCGCTCAGCTCTTTCTCTCTACCGGAGGATAGAAGTCACCATCGACAGAGCGCGCTCAAGGTTCTGTCTTCTTTTTTGCTGCACTTTGTGGGTGTACCAGGCTGAGCCTCGACAAGGCTTGCCTCGCTTCCTTGTCATTGTGGAGGAAGGGTGAATGGAAATACAGAGGAAATTGCACTAGAGCTCCCAACCAGCGGGGAGGTCCAAAACGAAAATGAACCAGCTCTATCCAAGCGTCCTAACTTTCAAGTTTTCGTGTGACGGCATCGCATGGCTCCTTCTTATCTCTGTCATATTGAATGTTGGCTGTGCTAGTGCGTTCGCGCGAGGGAGAAGTCTCGCCTCCGTAGAGCTGTTGTAATGGCCTGCTACCATCTTAATTGTGGCTACAACATTTAAGTTGTGGCTTGATGCTAAGCCATGTGGCAAGGCATCACTGCGTGTCACCCCATCCGGGGCATTAGCATACTTATTATTAATATGGGTGGACTTTTCAATTTTAATTTTTAAGTTTATTTTTGTTTTAAATGATAAATATTGATGAATTTTAACGATAAATATTTTTAGAGAAATGGAGTGAGTACATTAATATGGTTTTTTTTTTTTTTCTAGTCCTATTATTATCTCTATTGTATTGGTGGTTTATTGATGAGTTTTTCTTCTAAGTTGTTTTTATATATTAATGAATTATATATATATATACACCTCCTTAGACTTTACCATAAAATTGTTGCATCTAGGGTTATGGTATTGACTTCCTCAACCCTCAATTAGTGATAAGGTTTGGACCTTCTAGAATATTCTTGAAATTTCACAAGTGGCTAACCCCACACCTTTAAGTAATGGAGGTTGAGGTGGCCATTTTTACACTCTTGGAAATGTCTTAGAATGTAGAAGAGTGTAGAAGGTAGTTTAGGGTGTGGGAGTAAGTCGTTCTATTTAGGCTTTACCTTTTTTTTAGCTTTGAGTTTTTTTGGGGCCTCTTATTTCCCTACCAGTTGTATAGTTTTCTCTTATTTTTTAACTTTTATTAATTTAATTATTTCCAACCTTAATTCTGTTTAGGTACTACCTTTTTTTTTTTTTCAAGCTTTGAGTTTTTTTATCCCTTTCCTTATTTTTTAACTTTTATTAATTTAATTATTTCCATATTTTATAGGTTTATTTATTTATCTCTTATGTCTAGCTAATTATTTCCAACTAATTATTTTGATATGAGAAAAAAAAACTATGATGGAGAAAAAAAATGAAAGTACTGTCGAAGTGCTTTAGGTTATTCTGATATGATTTATTTATTATTTTTTAAACTACAATTTATTTTATTTTTTAATTGATAAGTAGTGTAAAGTATTTTAGTAATTTATTAAGTATTTTTAATTTTTTGAGTTAATTTATTATTTTTTAAATTATAATTTATTTTGTTTTTTAATTGATAATTAGTATAAATTATTTTGGTAATTTATTAAGTATTTCTAATTTTTTGAATTAATTTATTATTTTTTAAATTATAATTTATTTTGTTTTTTAATTGATAATCAGTGTAAATTATTTTAGTAATTTATTAAGTATTTCTAATTTTTTGAGTTAATGGTGCATTGTTCCTGTTTGAATATATTTAAATATATGACAATTAAATTTAGTTTAAATAGTTGAGAAAAATAATTACAATTAAGTTTAATTGAAAAATAATTGTTATCTTTTTCAACACTTCTTTTATGTAAAGATGATATTGCATATCATTACAATACCTTCTCACTTGTATAATTTATATTTATGTCAATTACTTTTTTAAGTTTAAAAGGCAAAAACTTTTAAAGAGAGATAGTGATGAGGATTCCTCCCTAAAATCATCTTAATGAATCCAATGCTTGAAAGATATTTGCATGCACTCAAAACAAACAAGTAGTTAGAATAAACTAGGCTTGCACAAATTTCCTTATGTTCTGATTGATTTCATTATAGTATTTGTGCAGCGAACTTAATTCTTATATAATTGGATTCAAACCATCAAAATTATTATAAAATGTAAGACTTATTAATATAAATTATAAATTGTTAAAATATATATAGTTACAAATTTAAACATTTTTTTTTAGATTTTAAAGAATTTTTTTTTTTTTTTTAAGTTCATGACTAAACATATAAATGGAATTTTTACAGGTATTAATAGAAAACTGAGCTCAATACATCTTTGTTCAAGGAATCCCACCACTGGGTTGTTCACCTTCAATTCTTATTGTTAGATCCTTTCTCATCAAAGATTTTTTTTTAGATTTTAAAGAATTTTAATTTTTTTAAAGTTTATGACTAAACATATAAATGGAATTTTTACATATATTAATAGAAAATTGAGCTCAGTACATCTTTGTTCAAGGAATCCCACCATTGGGTTGTTCACCTTCAATTCTTACTGTTAGATCCTCTCTCATCAAAGAAGATTATGATGAGAATAGATGTCTCATATCTTACAATCAACTCTCCCAAAACCATAACAAATTGTTGTAGGAAACACTGAAACAACTAAGAACTCAATATCCACAAATCACTCTAGTGTATGGAGATTATTATAATATTGATTTTGAAATACTCAAGAATCATGCTACACATGGTATGTATAGAAATTTAAAATTGTATGTTAATTTCAAATTCTCATTGTAACTTGTTTAACTATATACCAAACTTAACTTATTGTGATAAAATTTGTGATGATGTGATGCATGGTTGAAGCAGGTTTTAGTAATATATACCAATCTTGTTGTGGAGGTGGAGGCACTTACAAGTTTGATCTCATTCATCTATGTGGGTTAGCGAGGGTGTTAGCATGTTCATATCCAACAACATACACAAATTGGGATGAAATACATCTCACACAAGCCACATACAAAATTGCTTCAGATTTCATTCTCAATCAACCCAACTATACCCAGTAAGCTTTCACTTCTTTAGCTAAAAAAGCCCCCAAGTATTGATTACACAGAGCATGAAGACCCCAATGAATTTTAAATACACTAGGGTTTGAAACTATTTTGAGAAAGTTCTTTACTTATTTTTTGTTTCTATTTAGATGTTTTTTAATTCAAATGGTGAAGATACAAACCTTGAAATCCTAAGTGGTTAGAAAAGAGCATTGTTTGAAATTCTTAGGTTTTTTTTTTATATTCTATTCATTTTTTTATGTTATCCATCTATATTAGGTTCTCTTATAATATATATATATATATATATATATATATATATATATATATATATATCCTCAAATTAAAGACAAATATCTTGATTTATAAAAACCATGATATGAATAGATTAGAACTAATATAAATAATGTATATTTCTTTTTTAATATAAATAAATGTGGCTTTCATAACATAAAATATGTGATTTTTTATATTCTTATGATTGACTTTTTTTTTTTACTGTAATAACAAGTCATTATTATAGTATAAAACATGATTGACCAAGATTATGATAATAAAAAATATGATATGGATTCATGAAATAGAAAATACATAATTTAATAGTGTAAACATTAATTTGGATTTGGAGACTTTCTGTGGAACTTAATTGAATCTCCAAATACTTAAATACTTTTTTAAGTTGAAAGTCAATATTTGATATTAAATTATAAATATGAATTATTTAAGTTAATTTGAATTTTAAAAATAATTTCATAAATTACTCTTTAATATTTAGATTATAAATATAATTTATTTAAATTAATAATACAAATAATATATATATATATAATTTACTTATGATCCATTTTATCTATATAATATTTTACATGGTAAATGGGTCCTCCAACGGTACCTAAGCAAAGTGGTTTAAAGTTTGTTTAAAATTTGTGTTAACCCCTTCACTATTTAACGTTGTTGGATTTCTTTTAACAACACTTGTAACAATATTTAAGATATTGTCATGAATGTTTGGGAAAGAGTTTTTTCATTTATGTTTGTGTTTTTATTTTGTATAAAAAATGATGAGAAAATTTAATAGATATTTTTTTATTAATGAATTATATTTTAGTAAATATATGAATTTAATGCACTTTATTTAATCGGTTTATAAAAAATTAATTAAATATTTAATAAAATTAATAACAAAAATTGAACTTCTTGCATTCAGTTTTAAGTATAAATATTTTTGGAAAAGTGGAAAGTGTACATTAATATGGTTGTTTATTTTTCAATGAAATTTAGTGATTTAATTTTAATTTTAATTATATATAGTATTACCATACTTACTATTAACATTGGTGGACTTTTTAATTTTAATTTATTTTTATTTTTCTTTTAAATGATAAATATTGATGAATTTCTTGATATCAACTCTTAACAATAAATATTTTTAGAGAAATGGAATGAGTACATTAATATGTGGGTTTTTTTTCTAGTCCTATTATTATATTTATTGTATTGGTGGTTTATTATGAGTTTTTCTTCTAAGTTGTTTTTATATATTAATGAACTACATCTCTATTATATATATATATATATATATATTAGTTAATCGAGTTTAGTTTAGGTGGTTGGGAGGAATGTTTGTTAGTTTAGGTGGTTGGGAGGAATGTTTGTTATCTCATTGTCATTATTTAACATAGGTAGATAGTCATCAAGTGTTTAACATAGTTCTCTAGGGTTAGAGTTTTGAGTTCCTCAACCCTCAATTAGTGATAAGGTTTGGACCTTCTAGAATATTCTTGAAATTCCACAGGTGTCTAGCCCCATACCTTTGAGTAATGGGGGTTGACGTGACACACATTCATACCATGGTGGTCAACAAGGTAGGTCAAATAACTTTCCCCATTCTTGGAAAGGTATCATAGTGTAGAACCTGGTAGAGGGTGTGGGCTTAAGTTTTGGACATGGTAACCCTAAAAAAATATGTTTAATACCTCAAAATGGATTTGGAAGGTTTCACATGTGATTTTCCAAATTGGGACCTACCACTAAAATGGCCTTGCAAGCCAATTCCTCCACTTTTTCCACCTAAAAAGTACCAATATAAATGAAAAATTATATTTTGATCATTATAATATTTGTGCAACACACTTAATTCTTATATAATTGGATTCCAATCATCAAAATTATTATACAATGTAAGACTTTTTAATATANCTCCACTTTTTCCACCTAAAAAGTACCAATATAAATGAAAAATTATATTTTGATCATTATAATATTTGTGCAACACACTTAATTCTTATATAATTGGATTCCAATCATCAAAATTATTATACAATGTAAGACTTTTTAATATAAATTATAAATTGTTAATATATATATATATATATATAGTTACACAGAGCATCTTTAGTTGCCTTATGTTAGATTCGCCTTCTGTCTCCACTCATAACAGTGACCCGACCTCACTAATTGGATGCTACGATATAGATGCATTTGAACCAATCCCAAGCATGGATTCAATGGGAAGGGAAAAGATAGGAGAGGCACGCGCAGTTCCAATTCCATGTTATAACTTCCGAACCGATCCTTGGGCTTGCTTCACGTTTGTTTCTCCGGCCCCCATCTCGTAAACACTCTAGTGTGCTCTCGTTCACTTCAATCTCCATCTCGCCTGAATTTGAAGTATGAAATCGCTCGAACATAAGGGTGTTAACGCTCACTCATCATATGGGTGAGGGAGAGGGCTGGAAAGCTAAAAGGGAAGCAAAGGTAAGGCGACTTGATCCCAAGCGAAGGGAAGGCGACTTGAGCTGACTTGAGGTGATGCGACTTGAGGCTACTTGATCTGTGAGAGGAAGCCTGTAGACGACTTGATCCGTTAGAAGAGGGTTCATATCCTCTCCCTTATGGTCGAGTGACTACGTTCCTCTAAAGGGGTTTTATCCATGAGAGGCGATGCTGCTCGATCAAAACCAAAGGTATGTTAAGTGACTCGACCCAAAAAGGGCGAGGAACAAAGTCGCTCACCCATCCTTTGGGTGAGGGGCGATATTTCGAGCCTCCTGCCCTTAGACGACCTATAACCCACTATTTGGGCGGGCTTTGGACCTACAAGTGTGCAATTATTCTCAGTGACACGTGGGNAAAAGGGCGAGGAACAAAGTCGCTCACCCATCCTTTGGGTGAGGGGCGATATTTCGAGCCTCCTGCCCTTAGACGACCTATAACCCACTATTTGGGCGGGCTTTGGACCTACAAGTGTGCAATTATTCTCAGTGACACGTGGGCATATGTGAGGTCACTAGAGTTGGGAAGAAGAGAGAGATTGACAGTTTATCGCTCGGCCTAGGAGAGAATGAGCCCATAATGTGTTCCTTCGCCCCGGTAGTCTCATAGCCCAGCTTGGGAGAGGCCTCTAAGGAAGAGAGTTAAGGAAAAGAAAAAGAAAACAAAAACTATGGAGGCATAGACAAAAATGAACTTGCACAAAAGAGAATTGAAACTCGACTGGTCTGAAGCCAAAGCCAGATAAGAAATCACAAAGATGACCCCAATCGACTTGTAATCTGAATTTTGTCGCTGGCCCCAATAAATGGCCCTCATGTATATGTTGGTGTGTTGGCACAACATAATATACATTGACCATGATGACATCCTCTTGTGGTGAAGGCACACCACCCCTAACTGATCCTATATCTGTAAAGTAGTCAACTATTCACTTTACAATTTAAGCATAATCTTATAATTACTAACATGCACATTAAATACAATAAAAACGAATTGATCCAGACTAAAATCATAATGAGTATATTACCCCTATCATCCGTTGGGTCATTTGAGGGAAATGGGAGGAAAAATATGAGGTGTTTCTTGTTCTACTACTTTCCTTTCCCTTTTGAGGGGGTTTTTAGGCCTCCTGAACTGTGGTTAATTCCTCTTAGGATGATTAACAGCTCCAGGAGCCAATCCTGAGGAGGGCTATCCAAAACCTGACTGCTTCTTTTGAGTCAAATCAATAGAAAAATCCCTAATGAGTTTTGTGAGATCTTCTATTGCTGGATTTTCAGGAACCGAATGAGTTTTAAACATTTCTTTTTAGATTTTAAAGAATTTTAAATTTTTTAAAGTTTATGATTAAACATATAAATGGAATTTTAACAGGTATTGATAGAAAACTGAGCTCATACATCTTTGTTCAAGGAATCTCACCACTAGGTTGTTCACCTTCAATTCTTAATGTTCGATCCTCTCTCATCAAAGAAGATTATGATGAGAATAAATGTCTCATATATTACAATCAACTCTCCCAAAACCATAACACATTGTTGGAGAAGACATTGAAACAACTAATAACTCAATATCCACAAGTCACTCTAGTGTATGGAGATTACTATAATATTGTTTTTGAAATACTAAATAAGCATGCTACATACTGTATGTATAGCAATTTAAAATTGTATGTTGATTTCAAATTCTCATTGTAACATGTTTAACTATATAGCAAACTTAATTTATTGTGATAACATTTGTGATGATGTGATACATGGTTGAAGTAGGTTTTAGTAATATATATCAATCTTGTTGTGGAGGTGGAGGCACTTACAACTTTGACCTCATTCATTGTGTGGGTCACCATGGTGTTAGCATCTTCAAATCCAACAACATACACAAATTGGGATGGAATACATCTCACAGAAGCCACATACAAAATTGCTTCAGATTTCATTCTCAATCAACCCAACTATACCCAGCCAAACTATTTTGAGAAAGTTCTTTATTTATTTTTTGTTTCAACTTTCAACTCTTTAGCTAAGAAAGCTTGTCCTGAGTATTGATTACACAGAGCATGAAGACCTCGCTAAATTTTAAAGACCTCGGTGAATTTTAAATACACTGGGTTTTGAAACTATTTTGAGAAAGTTCTTTTTTTTTTTTTTTTTTCTATTCATATGTTTTTTAATCCAAATGGTGAAGATACAAAACTTGAAATCCTAATAGGTTGGAGAAGGACATTGTTTAGAATTCTTAGGTTTTGTTTATATTCTATTCAATTTTTTATGTTATCAATCTATATTAGGTTGTCTTAATATTAAAATTTACACATATACATGGTTAGATTGTTACAATGATTCTTAAATTAAAAACAATTATCTTGATTTATAAAAACCATGATATGAATAGATTAAAACTAGTATAAATAGTGTATGAGTATATACATAGCTCAAGATTTAATTTTTAATTTAAATAAATGTGGATTTCATAACATATGTGATTTTTGATATTATTGTAATTGACCCATTTTTTCCTGTAATAACAAATCATTGTTATAGTAAAAAACATGATTGGTCAAAATTATGATAGCAAAAAATATGATAGGATTCATTGAACATAAAATATACAATTTAATAGTATAAATTTTAATTTGGATTTGCAAACTTTTTGTGGGACTTATTGAATCTCCAAATAATTAAATATTTTTTTGAAGTTGAAAATCAATATTTGAAAATCGTACTCATGCACCAACAAGAATGGAGCACAAGTAAATAGGGGTGAGAATCGATCTTGAGACCTTTTTTTACATATTTTCTTCCATTTACACGGCACTTGCCAATCCGTCTACACCCCTATCGACTATATTTGATATTAAATTATAAATATGAATTATTTAAATAAATTTGAATTCTAAAAATAATTTCATAAATCACTTTTTAATATTTAAATTATAAATATAATTTATTTAAATTA
>SNQJ01S0001570.1:387937-404036 GCA_010110895.2 Picea sitchensis
GTTTTCTTCCCTTGTTGAGAAGGGTTTCCCAAGATACTTCTTGTGTACTTGTGCATGGTGTTTCTTCTTGTGATCTTGGTTGTTGCAACATAATTGGTTATGGTTTAAGTAAAATGTTAAAATGGAATGAACTTCATGCTTAAACCTTGTCTATTGAAAAATCAACATGGTATCAGAGCATAGGTCTTGAAGAACCCCTGCACAAGCATTTAAAAAGGGTAAATCGTCCTCCTTCTGCAGTTGCGTACGACCTCTAGGGTTTTTGCAGAAATTTGTACAACCCTCACTTAATTATCCTTTTAAACACTTTACAAGTGGACGTTGAAGCTAAAACTTGGACCAAGTTGTATGGCCTTTCTCAACGCATCTCCAGAGACCTTCAAAGTAAAATTCCTAGGATTTTGAGTTTTTGTCCCTAGGGTTTCTAAGGTGCCGAAATTTTCTGTGGAATCTTGACCTTAGGGTTTCTGCAACTTTTTGAAGAAACGTTTCAACTAAACAAGCATTCCTGTGACACTCTCAAAAGTTGATTGTTGGCAGTGATAATCCCAACATAACCATTAGTTTTTCTAAATCCAATTAGTGAGAGGTCGAGAATAAATCCGAACAAATGAAGAACAAAACTTTAGTAGAAGATAGGCTTGATGGAGCAAGAAAATTCAGCTTGTGGAAGTCAAGGCTTCATGTCACCCTTGAAGAAGATGACCTTTTGAATGTGGTAACAAAAAATTTACCAGATACAACTACCGATGAAGAAAATAATATAAGAAAGGAATAACATGTCAAGGCAAGAAAAATAATCATCTACTCAGTAAGAGACCATCTCTTACCTCGTATTGCCAATCTGGAGACAAATTATGAAATGTATAAAGCATTAAAAGAAATGTTTGAAAGTGACAACACCCTCAGACTCTTACCTTGAAGAGCCAGCTTCAAAGTACCAATATGAAGAAAGGTGATACAGTTGCTATTTTCTTTATGAAGATATTAAAGATTAAAGAACAACTAGAATCCATTGGAGAAATCATGTCCGATAGAGAAATTGTCTTATTCACTCTCAACAACCTTCCAAAACATTGGGAGCATTTTCTTCAAAGTTTCAGTGGAAGAGAAAGTCTACCAACCTTTGATTTTATGTGGATATAATGTACTCAAGAAGAACTCAGACTTAGAAATAGAGGAGGGGAAGACTCCCCTGATGAAAATCATGCTCTTGCACTTCATACAAAGAAAGGAGAAAGATTCAAAATAAAATTTAGACAAACATTCATAGATGAAAAGCCTTCATAAACATCATGTCCTAATCATAGAAGAGATGTTTCAGAAATTCAATTCTTCAGATGTGACAAATATGGGCACTATGCAAGAAATTGTCCAACCAGGAAGAAGGGAAGATAATATGCTTCCACTACTGAGATTGATCCAGACCCACCTCAAAAGAATGAAGATAAGAGAGAGGAGAAGTACTTCCTCTAAACCAAACACATAACTAAAGATGACTACAAACCCAGGTAAATCGTTTGATCTCTAATTTTATAGTTGATTGCATTCTTAATAAGTGAAGGGTATTATCTCTAGTATGTGAGCCCTCAAGACTTGGACCATTATCCCTGGTACGGGAGTCAAAATATTATTTGATTAATTATTATGCTGGTATAAGAAGACATAAAAGATCTAACAAGAAAATAAACAAGACTTCCATCCTTCAGATTTCAGAGAGAGTTAGTTGAATCAGAGGGAGTCAAAACAAAATGAAAAGAAGGAAGAGATAATACCTTCTCCCCCTTCAGCAATTCAGAGGGAGACAAACATTATTCTATATGATCCAGTTGCTCCATTTGATATGCCCAGAGATATTGTAGTAGGGTATAAATGGCCTACCTAGGCTCAACAAACTCTGGAGGAGACAAAGGAACATACAAGTCCCTCAAGGGACATCCTAAGAAAGAAAAAGAGATTTTTGAGCTACTCTTCAGCCATGAGCCACATCATTGATTCTAAGCCTTCTTGACATGAAGAAGCAACATGTGAACAAGTATGGAAAGTTTCCATGACAAGAAGAATACCAGTATACCTTAAAGAATGATGTATGAGATATTTTTTAGAAATCAGAAGGGAAGTTTGTAGTGACTTCGAAGTGAATCTATAATATCAAGCATGTAGCTAATGGAAGTGTCGAGAAATACAAAGCAAGATATGTAGCGAGAGGATTCTCACAAATAGAGGGAGTTTTCTATGATGATACACTTGATCCAGTAAGACAAATACACTTCCATCTGTACTACCATCCATGAGTTGGAAACTATATCAGATGGATGGATTCTTGATGAGTTTGGGTTTCAAAAAGAGTGTTGGTGATCCAAACCTATGTTATTACAGTGTTGGTGATGAGAGCCTGATTTTGATGACTTATTTAGAAATCCTTGTGGTTGGATACAAGTAAGCTTTGACTTATGATTTAGAGATGAGGGTTCTAAGTATGATACAGTACTTCTTCGGACAAGAAGTATGACAGAATACCGATGAGATTTTTCTTGGGTCAAGGAAAACATACAGTGGGAATATTAAAGAAGTTCAGTATGACAGAATGCAAAACCACCATGATGGATTTGAAGAAAATGAATGATGATGATTTAGAAGAGATTGATCCATAGCTGATTGGATCATTGATGTATCTGATTAACACCATACACGATTCATGCTATGCAGTGAATGTGCTTAGTCAATCCATGAGTCAGCCAAGACAGACTCACTGGATAGAAGTAAATCATGTATTGAGATATATATGAGGCACAGTTGGAAATGGCCTCATATATTCCTCCAGTATGAACTTGAGTTTGCAGGGTATGCCGATAAATATTGAGCAGAGAGTACAGTGGACCTGAAGAGAACATTTGGTTGTTGTTTTACCGTGAAGGTTGTCATGGTTTCCTGGTGCAGCAGGAAACAAAGCTCTGTGGCCTTGAATACCACAGAAGCAAAGTATGTATCATTGAGTGTGTGAAGCAGTACGACTTCATAAGCTTCTGACAGATTTACTTGATCATGAGATAGACTCTATGATGATAACCAAAGTTGTGGGTAAAGCTCTTTGAGAACCCAATGTTTCATTATAGATCAAAATACGTTGAGATAAAATATCATTATATCAGAGACATGATGCAAAGGGAAATAATACACATGCAGTACCTTCCTACACATGAGCAGATTGCAAACATCTTCACCAAATTAGCTTGGTGAAGGATACCTCCCTAGTTGAGAGGGATTGTTGATGACTACAGCCAAGACAAATTTCAAAGTACATCCATGTGAGACTTGGCATGATGAAGAATGCCTCCCTAGCTAAGAAGGAGTTTTAATGATTACAACTACGTGAGACATTCTCCAGAACACAGACTGATTGAGTCAACCTAAGAGAGAGCTCCTGAGATGGGAGTGTGGTTCCTATATGAGACAGAACTGGAACGTTGTGATGGCCTCCTTCTTATAGAGAGTTGAGAATAACTCCAAATGATTCTACTATGTAACGCAATAAGAAAGGAGATTTGCTAAGTTGGACATGCCTATGGCTGAGCACAAGGTGAACGCATGAATTCCCATAGAGCTGGGTGCATCGTCATGCGACAGAGATGAAGATGATGTATGAGCCTCCTTTGAGAAGAGAGTTGATATTATGAACTCTAGATGACTCTCCTGTGTAATGCAGTGGGAAAGAATATCTGTTGAGTGCACGTGCATGTGGATGAGCACAGGTGAATGTGATCCTAGTGGTTGAGCAATAGTGAGCGTGGTTATCCTGTTTAATGCAGTGAGATAGAGATATGGACATACCTATGGATGTGCCCCTAGTGGTTGAGCACTAGTGGGTGTATGATATCCCTTGCTATATTGTTCAAGAGTCAAACCTGCCTGTAACCCTAATTGTAAAGTAAAGGGTACAAGTCGACCCCACCTTAATATAACTGATAATTAATGTAAAAGTTAATTAATCTGGTTATTATTAATTATATTATGAGTTAGAGATGTCGGACCTATTGTGCCAATAGAGACTTATGTTGACAGGTCAAGTCTAATATAAGTAAAGGTAGATTCCCCATTGAGGAATCATATCTTTTGTCTGAGTTTGGAAATTTCAACAAGTACATCTTCTTGGGATAAGTGTGCAACTCTCTTGGGCACTAGTCTTCTAGGGTTTTCAAGCACCCTCTTGTGTGCTAGATTTTCTTGGTGGTGAAGGTCTTTCTCTTGAATAATATAACAAAGGATTTGGTTGGGTTTTCTTCCCTTGCTGAGAAGGGTTTCCTAGAATACTTCTTGTGTACTTGTGCATGGTGTTTCTTTTTCTGATCTTGGTTGTTGCAACATAATTGGTTATGGTTTAAATAAAATGTTAAAATGGAGTGAACTTCATGCTTAAACCTTGTATATTGAAAAATCAACAACAGTCACTGGTGGTCGAGCTGAAAGCTTCTGAGTCAGAGGTAGATTTTGACTCTGAATAAAATCTAGAAGGAAGGAAGTGGATTATCGATGCCAAACCCAGTGCCACTATCACTACCATCAAAGTTTAGCCAAGCAAACCAGAAGAAATATAGGAAGGGGAATGCATATTTCACTCATAGATGTGGGTAAAGGAGGATCTGCTTCATTTCAATGTCAATAGCAGCATTCATAAGAAACTGAACTCAGCAGAGGTCGGTAAGAGGTTGGACATGCTGATGATACCACACCTACAACCTTGCACCACCATTTGGATTTACCAAGGAAGATATCTTCGCTTCATCCAATAATTTCGTCTTCCCTATGGCATCAAGTCTTTCAAAGATGGGGTATTGTGTGATATTTCTCCCCTTGAAGTTTGTGATGTTATTTTTGGACAACCATATTTGTGGAAGTGACATGTTGTGTATGATTCTAGACCTTGCAGTTTTATTATTACTTTGGGTAGACAATTGCACAAGATAACAGAGGTAGCATCGCCTACCACTATTTATTTAATCTCTGCTAAGCAGTTCAATAAGGTCATTTCACAGACAAGGAAGTTCGTCTTCTTTGTGATCTTTTCTCACAGTAAGCAGAAGGTCGGCGCCACATCCATGACCTCTACACAGAGCCTCTCTTTGCAGCAGAAGCAAGTGTAATGGATCTTGGAAGAGTACAGAGACATCTTCTCCTCACCCAACGGGGTACCGATGCACTACCAAGTAAAGAATCCAATTTATCTAACCCCTGGTGTACCTCTTCCTAATGGACTAGTCTATCGTCACTCGTTGATGGAAAATGATGAAATCAAGAATCAGATCCAAGAGATGATTCAAAAGGGGCACGTCATACCTAGATCCTCCCCTTATGGAAGCCTGATTGTATAGGTACAAAAGAAAGACGGTACCTGGAAACTTTGCATTGATTACAAAGCATTAAACAAAATCACAGTCAGGAATTGGTACCCAATTCCCCGAATTGATGACCTTCTTGACAAACTCAAGGGGAAAATTTCTCCAGCAAGATTGACCTAAAGTCTGGCTACCACTAGGTTCCCATCGAATTGACTGATGTATGGAAGACATATTTAAAATCTAAATAAGGTCCCTTTGAATGGTTGGTCATGCCCTTTGGCTTAACAAATGAACCAACAAATTCCATGAGGTTGATGGATGATGTATTGAGACCCTTCACCAACTCTTTTGTGGTGGTATATCTGGATGACATCCTCATCTTTAACAGAACTTGGGAGGAGCACATGCAACATATTCAATAGGTTTTGAGCACTTTGCGGCAACAAAATCTATATGCCAACTTGGAAAATTCTCTTTTGGCATGAACATGGTCCAATACTTAGGCTACATTGTTGATGAGCATGGGGTACATGTGGATCTAGATAAGATCCAAGTCATCCGTGACTAGCCAACCCCGACCACACTAACCAAGATTTGGAGCTTCTTGAGACTTGCCAACTTCTATCGACTATTCATGTTGGGATTCTCCCATATTGCATGGACCCTCAACCAAGTGACCAAGGGTGATGGAAAATAAAATTTCACATGGGGGAAGGCACAACAACACGCATTCGATGATATAAAGCATCGCTTTTTCTCAGCTCTAGTAATCTTCTTACCTAATCTACAACAACCATTCGAGGTTGAGACCAATGCATCCAAATACGTTGTAGGTGCAGTTCTCACTCAGCACGGTCATCCAATAGCATACCATAGTGATACACTCTCAGATATCGTCCAGAAATACCCCACCTATGACAAGGAAATGTATTCCATTGTGCAAGCCTGTCGGCAATGGAAACATTACATTCTACGAAAGGAGACAATCATCCACACTGATCACAAGCCTCTGCAGTTCATACAGACACAAGGGAAGTTGCAGAACAACCGCCATCAAAAGTGGTCCACATACCTACAACAGTTCCATCTCAACATCAAGTATAAGACATGGAGCACAAATCATGTCGTTGACTTCCTTAGTCAACCTCCTATGGCTACATTCACCATCGTGCTCCATTCTTGTGGCCATGAGGCATCTGAGTGGCCCCAACTTTATCAATGAGATCTTGACTTTTCCACCACCTATCACCTCTTGCACACATATTTGAATCTCTAAACTCTGGTACTAGAACATTTGTGGTAAAGGAACAACACTAACATTATTCATTAGTAAAAATTTCTTAAAAACCTTTAGTAATTCATAAATAACTTAGGAAACATTAAGAAATAAGAAACTATACCTCAAAAATGCTTGTTGAGAAGTGGACAGATTAAAATCATGAAGTTAAGGATATTTATGGCTAGGTTTTAGGTTTAGAAGTAAGATAACAATGGAAAAAAAAAGTAGTTTAATATGGAAATTTGGGAGGCCAACAACTTGTACAATTTATATGTTGATATTTTCATTGTAATAATAATAGATTTAATAAATATCAATACAATTTAAAAATTAGAATATTAACAAATAACTAAATAACTATTTAGAATGCAAATGCTCTTTCTCAAAAGTGTGAATAACAAATTCTTATCAAAATGATGTTAAATTAATATATCTTAAATCTTTTTAATAAAATTCAAATATATTTATATAAATTCATCTTATAAAATAAATTAGATAAATACATATATATTTATAAAAAGTGATAGCACGATTTATTTTGCTTAATTTATATGATTTGCAAAAACAAAAATATAAATATAAAATATTTTTATACCAAATCCATATGCCAATTGCGCTCTGCTTTATGAAGAGAGTAGTTGTGATGAGTTTTCTCTCTTATCAACACCAACCCACAAGAAACTCAAATTTAAAAATGACTACATCAGAAATAAAGTGGATGTCACCCCTTACCACATGAATCATCATTGACCATGACATTTTTATAAATTTTGTTTCTTGGAAAAACAACCTCTTTCTCATGTCTAGTGTTATAAACCTAACGTGACTTTAGAATTTCCTAATTGAAAGTTTAATGTGGAAGTATTAATCAATTAAAAGTTTTTTTTTGGTGTAAAGTGTTTTTAGGGTTTTTATCCATATGAGATAGTGATGTGATCTTAGGGGGAACTATCATATGACCCAACCTAGTGATGACCTAACACTAATTTACCTATAAGATTATTTTAAGGAAGAAGATAACTTATATTATGAGATTATACTTATGTGTGAAAAATATCTATATTTGTGCTTGCTTATTTGGGAAATTATTGGTATGTCAAGTTTTGTCGTAGAATTTGTGACTTTTTGAGAAATTTCAGTTTCTTTCTGAGAGGCTTGGTTTTGAATGGTGTAAATTGTTTGGGATAGATTTTGTGCTCCCCATCTATTAGGATGCATTGTATCTACAGGAGGTGTCGTTCCTAGATTTTTTTATGGGAACATTGTAAGCCTATTATAGGTGAAGAACATTGTAGCCAAAGGAGGGTGTAGTCCTTTGTCAAATAGAAACTGATAGGGAGGCATTGAGTTTGTTACTAGTGACTCCATCTACCAACTAAAGGTTATGGTATTGTTGATATGGACTTCAAGGGTGAAACCTTCAATCCAAGAACCCAACCTTGTAAGATGTGCTTTAGCATCTCAAAGGATGGAAACACACAACTTCAAAATCCTTAACCACCAACAATGAAGACAAACCATCATTGTGTTGTAAATATTAATGGTTATCCAAAATTCAGTGGTAAAATAATATTTTTTTATTTGTTTCACAAGAGATCAGGTGGGAGAGATGTGTCTGTTTGTCCCAAACAATATTAAATAAATAAAATTAAATGAAATAAAAAAAAAAAAAAATCTTATGTCGGTTACAAAAAAAAATTGGAAGCGTCACGTCAAAGAGGTTTTCACCTCAAGGTATTTGTTCCCTCATAGTGCTTTGTAGAACCATAGTTAGATGGGTATATACTGGTTTATGATAAGAGGAGAAAAGGTGTATATCTCAAAAAAATGGCTTGAGAGTAAAATTGGCTTCTAGATAGTCATTTATTTCTATTTCACCCATCACATACAAGGATCTTGAGAGATATCATGGCATTCTATCAATGAATTTAAACTATTACATTCATATTCAAATATAAGAATTCACAACATAACTATTACATATTCATATTGAAATATTAGAATTAACAAGATAATTAGGTATCATTACCAAGATTGGTAATGCATGTTGATAGTTACAATAGCTAAAACCATCAAGTTTACACATCTAAGGACAATGGTGTTAGAGTGAAGATTAATATTGAGTTCAAGGGAAAAGAGTACAACCATAATCAATTATAGTCAACCATAATAAAATATAATCAACAAAATTCAATTATAATCAATTTATCAATTTAAATAATCAACCAAATTCAATCAAAACCAACCAATGAATCATATGGAACATGTTACCCCTTCATATCTTTGGGTAATTAGAGGATATTTTTCTCGTATRATCCATATTACAAATAACAGTTCCACAAATGACATCCATGGTTCTACATAGATAGATGATCGATGGTGCTTCCTACATATGGATCARCTCAGTCTCACTTGATGACTATGGTGCTTGACCCACAAGAGGTAACTTGTATCAACAATTTATATTAAGTGATTAATGTATTATGCACTTGAAAGTAGTGATCTAGTGGTTGAGTCAAATAATGGATCAYGATTATCTAAATCCATACCTTTTTCCTTGTTTCACCTTGGTGGTTATCATCCCCTCCTAGTAAGTGTTGTCATGTATGGTGGATTTTTACTACTATGGAGTTTATAGGGGTAGTCTTTATAGCAAGATTTGGCTCACCCTATGCAATCTTGCACAGAGGGCCTTTTTCCATTTCCCTATGTAGACTTTTCATCCCTTTTTGCAAATCCCAAAGATAAAAAAATACAGTTTTTCCACATGTACGCACCTTGCCTACTATACAACATGCGTATACGTAGGTTGCACCACTACAACCTGTGTACATCAGGATTTGTGCCCAAAAATGAAAAATGGTGTTGGGTTTCCATGTAACGATAGGATATCTAGGATCCTTGGCCTTCCATATACTAGAAACATTCCAACTCGGGCCTTCCATTCCATTTGAGGGCTATAAATGGGCCAATTCCAATCTATGGAAAAGAGCAGAAAGAATTCAACTTTGAGAGAAAATTTACTCTGGAGAAATCATTCGCTTCATATTGAGTCTGCATCCCTTTGTATTTTAAGTCTAAACACAATGTTCATCCCCCAAGCTCTTCCCTTATTGATTGAGAACTTCATTGTCTCTCGCCTATGAGCTTGCCTTTGGTGGAGGATTGAAGTGGTGGAGGCCCAGCTGGAAGGAACTTAGTTTCTCGGTTTTGAACTATTTTGACACGAAAGTCTGTAACTTTTTCACTTTTGTTGATCATATATTAATAGAAATACTCTTTTCCTGTCCAATTGATATCTTGCAAATATTTGAATTACTATTCCATAGGTGTATTTCTTATGTATATTAATGGATTATGATATTGAATGTGATAACATCATATATTATCACCATATGCTTGCTTTGCTAGTTGTTGAGAACTAGTTGGAGACATATTGCTTTGGGTCAAGTGCTCAATGATGGACTTCATCGAACATCTGGACAAGGTAGGCCTTTTATCTTATCTTTCTAGCATGTTTGTTTATATAGCATACTTGAGAATAGAGTTGATTTCTGCAGTCATTTCCGTATGTTGTGGTTTACCCTAGCCATAGAGAGATTTTCCTCATAATAGAATTGGTGACCATAGTGGGGATTGAATCTTGTTTCTTAGGGTTTGGAGTGTTTTTCTCCTTATATTTCTCTCGTTCTTATTGCATTTCTTGACAGCCTCTGTCACTCTGGGTTTGAGTCTTTCAGCCTTATCCTTTGCCTAGTTGTGTTTTTTGAAACATATATGTGGGTTTTTTCTTTATAGTCGTGTATATACGTGTGTTGTCCTTCTGGAAGATGCATACATACGTGTTGTTTCCTTGAAAAGTCACGTACATCAACCTATTTTGCATGTTGGTTGGGTTTGGTGGTTGTTGGGTAGGTTTTGATGATTGTTGAGTCTTCTTGGGTCTCTGTAGTGACTATTAAGTGTCCGTGGGATGACAGGAGACCTGTCTTTTGTTGAATTTTTGGGCGGAGTCATTCTCATCACCTTTTCATTTTGATTGTCCTTGTACATTGGGTTGGGTGTCTTGCTTCTTGGTACCCTACTTGAGTTGTCTCTTTATATACACAGTAGAGTTTTTATATATCAAGTTGTTATTCATTTCATGCATTTTCATTTTTCTTATATTGAAAATACAAAAATATTAGGCATTTTTCATTGCTTGTCATTTTGATCTTTTGAGTCTCTGTCATTAGCTTAGTGCATGTAAAGAAAGATTGCATTTTTACTTCAGAATTGTAGAGTTGAAATTGAAAATTGCATGTGTTTTAAGAAGCATATCATTCATTGAAAACTGAAGTTAGGACTTTGCATTGTATTCATATTTACTTTACTTGTTGAGTCATAACATTGTGAGTTTCACTACCATACCTTTTTAAGTAAGCACGTCCATTAAAATTAACGCTATAATTTCATTAGTCACGATTTTATTTTCTAGGGTGCACAAACTAGCTTAGGATTTAGTGCCTTGGAATAGGATTTTGTGAGTAGAATTATCCAAGGCTATTAAATCAACATATGTGTCTGACTAAGGGAGTGGAGAAATCCATTGTATAATCGGTAATATCAAGAGGCTCCTCTTACACCGGAGTTAATCATGAGGTCAAGCGAGGTTGGTTGAAGGGATGTCCCCCCGATACCTTCTTAGCGTCATAGATATTTATGTGGATCTATTCCTATCTGGGGATCTTGCTAGTGCCCTTACCTCCGTGAGAGGTGGAGCTTTCACGGTTTTTGGATTTGCTACCCTACCCATACGGTGGACCTAACTTATGACTACTCGCTTGTGCATCGATTATACATTGGTTTCTTAGTTGCTTGACTTAGGTGCCACATAGGTTACTTGCAGGGGTTATTCTATAAATACCCTGGGTCAGATAAGGGTCGTACATAACAAAACCTTTATGGAGGATTACCTCGCTAGGGGATCTGACTGACTGGTTGTTAAGCCCACGAGGGCCCTTATAACTGATTATGTTACCTCTGATCTTTAGCATGGAGTTGCAGGCCCCTCTTGGGAGAGACATACCTTATTTAGGGAGGGAGGCCCCTTTCAGTCACTTTACCGCGTTTGTGTGCATATTGGCCGTTTGACTTTTGGTGTGCTCTTTGATTACTAGTTGGCCCTAGGATTTTTTTTTTTTGTATCTTGAGTCTTAAGTCATCAAGGAGTCGGACCAGCATCCCCGCTGGTCCCATCACTTGTTACAGTTACCAACGAATTTCGAGTCTTTTCCTTCTAAAAGGTGTAGATTTATTAGACATGGTACACACACCTCCACTGTTCAGACTTGTGATTCTACAAGGATGAGTACTGAATCGAGTCTTCAGAACACTGGGAGCCCTTCGAATCCCACACCTACTATAGTTAATGGAACTCCTTCGACTCCTACAACCACAATGGTTGTAGTGTTGGAGGCACCTATCATTACTACTGCTCGTCCTATAGTGAATTGTCAATCTCTTGCCTCAAACCCATTTGAGCCTCTTGGTCACTCACTGGGCTATAATTTTCAGTCCATCCCTATGGCCTCTAGTCCTTTTTCCTATGGTATGTTGAATTTTACTTCATAGTTTTCAAACTCCATCCCATCTATTGGCCCTAATGCTGGCATTGGACTTGGGGGGAAAACACCTCCTTATACTCCATTCTCATTTGGTGGTTCTCAGATCCCTCAAATGACACCTAATATGGGAGGGATTCCTTCTTTAACCCTAGGTATAACCCTCTTGCTTCTGGGTGGAGAAACCAACCTGACGGACAATATTCTGCTCAAGTTCCATCCTATACCCTCACCTCCTTAGTGTTGATTCCTACCAACATGTTTGGCATGATGAATCCACCTCTATCCTCCAGATTCACACCCAGAGGAGGTCAATTTCACACCTTGGTAAACCCCCAACCCAGAGCCACTCCAGCTGGGGGCAATTTTTATAACCCCCATCAAAACATTCCTAATGGAATGATTCCCAACCAACCTCTTATGAATCATCCTGGAGGAGGGTCTTACAATCTTGGACAGGGCCATGGTGATTACCAGAACCTTGGATGGGCTGCAGTTCCTCAAACACAATATTTTCAGGGAGCTTGGGGTGAGATGTTGCAACCTTGTATCCCTTTTCTGGCCATGCTTAATCTACCAGAATTGTCTAAGTTTATGAATGAACCCATGTGTCATGATCCTACATGCCCCCCCCCCATCCCCACCAAATTCCCTTCAAACATTCTGAAATCTGAAGGTAAGAATGGCGAGGATCCTAGTGATCACATTACTTCCTTTCACCTATGGTGCTCCTCGAATTCCCTTAATGATGATTCCATTCGATTAAGATTATTTCAATGCACCCTCATTAGGGTCGCTGTGAAATGGTATATAGAGCTACCCAGGGGGGAATATGGGACCTTCAATTAGATGGTGTTAGTCTTCCTTAACCACTTCAAATTGTTGGTTCGTTACGATGTTGGCCTAGAACTTATGTCGACTTTACGCCAGGACACAACCACTCATATCTCAGATAATATCCAAGAGTGGCATAGATAGAATAGGTTCATTAAGACCTCCATATCCCCAGCCTTTCTTTTAGAATGGTTCCTTAAGTATTTGCAGCCTCCTATCTCGAAGGATGTTGCTACATTCGGGGTTACCACTGAGGAAGAAGTGATCTTCAAAACCCAACAGTTAGATCTTATATACACTCAGCCTAGGATATTATACCACATTCTTCCAGATGCACCGAGGTCAACCTATGACCCTAGATAAAATCCTGGACCTCATGCCGATGGAATTGTAGGCTCTGCCAATGTAAAGTCTGTAGACTTGGTGACAAGCCATTTGAAATAATTGTCTCTAAACAAGTCTGCAGGAGGGTCGACTTCGTCTGTGTCTTCCAATCCCACTGAGTCAATGGATGTACATTTCATGCAATCATCGACCGACCCAAATGGTAACCAACAACCAGGTGGGAATAAGAAGAAAGGACGTAATAATAATTGTAAGGGTGGGAAAAATAATAATAAACCCAAGGAAAATGGTTGTTATCATTGAAATTTTGTCCGCAACATTGCACACAAATGATTACATAAATACAACAATGCCAAGAAACTATTATTTCACATGCAACACCAAAATGCATCTCCAAGAGGCAAAAAATATACAACTAGGCAAACAATTGACATGTGCTAACTCACTAAAGGAAGCGCACGCACAATGCGCGAGCCAAAGAAGCCCGTAGAGCGTACAATGCACCATATGTGTGACTGTGTACGAGAAAGGTCACACACTCCTGTGAATAGAACATTTATGGTTCTTGTTGGCCCCTCAACCACTTATGGACCAGCTCCCAACTTGATTTGACCCTTATATATGAGATGAATATGAATGGGGGGTTGGTCAAGGACCAAAGGGTGCCCTAAAGGGACCCTCGTTCACACTAAGAACCAGTTGAATATTGCCTTGAAGACCTGCTATAAATGGAGGCCATGGGTGCACTAAGAAATTAATATTTTTATGGTATTGTTATGTTGCCTCAATCCTCCCTTAAGAATCATCTTTTCTCCTTGGAACATTCTAACAACATTCCAACATGCCATTCCACTCACCTCTTGAGGGAATAGGCGTTGATTTCTTCATCATTTGCTTTCTTTTCTACCATTGTAAGAAGATCTCTCCATTAGGGAACTCAAGAGCCCTCCCAAGGAGGAAGACGAGACTCATAAGTCCTCATTTCTCTATGGTGTTTTTCCAACTAATATAGTTATCCATTGGTGGCATAATCTTGGTCATTGGTTGATTGTTTTTGGTTCAAAGTTTCTTATGCATTCTAGTTTTATTTTCTTAGTTGTTTTTAGTTTGTTTACTTGTTTATTTCATGTTCTTGGATTGTTTAACTAGTGCACTAACCTCTGTCTTGTCTAGCAGGCCCAACTAGGCATGCAAGTGCCCTTGTTTTTCTCACCCAAGTGACGAAACGGACACAACAGATTGACAACCATAATAGGGAATATGTATCAATTTCCACCCTATTTGTCCTTTGAGAGAACTTATTTTTGACCCATTTGTCTTGTAGGTACCAAAATCGGCCTAGCCTTACCTGCCAAGAGCCAAGTTTGGAGCTGGAGGACGAGAATTTCACTAAACCCCCCCGACGCGTATCAAGATGTGTGCGGGTATTTCAGCCCACATACGCGCACTCAACGCACTGTGCACCCAAAGGGCTTCTATTCTTTATGAATTCTGCACACAGTGCGCCCAAAAGACTTATGTTCTATGCACACTACATGCCCAATGCGCCTCTATCTGAACTGTAACCCGCACACATTTCCAAAGTCTCAAAATTGTAAGAGTTTTTGTGATGATTTGAAGGCCCCTAGCCTTCAAAATCTTGCTTTCATGCAATTTGTAAATGCACTCCACTTAGAATCCTTTCCCATATGAAAGGTTAGCTAAACATAAGCACTTAGGGGGTAAAAAGAACCATATTTTCTCCTCTTTTTCTTTGGTTTCCACATGGATGGATTGTTTAGGTTGTTAAAGTTAAGTTGAGATTATTTTCTATCACATATAAAAACATTTGCATTGGGACAAGAAATCAACTTTGATCATTGAGTATGCTCTTTTCTCGCACCATAGAATGATCTTGAGAATTAGACAGGTGGTTAAGGGGACATTTCATCTCCCTTAACAAAATCTTTAGGAGAGGACAAAGCCCCCCTAGGGCTCCTCTTAGTTTCTTTTTTGAAATCATCTTAAATTTGTAAGGGCCCATACATGCCCACATGTTGCAAACTTAGGACAGTTTCTTGAAATTGCTTTCGTAGATTACATCACTAGGAGAGTTTAAAGATCAATGTAACGGGCCCATACATGCCCACATGCTTGCAATATAGGATAGTTTTTTCAAGCTTTCTTAGTGTAAACAACATTAGGGAGTTTAAAGGATTAGTAAGGACCCATATGTCCACATGCTAGTTCTTTATGTATTTTAAAATTCCACAAGGTTGTACCAATTACACTTAGTAATATAGGTAACAAAGATTTGGAAGGACCATAGGAACTTATTAAAATTTGACACATTTTATCACTTGCTCACACACAAAGTCACTCACTCACATAATTTCCATCTTGAACTGTGGAGGTTGAAGTAGGTCTTCTCCAAAGGAATTCTAAAACATCCCACTATTTCTTGAAGAAATTATCCACACCAACTTAATTCAAATGAGATTGGTTCACACCCCCAGTCTCTCAGCCCACCACATTAAAAAAAATTCTAGGTTCTTATTTATACTAGTTTACAAGTTTACAAGCCATTACAATATCTTACCAAAACCCTAACCCTAACATGGTTAGGTTTTCCTGCTTGCGCGCCTTGCATGTGTTCCTTCTTTGCATGCGACTTTCCCTCGCACGTGTTTCTTTTCCTGCCAATTGTTCTTCTCCAAAACCGG
>SNQJ01S0001571.1:0-12956 GCA_010110895.2 Picea sitchensis
TGCATCCACACATCTTGAACTTCCATTTGCCAAAATCTCGAAATCACTGTCTACTAACCTACCTGATCCTACGGTCAAGTTCTTCTCCCCACGATCTATGGTGTAGATTGTTTTTGGGATTTTGGGGTTTCGGGTTTTTCGGAGGTGCTCACCTCTTCTCACCTCCCATCTCCCAAAATGTCGATTTCTTCCTGGGAAATTAATGGTCTCGATCTCTCTTAGATTGAAGGTTACGATCCAATCATGAATTCACGTTTCATGAATTCTCACGAACTCACCCATTGACTATTTTCAAGTTACGAGTCAGCGAAAGGCTGATCGCTCTCCACGCGTTCTTTCCGATGGACGGTCCTGACTAACTCGGGATTTCGCGTATCACGATTTCCATACTCCTGTGCAATTCCAAAGGGATTTAAACCCCGTGCACACTTTCCAGATCTAACGGTCATGAGGGCTCACCTTCCCTCCCGAACAGATCCTAAAGCTCCTACACTTTCGGTGTAGAGTTCTCTCTCCCTGTGGACTTATACCACATTGGCTGCGGTTTCATAATGCCGCTATATCTTCTGAGCTTTAAAACTCGTCAAGTAACTCCTTGACACTTTGGAGCAAACCAGGGTCCAAAATTGGCCTTTCAAACCAAATTTCCCCTCACATTCTCGGTCCAAAGACTACTCCACTGGCCCGTCTAGGCTCAGTGTCGAAACCTTGGCTCTGATACCAAACTGTAGCACACCTGTTATGATACTAACCACTTTGTACATAAAACATACAGATGTTATACAAACCACATGAATTTAAACAAATAAACACATTTAAGCTCAGAGTAAACATATTATCCACTGCTGTAATTAACAATCCATAGCATTTCATAATAATTCATATACACAGTGGAAATCATGATAACATAAACAACACAGTCCTGCAAAACATAATTAAGGCATAATCAGATACTTATCTTTTTAATAGTGGTAGAATCCACCAACCAAGTGCAGGCCTTCCACAAACCTCCCAGCCTTAGACCACACTGCTCATCAGCTCAACAGTGGGTCATCCCCGAGCTGGGACTAAGCTCCACCCCATGGCAAGGAATCCTAGGCTAGGCTGAGGTTACAGGGAAAACAACACATAAAAATCTGGAAGGATTCTTCCCAGGTTGCCATTTTATGCCCACTACTATCAGACTCTCATTCCCCACATGCCTGTTTCGCCCGGGAGTATACACCTTCACAAGAACAGTCCATTGGTGCTAACCTCCCTCTCTGGGTCTTGACAACAGGCCAGATTAGGAAGTCTCAGAGCCTGAAGCTGGTGCTGGATACTCTCTGGAAGAAACCTCTTCCAACAACATCCACCTCCCTCACCTAGAAAGAGATCACACACAGGCTCAATCACAACTTGCACTGGCCATCAAGCCACGTAYAGTCCAGCTCTACSTGGTCACCATAGCCAACTGGAAATACAAACATGACCTCTCAATAGGCTCAACAATGAATCRAGGCCTCACAGTGCTGGTTCATAGGAATGCATGAGGAGTAATTCTCACAGGGGTCGACACAGACTCCACGACTTAGAATGGAGGGTGAGACCGACTCTTTAGAAAAAACACAGGCTTTCTCACTGGTTCAACAATGGCGGAATGGTTCGGGATCTCAGCTTCAGAACATAGTCTCCACGCATAGGTTTGATCCGTAGGGCATAGGATGTGCACGGACTATCAAAGACAATACGGGTTCACGATTCTCAGAACGCACACGGTATTCTTGCAGAGGTTGGGTTGGTCATACTGTTCAACGCTCTCTACACGCTCAGGTAGTCAGGTGGAATGGAAGAGTGAGTGCCTTCATGGCTTACCTCGTCTGTTTTATTTGCATGCATTAGGGTCGACACTTGTCACCCTTGAAATTGCATGCATTCCTCGGCATGCATTACCTTTCTTATGGTTAGGGAACTTAGGATAAAACATAAATGGCACATGTTCTTTTGGAATAATAATAAAATATTATTCCCAGGCTTAAGCCCCCTAGGCTTAGCCCCTAGGCTCAACACTTATCCCCTTTTCCCACCTTCCAGCCCCTAATTCCTTGCCCACTCTATGGATGCTTAGTCCCCCTTCACTCATTCATCGTGGTCGGTCTGCACATGGTGGTGTTTATGTTTTATTAATTGTTCTGTGTGATTACATATACCTCAGCAGGTTCCTGGCCTTCAACACTCATGCTCCTTGGCCTAACAACACATAAGCCTCCAACTTATAAAAACTTGGCTCACCAGTCTATAAAACATAATTACAATTCCTTTCAAAACATGGTTTACAACGGGGCTCAGCCTTGGGGACACTACATATTTGAACTACCTTGGCTCTCATTGATGTTCTTTCATGCTTCAATTGCTTCCGAACCTTTCAATCCCATTCCCTTATCTTTCTCTCACTTGCAGTGGCTTGAAATAATCCTCTGTAGATCATTTCACTAGTTTGTCTATGCAGGTCACACATATCCCCAAGTTAAACATTTTCCTAAGGGAAATTAAACTTAGTGGCTTTATAGTCTACATGTGTATGAGGCTTATGCACCTTTCACTCTAACACTGCAAATATAAATGAGATTTCCTTATAATCCATGGATGAAAGTAACTTATTATGATAATTTATGGGAGGAAATAACTCCTTCTTAAATTATTATCTCTCAGAAGATCCCCATGAAGTAGCAAGAATAGTCTCTCCATCTAAAAATAAGGATGATGGATAATGCTGTATGGTAAAAGGAGGAGGAGGAGGAGGAGTCTTTGAAAAAGAGGAATACCCCTCTTCACTAGATCCTTCTATTATTTGTAAGATACTTTTACATTTATCCAAAAGGTCTGTGATGGTTTTATCTATATTTGACACTTCTTCATTCTTAGACTTTTTTCTTATCTGTTCATTTGCATCCATCTCATATTTCAAGTCAGAGAACATTATTTTCCCCAATAATACTTACTTCTTCTAATAATTCTCTAAGGCCTTTGTGGAATCCGACTTGTCTACTGGTGAATTTTTCACTTGTGCCATCGGGATCTGTTTTACCTCTTCCCATGTATGCAAGTTAGTAGTGATTTCTATTACAGGAGTAGGTTGATGCTTGTATGTAGGATTCCTAGATGTAATGGTTCCTTATGGATCATACACCTAACTACTTTCTTTCTCAAAGTTGAACTTCTGCAACATGTCTTCTACCAGGCTGCGTGCAATCCTTAGCTTAACTTGGAATAGACCTTCATTTGGAAGCTCGAATGTGATTGACTGCTTATGTTTTGTGAAATGGAAATGATCTGATATCATCCTCTGTCTAATATATTCTAGGGAAAAAATACTTGGATTCAATAACAATGGCAATTTATATGGTTCTCCCTCAAAATCGTAAACCCTGATTAAGGTTTGTGTGTCAGACAAATACCAATATTTTGTACTGGTTTCCTTAGTTAACTAGATAATTTTTTTCATATTATTAAACATTCTAGGGGGTTGAACCAAATTTATAAGAGTATACAAAACACTCATGTACTTGTTAACATAGAGAGAAAAACCTTGGTTATGCTACTTCATCCTTATCTCTTCAGTCCACTCAATCACAAGCTTCAAACATGAGGTATCATCCATCACTTGCATGCCTAGATTCGAAAATGTTGCAACATTATTGAACAATATCAAATGTACCAAATAGGAATGGTATCGAAAGGATTTCACAATAGGATAATTTGATAGTTGGTAGTTTATTCCCCCCACAAAATACCCAACACAATCATATTTAATCAAGGTGATTGAGTCTATAGCATAAAAGACTGTGAATAGACCCAAAATATTTTCGTTCACATTAAGATCATGCTCATAACCCAAAGTCTAACAGGCCATAGCAATGGCCTATCTAGCTATGTCTGAGAAAATAGTTGATAGGTATGGAAGAGGGCCAGATGGTAGTGAGGAATTTGGAGGTAACAACTTATTGAGCAACTTTTCTCTTTCTAATTGGGGTAAAGACTGATACTGAACATGAAGTTGATATTCATCAAGGGTTTCTTTAGAAGTAGGGTCACAAAAGGGAAGTTTTTGTGCAATCGATTCCCCCAAATTCGAGCAGATAACCCTAGTACCATTAACATTAGTATTATTCTCTTTCTGAATATCATAATGCAAGGCACACCATTCGACCATCTCTAGGAAGTGATAGGTCTAGGGTATTACTGACCTAGCAAGGTTCGATTCCCACAAGACCATGTAATATTTTAAATCATTGGCATTGGTATGAGCTCTTCGAATTCATTGATACATGTTAGGATAAGGAAGGGCAGGGTAAAAAACACCCCCCTCTCTATCTTCTAGGTGATCTTGAGGAGTGAGTTACTTCTGTGCCTTCGAGGCCTTACCAGGACTCAACTTGTATTTAATCTTGGTGTATTAATGAAAATAACTACTCAAATGGGTATAGAATAAGGAAGAGGAGAATATAATTACCTATATGTCGAGCTCATATGAGAAGTGGGAATGAAAAATGGACAAGTTGATATAGAGATGCATAGTTCACTTTGGGCGTCGTAACTTGGTAATACTTAAATTACCTTAATCGTTTGTTAAAACCATTTTAAACCGTTTGTATGTTTTTGCGACACGTGTCACTTTGACATTGGAAATAACCATAAGATTTACAAAGTGTGCAAAAATTTGGATGACATCATCAATGTATAATGAACATGTGGCAGGTAAATATTGGTCCAGGTGGTTGCCTATGTGTCACCTTGGGAAAGGTAGATAAAATATGGTTGGGCCATGTGTCTCCCAATCAACAACAATCATTTATGGGAGCCTACATGGATTAATGTGAATGTGCATCAACCTCTTGTCATATATTCGACCACATCATGTCCAGGTGGGAGTAAAGGTGTCCATGTCATTATCTAACTGAGCGTTGATTGAACATGCGATAATGTGGTTTCCAGGATACCATAAATGGTATCGTATTCCCGAGCGAGTGGTTTTCCCATGATCACAAGCAATGAAAAACCAATGAAAAACAACCACGTATCATGTCTCAAAACCACTCCTCACATGCCCAAGTCTCGTTAAGGGTCAGAAAAGTTGCGGATGCGATATGCATCATACACTGTAGATCTTGGGAGATGATATGCACTCCGCTATGGACTATTGATCTCGTTCCTTTGGGAAAGACACATTGAAATATTTACCTTTATCCCTCGATCACAACCCTTAGTCACCGGTGTAAGCTCTCTACTTGGTGAATGACCTATTTACCATCTGTTTTAAGACCCCAATGATTCATGTTAAGCCCCTTTTACCTAACAAAGATCTGTTTCCTTATTTTAAATCCTTTTTTCTTTCAATTTGATCACTATTAAGGAAGTTTATTTATTTATTTAGGAGAATCCACATAGTCTCTTCTCTTATCAAAACAAGATCCAAAGAATAAACTATCCCTACTTGCATAGTGTCCATAAAAATTTGGACCTTGTACTAACAAAAAGATCAATCATTTCTCCTCCAAAAGAAATCAAATGATGGATTGAGGATTAAAGAAGGGACACATCAATAAAAATGGTTTGGAGACTAGTGGATGGGTGAGTATATTTCAAAGGGTGATTTTTAGTAGAAGAGTCGAGAGTTACTAAGATATTTGGATAACCGAATCATAGAGAATGACTTCAGAATGAAGCATGCATGAATTGAGTGCCATTGTACATTTTTATTTCAGTGCAAATATGGGGAAGCTGCTCAAAACCCTAGCATGGAAGAAAGTGCAACTAGACTATATAGTGTTGTACGTAGTTTGTAAGAAAGCATAGGAAAGTATTCCTTATATTGTAAGGGATCAATTTTTTCTTAATAAAATATGTAATTTGAATTTAATTGCTTGTTGTTTCTTGTCTCATAAATTTTTATGTCAATTTCTCATCCTTTATCAATTGGTTTAATTTTGTAAATGATGCACATTGGTAGATGTGTGCTTGAAAGGTAGTGAGCATGGTTTTGTAGATGAGTTAGTTATAGACTTTGAGCGTAGTCGCATTAAACAATCATTGTTCATTGAGCTAAAAGAAAAAGAATCATAATCTATCTCAAACTCTGATTTAGAGTAGGATAAGGGAAAATAGATCATTAATGTAGAACTCGATGCTACCATTACAACTACAAATATCCAACTAGAAGAGTCAAGGGAGCTTGAGAAGAGGGACCACCTCTTCCATTCACAGATGTTGGTGAAGGGGACTCCACTACATTTCATTGTCGACAATGGTAGAAAAAAGAACCTAATATCAAATGAGATCATCAATAGATTGAATTTGTGACAACACCACACCCCCAACCATACACCATCAGTTGGTTGAGTAAGGGATGATACCTCCATGCCACTTAACAATGCTTGTTGTTATACAATATTAAGCCCTTTAAAAATAAGGTATTGTGTGATGTTTCCCCACTTGACGTTTCTGATGTTATTTTAGGACAACCCTATATGCATAAATGACATGTTGTTTATGAGTCCAGGCTTCCTAGTGTCATTGTTACTTTGGGAGGCCAACTCTACAGGGTACCAGAGGTAGTATCGACTACTACAATTTCCCTTATCTTGGAAAAGTAGTGCCAAAAGGTAATCTCTCAGGCCATAACATTTTTCCTCTTCGTCATTCAGTCGAAAGGTGAAAGGATGGTCACTGCAATTGCCACCACCTTAGGATGGGGCCTCTCTACACAGTAGAAGTAGGTGGAAAAGATTGTAGAGGAATAAAAAGATATCTTCACTTCACTTGCGGGGGTGGCTCTACACTGCCGGGTCAAAAATTCAATTGAATTGATACCTGGTGCTCCTATACCTGATGGGATACTATACACACACTCTCTTCTAGAGAATGAAAAATTAAAACATCAAATTCATGAACTCATCCAAAAGGGCCACATTTGACCAAGCTCCTCATCTTGTGGGAGCTCAATTATATTGGTGCAGAAGAAGGATGGGACATGACAAATATATATCGATTATAAACCCCTAATTAAAACCAATGTTTGATCCCCTAGATTGGCGATCTTATTGATTAGCTTAAGGGTTCCAAGTTATTTAGAAAGATTGATCTGAATTTAGGCTACAAATAAGTATCGACTGTTTCCCCTTGACCAAGTTTTGGGAGATTATTGGTCATGTTGACCTATTTTGGGACTTTGACAACCTGTCGAAGGAGGAGCACAAGACAAAGAGGAGATCACAGGATCTCGACCCACTTTGGATCCTTTTTGGGTTTTTGGGATTATGTAATGGGATTGGGATGTCGACCCATGGGTTTACCCATGCTTAGGCCTATTTTGTAATGTATAAATAGATGTCTAGGCAATGTAAAGACATATCATATCATCTATGTGATGTATGCTAAGTGCAAGTGGTTGTAACAAACCGTGGAAGGCTTTATGCTATAACGCAAGAAAGAAGGATCTAACGAGCTGCACAAATATTTTGTCCTATGCAGAGTAAGGGTTTGGTGGCTCTGTGCTTGTAACCTATTGAAGAAGCTAATAAAGAAGAAGAGTTGGTGGACATAGCTCTAGGGTGGGGGTGAACCACGTAAACAACGTGTTGGCTTGCTTTATGCTTGTCTTAATGTGTTTATGTCTTCTTTTGCTAAGTGCTTTGGGATAATTAGATAGATCTACTTATGCTTAGTGCTAATGATGTATAAGCATGTTAGATCTGATCTATATGAATATGATCAGTGCTTGATCTACCTGATCTGATATATTTTACCTATGCTAAGTGCTTGAATACATTAGATCACTGTGAATGCTGCGAAGCTCTGTTTTATTAGCGAAGTGGATATTGATTGCATATTGAGGAACTGATGGTGCTAAGAGCCCTATTAAGTATTAGAATCACATATCTGTGTCCTAGATAAGGTTGCAGACACTTGAGTCTTGCAACCACCCCTGCCTCTACCTTGGGTGAGATTTCATCTGCTTCGCAGGTGTTGCTGAAAGGGATGGTAGTTAGGGTTTTGTTGGTGTGCTATTGTAGCGTTGAACCTTGGGTCTTCCCCTATGCCAAAAAATGGTTCCGTTGTCGGGACGTCAAACTGTGATTGCTGGGAACTGAGAAAGAAAAATCTCCGTGAAAATATTTGTCCCAAAATTGTGAAAGGTCTGTGCGTTGATCTGTTGCCCTAGTGCACAACATTTTACTTGACCTGTGAAGCTTTGTGCCAATACAAGAGGTTGGATTTGAAGAAGAGAGGTTAGATCTGAAGAAAATAGGCCAGATTTGAAGAAAAGAGGTAATATCTGTAAGCTTCGTGCTCTAATAAAGGTAGGAATAGTAGAAAATTTCTAGATCTGAAAGCTTTGTGCTCTGTAAAAGTAAGATTAGTGAATTTTTTTGTTTCTAAAGTATGGATCTAGGTATGTTTGATAGATTTTGTCCTAGCCTGAAAACTAGGGCACTGATAGATGAAAGAAGATTTGATATGAATAGATTTGATAAGAATAGTGAAAGATATGTTATACCTATGCATAGAAAGAATGTTTGGACTAACAAATGGATACATGATAACATAAATATATTGTTGCAGGTTAGCTCCTACGATCCTAGCGCGCAGTACAAGAGAATCTGGGGATCATTTAAAAGAAAGAGAGGATTAACCCTTTGTTACAGTTGCAGAAGACCGAGACATATTGCTAAGGAATGCCCTAGGAGAAGACCTAGTTGTCTTTATTGCAAAGCTATGGACCATGAAGTGTTGGATTGGCCTAGAATGATTGCTAATCTTGAAAGAATGAATCTGAACCAAGAAAACCCCAAGGCAGATCCAGAAATCGTAGAACCCCATAAAGAATCAGAGAAAGTATTGCTACAGATGAAAGAAACCTTGAATGACCACCGATATGTTAGGTTATCAAAGATCTTTAAAGAAAAAGAATGCCTTGAATCAAGAATAGGAGACTTCAACATTGACTGTGTTCCAGATGAGGAAACACAGGTGAATATCATGACAGAGAGAACTTGGGAAGCTATAGGAAGGCCTGCTATGATTCCTTCATTAGGGGGAATAGGGTTATTTAGAGGAAAACTAGTAAACCTATGTGGAAAGCTCACTCAAATATCTATGAATGCCAATGGAACTTCGACTGAAGAAGATTTTGAGATTATTAAATTTATTGAGGACAACGCGCCATTTACCATGTTACTAGGAAAACCTTGGATTGATAGAGATCAAGCCAGATGAAAGGAAGAAGAATAAGTTTTGGAGTAAAAGAAACAAGAGTTAAAAGATTTCATGACCAGAAGGATCGCACACTTGATTGAAGAACAAGATAACATATTGAAGTTATTTAATGCTACCAACCTAGATGTCGAAGCTGCAAGAACATTAGAAGACTCACAAAAGACATAAGTACCTATCCTAGATAAAGAAGAGGTGTTACGCCTGAATCTCAAGAAAGAATCTCAACAACATGTAGTGACTATGTTCAAAGAAGATAAGAATCAGAATGGAAAAAGGACTACCGAGACGAAGCTCACTGGAAAGAAGGCTAAAAAGATAAGTAAGAAGAGGGCTAAGATTGAAAAGTTAAAAAAGGTTCCAGAGGGAACTTCGTAGAAAGAAAATTTGCAGAATTGGAGCTTTGCCGGGATCTCAGAACAACGACACATGGCACTTCGCCATGGTGAAGCAATATAGTCGTTGGGAATGATATATCCATTCGAATGCCGCTCTGAATGGGTTGAAAAGAATTTAAGGCTCGATACTAGATCGTTGGACACTATCATAATGAACATAACAAGAGTTGATGAGGCTTCATACCCGTTACAAGCAAACCGTTTCCGAGTTACCTATTTATCCTGTCGCGCCATGCACGAAGAACACTTTTGCTAACCAAGAATTTGAGCCCGCAGACTAAGTGAATTGTATACAGTGATCATCTCCTTGCTACCATCTATTTCATTACAATGTCTGAGTTAATCGTGAACCCAATATCATTAATCCCGAGCGTGTATGTCCGACGAGCTCACCACACTTGAAGAATCAATGATCGAAGTACTCCTCGACTTGATGACTGAAAGAGTCATGTCGGAGAGAGGATTGTCTACAGGTGTACATGCATCATTGACGAGAGGAATTCCAGCCTCTCCATCCACTGCCTAAGCCAGACCATCCCGACCAGTTGATGAAAAGTGAACCAAACACAGAGATGATCTCGCGAATGCTAAATTGATCCCGAGTATATTACCAACATATCCACCACCTCTGAGCGCCGCAATAAATCGAGATAGTTTGCCTAGAGATTTTGAGTACGCCTTAGTCACTGCGTACCTCCTAAAAGGGATACAGATAGTTCAAGTAGATCAATATAAGATTACAGTGTTGAAGTTTAGCAACTTCAACCTCGGTGATAGGAAGGTCTATAGCATGCTTGCTCCACATAAGTACCTAACCAGAACAAAGGGAAAGAATTCGAAGATCGTCCCTCAGTCATGGACCCATAACCTCGCGTAGTCCACACTGCTCAATGTCATGAAGATCCCGCACTTCGTAAGACACCAAGAGGTGAATGCATGTGTCAAGATTCTACTGTCCTGTTATCATCAAGGTTATTTATGGTTAAACCGTCGCATAATAGTTGATTCAACATTGATCAATCAGATCACGGGCTTGAGTATGCAAGGCCTTGACCCACAACATTTCTACCCCGGAAAGACTGCGGACCGTGCTCTCACCTAGAGGATCAAGGACACTTACTGTGATGTCGAGAAGGGCATGCGAGGCTACAAGGTAGCCTCTATCTTGAGCAGCGCAATGCACATCGCTTGTCAATTGATTGCTGGGAAATTAGTACGAAAGAACCAACCCACCCAAGTCACCAGATTTGTAGTCAACCTCGTAGGGAAGTGCATGAAGGGCCTACAAATGAATTGGGCATAGTCCCTGGTAAAACAATTAGAACTTGACTGCAGAGAAGTATAGGACCAAGGGTACAAATTTCATTTCAGCTGGCTATTGATCTTGATCGCTTTCATTGCCTGGGAGATGCCAGAAAGTGCAACCTTCCTGGACATTGAGCCCTTTGAACCTCTGGCCACGAAGTTTAGTAAACTGTGGTACTTGAGTGACATGAATAAACGATGGTAGTAAAATGATGTGTTCCACACATATTACAACCAGTTGAAAGTATCCATCTAGTCTGAGCCTCGCATGACTCCAAATACCCTCCATAGGTTTCAGCCTTTGATAAAGTTCAGCGCTGATCGACATTTTATTTACATCACAACGTGCGTCGATGGGCATAAACAACAACTGTAGTCCTACTACAAGTTGACAAAGGAAGACTTGGAGGAGATCACCAAGGAATTGTCAGTGAACCTCCTCAGTCCAGCAGACCCTGCGGAGATATCCAACATAGATAGTCTAGAAACTGCGCAGGATACACCCGGACCGAGCAAGACAAAGAAGCCTGAAGAGGTTCAAGATTTAGATAATACATCTGTGAAGACTGCTTCCATATAATAGGAGAAATGGGGTGATGGTGAATAGGTGGATGGAACAAAAGTCGAGAAAAAGAAAGGCGAGGTGATACTACCTAGAGACGAGGAGGACCCCTCGAAGAAAAGGAAGGTTTTCCCACTAAAACCCTCCTCCTAGAAGAAAGTAAAAGCAACCATGACCAAGTTTGAGACTATCCTCACCCCAAATGACTTCAATTTCATCACAGCAGCCCTAAATGATGCTTCACTAGAGATAGCAGAGAAGAAAGAGGCTAAGCAGGAGGAGGTATACAACCGAATTAAATTTGAGCTCCAAGGGGTGCAACAGGCACTACAGTCCAGCCACACAGTCTTGACTGCACCTCTATCAATAGGAACACTAGAACTGGGAGATGAGCCAGCTCAACTCCACTGAATCTCTGATACAGTCGAAGCTCTCCTTCGACGAGCTCAGGAAGAAACAACACAAGCCACCTAGGCTTTGGCACAAGTACATGGACTTCTTCTAGAGTAATGCAGTACTGCAGAATGTGAAAATCTTGCTCTCCAATTGAGGCATGGTGAAGAAAAAGAACAGTTGCAGCAAAGCAAGGACCAGTCGGTCATCGAGCAACTTGAAGTAAAGGAAATGATTAATAGAGCACTCTTCTCTATGACAGTTGTCGAAGTCAAGACCGAAGAGAGAGTTCCACAGTAGGTGGCGCAACTTGAAGAAGTAATCCAGAAACTACATCAATGCATCATAGACTTAGAGCTCCATGTAGTACCTGAAACTCCACAGGAGATAAGGGACCAGAGAGAAACAACTACCCACAATGCAGTCAAGAAACTAAAATCTCTTTCCCTGGAATGTAAGAAGCTAAGTAACCGTAACACCCAAACATATGAAAACCTCCCTGAGAACCTAGAGTTACATGCATTAGAGTCACATCTCAAAGAAGTGAAGCAACACACAGACACATTACAAGCATAGCTAAAGGCCTTGTCACCCATGGAAAAAATGAAGCGGTCTCAAGAGCAGTGCACCGCCCAACAACAAATCCATACGATTCAAAGCAAGGTTATGGAATTAACTCAATGACTCCAACTGAAACAAGATAAGGCATGCCAACTATTCACAGAGGTCAAGAGCCGAGGAGCAGAGCTAGAACAGGTTTTCACCACAGTAGAACAACGCCTAGAAGGGCCGGTGAACGATGCAGTGATCTAGGAGTTCACCAAGAAAGAGGCCGTAGCACAACAGTAGGTCGAAGCAGCTCGAGCCAAGCTCGAGGCATTTGAGACAGAACCAGTTAGACCCGAGTGAATTGGGACAAGTCACGGGTGAGTGTTGGGGGCCTATTAGCCCTTGACCAAGTTTTGGCAGATTCTTGGTCATGTTGACCTATTTTGGGACTTCGACAGTTTGTCGAAGGAGGAGCACAAGATGAAGCGGAGATCACG
>SNQJ01S0001571.1:21857-96737 GCA_010110895.2 Picea sitchensis
ATAGAGTGTGACAGTCAGAGTGCAATTTTCTTGGCGAAGAACCCTGCTTATCATTCAAAGACAAAGCACATTGATGTTCAATATCACTTTGTGAGAGACATGATTGAAGAAAAGAAAGTATCACTGATGAAGGTGGAAAATTTTAAGAATGTTGCAGATTCATTAACAAAATCTGTGAGCACCGAGAAGTTCTCTTGGTGTAGAGGATCCATGGGCATTGTTGATTATGTAACCCTGTAACCCCCTGTGTTCAAAGAAAACAACAAGTGGGAGAATGTTGGGTATGTGTTATATTCTTTGCACGAGCAGTAGTGTTTGAGCGCCTGCGTCGGGCGCGCAGGGGGGTTAGAGGGGGGGTGGAGCCCCCCGCGCTGGGGTTCGGGGGCAGCGCCCCCGGATTTTTTTTTTCGGGCCGACATATTTTCGCCGGGCCGAGTCGACATATTTTCGCCGGGCCGACATATTTCCGGGACGACATATTACCGGGACGACATATTTCCGGGACCACATGATATTAGGTGGTTTTTCGGCACATGGTTTTTACCGATAGTTTTCTATTTCCGATTAAGGAATTAGGGTTTTGGACTAATCCAGGTCATTGGGTTAGGGTTTTGGAAGCCGCTGGCTCCTATATGTATATTGTATTGTAAACAATTTAACACAAGGTGTATCAATATAATATATGCTGGTTTTCCCAGTTTGGGTTTCCAGGTGAAAAATCTCTGTGTAATGTTTGTATTTGCCATTGTATCTTTTCTATTCTTTTCTGAATATCAGTTTGTAGTAGATATTGTACAAGGTTAGAATTTACAAGAAGAACAAGTTAGAGCATGCTCTTCCAATAGGGCTACTTCAACCACTCCCCATTCCAGAGCAGAAATGGGAGAGTATATCTATGGACTTCATCATCGGTCTACCGAAGGTCCAGGGTAAGGACTGTATCTATGTAGTGGTCGATAGATTGACCAAGTTTTCTCACTTCTACACCATACCGACAGAGTAAAACGTAGTTCAGGTAGCCGAGATTTTATTTAGGGAGGTCTTTAGTCTTCATGGGTTGCCGAAGAACATCATCAGTGACAGGGACAATTGGTTCATAGGGACATTTTGGAGAGAGTTGTTTCGGTTGGTGGGGACATAGTTGACACCTAGCACTAGCTATGACCCTTAGACAGATGGGCATACTGAGATTGTCAACAAGTGGGTTGAAGGGTATTTGAGGAACTATGTAGGAGGAGAGCAAAGAACATGGGTAAAGTGGTTACATTTAGGAGAACATTGCTACAACACCACCTTCCACATGTCCATTGGTATGACACCCTTCTGAGAATTATATGGATATGATGCTCCCACTTTGGTAGACTTGGTCTTCGGGGAGAGAAGAGCTCCCAAGGCCAAGGATTGGATCATAAAGAGTCAAGAGATTCTCAATTTGTTGAAAGAGAACCTATAGACGACCCAAAATCGACAAAAGATAAGTGCGGACAAGCACAAGATAGAGTGCATCTTTGAGGTTGGATATTTTGTTTTCTTGAGACTCCAACCCTACAAACAGTCATCTCTGAAGAAGAGTGGGGTTGAGAATCTCAAGCCTAGATTTTATGGTCCTTACAGGATCATGCGTCGAGTAGGCGAGGTTGCTTATGAGCTAGAGCTTCCAGAGGGGAGCAAGATTCATAATGTGTTCCATGTGTCTTGCCTAAAAAAGGTTGCGGGACAATTCATTAACACATCAAAGGAGATTCCCCCATTGGATGAGGAGGGACAGTTGGAGTTAGTTCCGGAGGAGGTTTTGGAGTTTTGAGAGCGGAAACTAAGGAGTAGGGTCATCAGAGAGTGTTTGATCAGATGGAGAGGGATTCTAGTAGAGGACGCTACTTGGGAGAGTGAGCAGGTGTTGTAGCACCTTGGACTGGTATTGCTTGAGGACAAACAATTTCGGGAAGGGAGGACTGTAATGTCCCTTTCCAAATAGGAGCTCCAGAAGAGGAGGCTTAATGGTCTAAAGCACCCCGTTAGACTATAGCCGGGGCCAAAGAGGGGTAAACAGGGTTACTAGAGGTCACTCCAGTCACAGGTGTTATATTCGGAAAGTGACATTGAGATAAAAAGGGTTAAAAGCACTTTTAGGTCATTATGAGCTAAAAATAGAAGTCAACAGTGAATTAGGGTTTCAACAGTGATTTAGGGTTTTGGAAGTCAAAAATGAATTAGGGTTTCAACATGATTTAGGGTTTTGGAAATCAACAACGAATTAGGGTTTCAGCATGATTTAGGGTTTTGGAAAGCTATAAAGGAAGGGCCAGTGACCTAATTCATCATTATGTAGATTATGACTTGTCATTGAGAAGAAGAGGCGCATCTCAGGAGAGATAGTTCAGTGTATTCCAGGAGGACGACACCAGTTGGATGATTTCGGTGTTGAAAGACACACCCTTGTCACCGGGAAGATCATTCAGGTCTTCCATCATTCTTCATTGATTCCATAGTGCTCCCATATTCTGGGTATTATCTTTTAGTTTCTTATTTGTATTCCGACGAAGATTCTTTTGTCTTTTGATCTAGCCGAGTGTTGTTATTTTATTCAGCCACAGTTGCTTATTTATATTCCAGCTAAGATCCTTTGTATTTTAATCTAGTCAAGTATTGTCAGTTATTCAGCCACATTCGACCATTTTGTAATCCACAGAGATATCATAATACAAACTTTGCAGTCCTTTGTCATGTTTATTATTTGTATGATCATTTATATGCTGTAAACTTTTGATCGTACACACACATTAGCAACGTTTCCTAGACTAGCCAAGTCAGAATCATTACAAAGTGCTTGATAGTTGGATCGGCCAAAGACATATCAGAGCCATTAGATCAAGCCAAGAGCAAGAAGGTAAGGTGGAATGGTGAAAAACATATCTCAGTCATCAGATCTACGTGCAAGTGATTGTGATCCGTAGATCTCACAACAGTTCGAGAGATCGACGTTCAGGAGAAACAAAGTATGCTAAGGTAAAAACTTCCAAAGCCCGAAGTCCTGAAGTGATGTGGCATGATGACATCACCTAGGGTGATGTGGACTTCCTTAGTCCTACCACATGTCAGTCAGAAAGGAACTTTGAAAACCTTGTTGGACCAAAAGCAATCCAACATGTAGGGCCACATGCGACCACCTTAATTGTTGACAACTGTACCATGTGGACCCCAAAAGATAAAGTAGTTCAGAAGTTTGGAGTTCGGGAGATTTGTGGAATGCAAGTGTAAAATATTCTGAAGCCCGAATTCCCGAAGTGACATGACCTACTGATGTCACTAGGGATGATGTGGACACATGGGATGTGTGCCATGTGTTAGTGAGTTAAGGACCTTTGGAGAATAGAAATGCCAATTAGAGCATGACATGTGTCACCCGTCCTACTGGGCCACGTGTCTGCTTCTAATATTTCACCACATGGAAATATTCTTGAGCATGGCTAGTGGGGCCCCTGATTGTCACAGGGGACACATGGCACCAGATCCGACACTTCAGAGGATATCCACTTCGAAGGAAAGTGGGGTCGTGTGGGTTGAGAACTCTTGAAGGCCAAAGCACTGGAGTTCATTGTGACCGTTGACAATCGTGGACACATGTTAGAAGATCTGACACTCTAGAGAGTTGTCACTCTGGAGGTTTATGGCATAGAAGGCTTGGAAACCTGAAGCACAGATTCCCGAAGGTAATTGTGGCCATTGATTGGGGAAGAGAGCAGGGACCGTTGATTCCTCTCACATCAGTTGCGAACTTCGTGAGTTCAAAGTTCGGGAGATTGCCATTATGGATAGTTGAAAAAACCCAAAGCCCAAAACTTTGAAGTGTGGAGTAAGCACCCACCTATTAGCACTTGGTCACAACCATGGTCACATGCGAGTTGAGGGCTGAAGAAAAGGGGCTAGCACCCGAAAATTGTTGCAGAACAAAGCAGGGATCGAAGATAGAATCGTGGTGATTCTTGATCGACACAGACCCACCGAAAATAGAGTTTGATATTCTTTTGATTGAATCATATTATTTAAGTTATTCTAGATAATTATTAAGTTTAATAGTCTGACAAAAATTCAGTTGACATCGCCTTTTTGCAACATTACCAATTACCAGAACCGAATAGAATTGTTAGTTAGTGAAGAGAAATGGAGGAAGCACATGATGCTTATAGTCTGAAGGATGAAGTTAGAGGAATGGATGTCCATTTGGGAGTTGAAGGAAGAAACTCCAATGGGCATGGAGAATAAATAGATAAAGAAGTGAGCATGATGAACATCATTAAAAATTTGCAGATGGATATCCAGATTCACCAGGCAGATAACAAAAGGCTTATGAGAGCTAGGGAGCAACATGGAGACTTCAATATGAAGCTGATGCAGAACCTGGAAATAATTGAAAGGAAATTGGATAAGGATAGTGGCTCCAAAATATCAGGAAGTCACGGGACCCCTGAGAAGAAAGGAAGGTCAAGGAGTGGTAGCAGACATCACCAACACTCCCAAAAGCATTCCCATAGGAGAGAAAACAATAGCTCAAGTCCACCCCCTGTCAGGAAACATCGGAGGTTTGGGGTGGATAAGTTGAAAGGATAAATGAATAAGATCAAACCTCCTACTTTTGATGGAGAGCACCAGAAGGATGAAGATGATGAGACATGGCTACTAGGCATGAGGAAGTGTTTCCAATTAAAAAAATATTCTTCTCATGCAGAGGGAAGAATTTCCATCTATCAACTTAAAGGAAAGGAATCCATATGGCGGGATCAGCTGGTGCAAGTACAATGCCTCAAAGAGAAAAATGTGACTTGGAAGGAATTCAAGAAACATTTTGAAAAGAAGTACTTAGCCAAGAGATACTATGACAAGAAGATGAAAGAGTTATTTGAACTTAAACTAGGCAGCATGAATATAGATGATTATGAGAGGAGATTTCTAGAGCTGTTGAAGTATGTCCCTTTCATTAAGGATGAGGTAGTCAAGATCCAGAGATAGCTGAGTGGGTTGCCATCTTTTATCAATGACAAAATCCAATATGATGATCCCAAGACTCTGGAAGAAACCATAAGGAGAGAAAAATGCTTATATGATCAACAAAAATGAAAGCCTACTTTCCAAAAATCTTGGGAAGATAAGAGGAAGTTTAAGAGGGAGCAGAGCAGAAGGGGAACAAGCCACCATTTTTCATAAATAGTCCTCAAGGAAAACTAGTTTTGAGGGAGCCCAGGATGGCTGAAGTAGGTGGGCAAAGGCCAAGGTAGACACCTATGCAATGTTGGGGATGTAATGGAGATCATAGGTATATAGTTTTCCCTCATAGAAAGGACAAGGTGAGTACTGTTCACCATGTTCAGCAAGAAAAAACAATGGAGGACATGGGTAGAAGAGTACCAAGGATCTATTCAACCCTAGACAACAAACACACTGATTTTCGATCACACATGATTGGAGTTGACGGTATGATCAATAACCATGCCTTTACTATTTTAATTGACTCAGGGGCTAGTCATATATATATAGATCCTAAGGTAGTGGAAAGATTTCAATTACCAAGAAGAAAGCATGAGAACTATTGGTTGGTACAACTAGCTACAGGAGCCAAGAGGAAAGTTGTTGATTTGGTTAAATCATGTCGAGTGGGCATGAATGGACTGAGTACCAAGGTAGATATAAACATCTTTCCTTTGGGATCATATGATTTCCTAATTGGTATGGATTTCTTGGACCAACACCATGCCATATTAGATTGCCATAACAAGGCATTCACTTGCTTGGATGAGGAAGGAAATTAGAGAGCAGTCCAAGGAATTCCCAGGGTAGTTACGATCTGGGAAATCTCAACAATGCAACTAAAGAAGTGTTACAGGAAGGGTTGTCAAATATTTGCAGCCTATATGGAGGAAGCATATAAGGATAAGGTGTCAAATCTGGAGGATCATGTAGTCCTGGAATATTTTGAATATGTGTTCAAGGAGGTATCGGGACTACCTCCAAAGAAAGATATTGATTTCTCTATTAATTTAATGCTTTGAGTAGCTCCGGTATCAAAGACTCCTTACAGAATGAGTACACCAGAGCTGAAGGAGTTGCAAATGCAGCTAGAAGAACTTTTAAAGAAGGGGTATATACACCCAAGTGTGTCACCTTTTGGTGCCCTAGTCTTGTTCATGAAGAAGAAAGATGGGACATTGAGATTGTGCATCAATTTCAGACAGTTGAACAAAGTGACTATAAAGAACCAGTATCCTCTACCAAGGATTGGCGATCTCTTCGATCAATTGAAGGATGCAAGGATATTTTCAAAGATAGATCTCAGGTTGAGATACCATCAGGTAAGGGTTAAAGAGAAAGACATCAGAAATACTGCCTTCAGGAAAATGTATGGTCATTATGAGTTCACAGTGGTGCCATTTGGGTTATCAAATGCGTCAGCTATTTTCATGTGCCTAATGAATTGTGTTTTCCAAGAATATTTAGACAAGTTTGTCATTGTATTTTTGGATGACATCCTTGTATATTCCAAGTTGGAATAAGAGCATGAGAATCATTTGAGGATGGTGTTACAAGTGCTAAGAGAGCATCAACTGTATGCCAAATTGAGAAAGTGCCCATTTTATCAAAACAAAATTCACTATTTGGGGCATATCATACTAAAGAAGGGATAACAATGGACCCTGAAAAAATTGATGCCATTAAAGGGTGGACAACACCTAAAAATGTGACAGAATTCAAATCCTTCATGGGTCTAGCTGGTTACTACAGAAGGTTCATTGCAGGGTTTTCAAGAATAGCTCACCCCTTCACTTCCTTGCAAAGGAAGGGGAAGAAGTTTCAATGGACAAAAGAATGTGAAAATAGCTTCCAACAATTGAAGAAGATGTTAAACAATGCTCCAATTCTAAATATTGCAGATCCAAATGAAGATTTCATGGTTTGCACATACGCATGCAAAGAAGGACTAGGAGGAGTCCTTGGTCAGAAAGGATTTGTGATATGTTTCGAGTCCATAAAATTGAAAGATCATGAAAGGCTCTATGCCACTCACAATTTGGAATTGGAAGCCATAGTGCATGCCTTGAAGAAGTGGAGGCACTACCTCATGGGATAGAGGTTTGAGTTGAGGATAGACCATAATGGTCTGAAGTATTTGTTTGATCAGCCTACTTTGAATGCCAGGCATAGTAGATGGTTGGAATTCCTCTATGAATATGAATTTGATATCAAACATATCAAATGAAAGGAGAACAAAGTGGCTTATGCAATTAGCAAGAGAGTGCATGCTACATCCATTAGCATGTATCAGACGGATCTTAAAGGCATAATTTTTGAGGCTGCAAAAGTTGATTTGCAGTACATGAAATTGGTAACTAAATTGCAGCAAGGTAAAATGCAACAGAAAGATGAAGATTATGAATTGGGAATTGATGGAATTCTCTTGTACAAAAACAAAGTTTATGTACCAAATTCTTCGGAATTGAGGAGTGCGATTTTAAAATAAATTCATAATGTGCCTTATGCTGGGCACCCTGGATATAAAAAAAATATTTTCAATAGTCAAGAGCGATTACCATTAGCCAAGTATGAAGAAAGAAATTGCAGAGTACATTGCCAGATGTATGGAGTGTCAAAGGGTCAAAGCTAAGCATAAACACCCAGCTGGGTTGCTACAACCATTAACCATCCCTGAGTGGAAGTGGGAAGTGGTGACAATGGATTTCATCATAGGATTACCTAGAACAAACAAACAACATGATTCCATCACGGTGGTGGTAGATAAGCTCACGAAGGCCACCCATTTTATTCCATTAAATACTACTCACAAGGAAATTAATGTTGCAGATATTTATATGAGGGAAGTAGTATGCTTGCATGGCATACCCAAGACAATTGTGTCTGACATAGACCTAAAGTTTACCTCAAAGTTTTAGAAAGGGTTATTCAAGGGGTTCAGAACAAATTTGAACTTTAGCACAACATATCATCCCGAGTCTGATGGACAAACAGAAAGAGTTAATCAGGTGATAGAAGATATGTTAAGAATGTACATGATGGACAAACCATCTAAATGGGAAGATTATCTACACTTGGTAGAATTTGCCTACAACAATGGGTATCAAACATCACTGAAGATGAGCCCGTTGAAGCACTTTATGGTAGAAATTGCAACACCCCAGTAAGTTGGGACAACCCAACTGATAGGGCAGTGGTTGGGATAGATTTGCTCAGGGAAATGGAAGAGTAATTTTTAAATATAAAGATGAATTTGAAGGCCTCCCAAGACAGGCAGAAAAGATATGCAAACAAAGGAAGAACCCACATGGAGTTTAAAGTGGGTGATCATGTTTTCCTGAAGGTGAAAGCCAACAAAAGTTCCCTGAAGCTGGGAAGCTATTCCAAGTTGCCAGCCATATATTGTGGACCATTTGAAATTCTGGAAAGGATTGGGCCAGTAGCTTATATGATTTCATTTCCTGCATCCGTGACTATTCATAATGTATTTCATGTATCATTGCTCAATAAGTATATACCTGATGCTAATCATGTGATTGATTGAAATGTGTGCTATAGTGGGAAAACCCCCATATGGACTACACTAGGGTTTAGTATGTAGGAAGAGCTAACCGTCTAAAGACTCCTACTTTTTATACTACCCCAACAATACCCCACATTCATGAATAAAGAACAAAGATAAAAGGATCCGACAAATCTACCTTTAACTCCGCATCTGGGGTCGATCCTTTTACATTCGGTTGTTCCTCGACCACAAATATCCTCCCAAGGCCAACCTTCATTCATAAATAGATAAATAAAGAACTACAAACATGGATCTTGTATATGAATTAGTGGGTTAGATGTCATAATAAAACATGAATCAAACATAAATATTGAACACATCATATGGCGGGACAAAAAAAGTACTTCTTTTTATTAATCTCACAAAGTCACTTACAATGAGATCGACGACTACTCCTCAAACCTGGTTCGAGCTCCTCTTCACCAAGATCCAACTGCTTCCACATATAATTCTCCTCTCACAATTCTCTCTAGGGAAATGGCATAAGCTTATGAATAAGGAAAAAGGCAAGAATAAGGGAATTCTGGCTCAAAACTCACAATGTGGCTGCAAATTCTTGGGGCAAGGGGGAAAAGTGAAATGGGCAGAGTTTCACTGTTCTTATGCTTAGCTTTGGAATGATACCCCAAAACCTCCTTTTATATGACAAAAGGATGGTTATTCGGTTGGGTGATGGGCTATAGGAGGTGGAACAATTGGGAAACTGTCCAATAGCCCGTAATCTCAACGAATTCCTTGCAACTTTTTGATTTTTGCAACTTTTGTGGGTATACGTGGGCTTTAATGGTGAATATAGCGTACAAACACAAGTTGTAGTGGTGCAACAAGCCTGTTTACACGAGCAGTAGTGGTGCAAGGTGCGTACATCTTCAAAAATATGGTTTTTAAGAAGAGCTGCTCAATGATGGCTTGAAAAAAATAGCAAGATGGCCTGATGCTAGGTATGCATGTATGGTGCAATTTAAGGTTATAACAGATGCCCCCTAATGTGTGAGGCTAGAAGAGAATCTGATGGCCGAAATACATTACAAATCTTTACCAACGTACGAAGCGAGTGAGCCTGGGACCAGAGTTTGGGAGGTGCCATCTGCAAAAATAACAATTGTCTCACCGAGGCGGGCATACCCATGATTGAGATGAAATAAATCATGGCTTCCAATCAAATACATTGTAGATCCATGTCATATAACTATATAAAGTGTATCCGCAAGCAATACACAATGGATCTACATCTCAAAATCAAAGATATACATGTATAGTATCCATCTTCAAGAAGCCAATGATGCCCAATGGCTGGAGATGAGGCCTTAAGAGCTCGAGAAATAACTTCAAGATCTTCAAAACTCGAGTAGGAGTGTAACATGAGTGTATGAATTCACTACCTAGAGGTCTTCAATGACTTGTCGGGGAACAGACAAGAGGATCTCGGTGATCAGGCATAGAACTTCAGTGATTTTGAACAAGGACTTGATTGGACTTTCAGGATGGTCGGGCATGAGGGTAAGAGAAAAACTATAGAAGGGCCGACTTAGGATTAGTAAAAACTTCCCTTGGACAATAGCACGATAGATGATTAGACTCAGGAAACATGACATTGACATAAGTTCACGATGCAGGAGGCAACGCACACTCTCCACATGTTTGGAAGAATAACCAAACAGAGGAGGACACAACTCTATGTAGCGAGAACAACTTCCTAAGGTCATATTAAATCCCAGAGCTTGACGAAAAAACATAAGGATGTGCTTTGTCCAAGGGTGACTCATTGTTCTTCCATAAAAAGAAAATACTTTTCCCATCCTATTTTTGGGGTATATTTGATTTTTTTGTCTTTTTCAATAATTTTGGAAAGCTTGAAAAAGAATAAAATAATGCTACGTTACAAAGGAGGAACGAGTGTCACAAGCATACTAGTTCCAAGTGCAAGGAACATACTAATGCTCAGAGCAAGGAGACATGTGCAGGGAAAGGACACTCGAGAAAATTCCTCCATGGGTCAAAGTGTCAAGACGCAGAGGCAAAGTGCTACAAGGCTTGCGTATAAGGCTTGCTTCAAAGGTTCAGTTGAGAGCAACATGGAGCCGACATTAGGCCAAAAACACAGGGATGCAAATACGATTAACATGACACAATGATAACTCACTTCAATGTAATTTTAATGAGCCCAGAGAAGGTAAGCTCAGTGGTTTTTCATTTTTAGAGAGTCTGAAAAAGCGCAAAAGAAGACTCCATTGGGGTACCTTTTTTGAAGGTATTCTAGTCGGTTTGAAAAAGGGGTAAACTAGCACCGAAAATATGTCTATTCAAAACCATTTGAACAAGTGTGATAAAGACAAGATCACTCATAAATATTTTCAATTTTAAGGAGTTTGAAAAGAGCTTAACTATGGCCTCCCTGCCTTTTTCTAGATTTAGTCTCCTTAGCCCAAAAAAGTGAAATTTTTTGAGGAGAAATCTCCCGGTGAGATGAATCTCCCGAGGTGTACCTTTTTCATCCTTAATCTACAGGCCAAAAAAAGGGGTAAACTCATGCCTGTAGATGTTTTTCTGAACCAATCAACGAGTGTGAAAGAACAAGGTCACTCGACGATATTTTCATTTTTATGGAGTTTGAAAAGAGCTTAACTATGGACTTCATAGAGGGTGTTATTCTGGACCAGTTTAATGAGTATGAAGAAACAAGGTCACTCGGCTATCTTTTCAATTTTAGGGAGTCTGAAAAGAGCTTAACTATGGACTCCCTGGGGGTTCCTTTTTCGTAAATTTAGTCCCTTAGGCCCAAAAAAGGGTTAAACTTATACCTGAGAATACTCTTCTAGCGAACCAGAGTTCCTAGAGTATACCTTTGTTCATACAATTGACCGTCCAGACCGAAAAAATGGGTAAAATACCATCGGATAGATGTTCCTTCAAGTTTTAGTTTGGTGAGTGTGAAGGACAACAAGATCCCTTGACAATATTTTCATGTTTATAGAGTCTGAAAAGGGCTTAAAGAAGACTCATTTTGGGAGTCCCGAGGGTGAGGCCAAGAGTGATGACATATCAGACGTATGAGGCTCAAACTCATAATCGGGACATGAATAACAAGGACTCCCAAGCCTAAATTCATTGAGGAAAACATGGACACCAAATGCAAAAGGGATGTACCTAGGGAATCCATGTATAGGTGGGCTCTACCACTAAATTACGACACTTCTAAAGCATCAAAGATGGTTCTATGTCGCAATTCGGTGGGATCGATCCTATGGAAAAGTGGAAAAGACAACGAGATGCAGAAAGTGGAGGTGGAATCCTAACTTAAATGCAAAAAGTTGGGAAAACGATTTTTACCAAAGGACCTTCAAAAGTGACCCATCTCTCAAAAGTTTTCCAAACCAAAAGTAAAGTGTATTGTAACAACCAATGAGAAACTCAAGAATTATGTTAAATGATTTTCAATCCAGAAAAAATGATGAAAGGGATCAAAAAATGACAAAATGGGCCAAAAAAGTCTATAAGTAGAAGCTAGTAGCTCATTATCACCATTGCAAATTTAGAATTGACCAAAAATCCAAAAACACCCCCTTGTTAAAGAAGTTGATTCCAAGAGTTTCAGAGGACGAAATGAACTTTCGCTTGGACTAAGTAAGTACAAACTAGCTCCTCTTGCATTTCCATACTTCCTTTTTTCTTTTATTTTGGTTTTTTGGGGGGCGTGCACCTCTAAAAAAGGTCGACCTACTTGTACACAGGTTGTCCTAGGACAACATGTGTATACCCATGGGCAGAAAACAATCTTCCCACATGCATATGCCACTGTGTCCAATACAGCCCGTCTACACCCTCAAAGATATGGAAAATTTAAAAATACAAGAGTTAACTCCCCTTTGAACTTGTCATTTTGTAGAATATACATCCATTGGAGAGAGAGGGAGCATGAGGACATTGATATACTAGTCGATGAGGACCCTGCAACTATGGCCGCATTGAGACAATGTGGTTTGTGGAAGTTCTTCCAGTGTCCATTCATGAGGGCACAAACTAGGTTGCTGAATGTCTTGGTAGACTATTGGCACCCCGACACTAAGGCATTTATGCTTGAGGGGCAGTCGTTGACTCCAACGACTGAAGACATTTACTTTCTGTCTGGTCTCTCAAGGAGAGGTGAACTGATCAACTTGCAATCTTTTCCCCGTAGGCCTCATAACATTACCAAGTTGATCAGAATTCATTGCGAGGCTGACACTGAGAAAGTAGGTTCTTAGGTGCCAATAAACAAGATTGCCAACCTATCACTGAAAGTGATAGTTTTACTTATTGGGAGGATAATTGGATCCACAGCCTTACATCTGACCTCTTGAGAGAATATGCATTGTGCATTACAGTGCTTGAATGCACGAATATTCGACTGGAGCATGACCATGCTAGAGTGCATGAAGAGACAACTCACCAAGTGTCGTGGGTGGGACAACAAAAACTTTGGATTTGGGACCATTTTGTGCTCATTATTCTTCTTCGAGAGTACCTGTTCTCAGTCCATAAGAGACATAGAGAGGGCATGCGGCCTCACTCCCAAAAGTGTGTATATGGGTAGCATTGCTTCCACTAGAGGGGGAGGAAGGACCATAGAGGCCTTCGATGATAAATTTTTCAACTAGTGGGCATGACAGATTCCAGTGATAGAAGACTACCCCTACATCAGGATCAACTTTTCCAGGGACCTGGACATGCCCATACCTCCCAGAGTAGAGCGAGGAGAGATAAGTACATTTTTTTTAATGTCATTTAATTTTTTGTTTCTTTTTATATATATCATTTTTATGGGAATCAGAGTATCTGACAACTGTGTATCTATTTATGTACAGACGTGGGAACAGTGTGTCCAACATACTTCTTGAGGACCAGGTGGCGTTCTCGACCAGAGGCAGTACCAGCCATAGCTGTTGGACCAGCAACAACAATAGTAGCAAGGGACCTCCAGCCGAAGAGATTGAGAAAGTTTTGAGACAGGTGGAGCGGAACCTCACTGCACTCACTCGTGCAGTCCCTATGGAAGAGATCAAGGATCTCTCACCATCGATGCAACCTCACGTAGTTAGGGTGCCACAGACCTGGGTCCAACTCTTCCGGCATTTGGAAAACACCGTGGCTCACTATGGCAGGGCCAAAAGGCCTCACCCTTAGCATAGGATGGACCACTTACGTGCCGAAGGCACTTTTTGTATATTTTTGAGGGAATAAGCCCTGTGATGTGTACTGGATATGTATTTTTGAGGCGCTTGCGCCCACCTATGTACTCTGAGACTTTATATATATATATATATATGCGTATTTACATATTTTATGTCTTATGGGTTACATTTATTTACAAATGTATTTACATGTGTATGTGTGTGCTTTTTCTTACGTGTGTGAAATATGCCAATCTAATACATGATTAGCTAGAGTATCTATGATTTGATTCAATCTCCTAGGTGTTAGCACCAATTCTTGCAAGGGGGGTGTTTCTCTCCGATTTCAGGCCCTTGGTGTAAAACGCGAAGAAATGGGTTTTAAAAAACCCATCAAATGTGTTTTATTCAAAGGCCACATTCATGAGTGTCAAGTGTAGCACACAGAAGAAGTCCATTCCAGGCTTAAAATCAAGCGAGCATGCATTTTTGTTTTCAGTGGCGAGGATCCATTGATGGAGCAAATCAACGGTCATCGAGTAAGCCAGAGCCATGGAGTTGCATGAGTTTTAGCACATGGGCTCATCCCTTGGGGCCAAAGTCATGAAATGATCGTGGTCCTCCGATCTAGTTGGGACACATGGCACCTGATTAAGTCCGGTCACCATCTCGACTATCACGACTTTGAAATACAAGGGTCGACTCCTTTCAATCCACGATACACGAGATGCGAAGGCACCTTTGGGTGTGGGCCCCCGGTCAGAGCACAAGGTCGTATGGAAAGGTAGTTGGAGGAAGAGGAGCGAGAAATCTCGTCAGGAAAATCCCCGAAAGGATTGGGACTGTTAGTCTTAGAGGACACATGGCGCCTCATTAAGTTTGGTCGCCATCTCAGCTATCGCAATTTTGAAATACAAGGGTCGACTCCTTTCAATCCACGATACGTGAGATGCGAAGGTGCCTTTGGGTGCAGGTCCACAGTCATAACACATTGTTGTATGGAAAGGCAGTTGGAGGAAGAGGAGTGAGAACTCCCGGCAGGAGAATCCCCGAAAGGATCAGGACCATTAGTCTTGGAGGACACGTGGCGCCTGATTAAGTCTAGTCGCCATCTTGGCTATCACGACTTTGAAATACAAGGGTTGACTCCCTTCCATCCACGATACATGAGATGCGAAGACGCCTTTGGGTGCGGGCCCACGGTCATAGCACAGGGTCATATGGAAAGAGGACAAAGCAGATGAGGGGCGCAGAGCCAATGTGTTCAAGGGAAAATGGATCATGTTCATTTATTTTGAAGCTAGATCCAACCGCCGATATGGAGGGCCGTTTCGCAGTTTTAGTCACCAAGGATTCTGGACTCTGGAATGGTGGAATCTCCCAAAAGGAGAAGTGTCAAAGCGCCTCTGGAGTGAGGTTCTAGGTCATGGCCATGGGTTACATTGAGGGCAGAGCCAAAATAAAAGGAGGCTAGCCTCTGAGCCCTGGGAAGCAAGCACATGGTCGTTCCTTGTGCTCGAAGTCTCGGCCACCCGCTGTGGAGGAAGGCAATTAATGAAAATTGAGTAGGTAGCTAAAACATCACCTCAAGACAAGAATGTAAGGCATGGAGGTTCTGGCAGGCAGTCTGCCCAAGATCGTCCTATGTGCAGGTTTTACTAAAAGAGCCATGCCGATATGATGTCCTCGGCTGATCAGAGGAGCCTGCACATGCTAAATTGGACTTTAATGTCTCAACTACCCTCCTACTACCAAGGGGGAGATATTCTCTAAGTATATATACTCAGTTTTGGTATTTTTGTGAGCATGGATGGTAGAGCTGAGCTCCCAACTGTAATGTTTTAATGAAGCACTGGTTTTCCTGGCTTTGTATCTGCATATGAAATTTTCTTGTTAATGTAAGGCAGTTCTCTTTTTCATCTGGTTTCAATCTCATACTAAAAGGGTTCATGATTGACTGATTCACATGAATCGTCCTGATTGTGTTATGATAAAGGATTTATTAGAACGCTATTATGTTCTTTTAGTATTTCTGCATCTTGAATATAAGAGGTTCTTGTGTTCAAGTTTTTCTTCTACAGGCTATTAGAAACTCGATGCCTACAATAGGCCTTCACATTTCCTCATAGAAGTCTTCCTCCTACTCACCCTTATTACAACTTACTGTCTGAAGTTAAACCAAGACCTCATCTGCTTGTGCTTGCCTGGCCTAGTTTCTGAGTTATAACGATATTGTTATGAGTTTATTTCCATTCATCACCCTTTATCAATAAATAATGACATAAACTGATGGGCATCAAGATTACTCATGCTGCAATCCAGGAGTGACTTTTGATGCCAACATTTCTGGTGCCATTGCCAGGGATGAAGTTGAAAATCTTCCCTGGGATTGAATAACATCGAGCCTATGATTCTGAAGGTGCATCAAGCATCAAATCCCTACGAGATTGCTACTGTGCACCTGGAGAATCCATTGTGACGAATCCAATGTGGAGAACCTGCTATTTTAGTTGTGGCTTCCAGAGGTAGACACACATGGTCCCATCCACATCTGCCTCTAGCTACACTTGAAGCTGATCCGATGGTGATTATCATAAAAGGAAAGGCCTCTGAAGGAGAAACTTCCACTGCTAAACAAGGTAATTTTCCATCCCCTTCTGTAGAAACTCCATTTTCTTTTTCTCAGCTTCCTAGCAGACCTTTTTTTGAAGTTTCCCTTTTCCTGAATTTCAGAAGTGTTCCTACTGAGTTTTCCCCTCCTGGTCTAGGACTGGAGGGAGAAATCCTTGTCACTCCCCTCTCTTCTGAAGCTGTACCTTGGCGTAGACCCAGGACCATAAAAGATTTCCCCACTCCTAGATTTACCAGCCATCCTCTTATTACTGTTGCTGCTACTACATAGAGAGAAGAATCTGTTGACTCAAGCCCCTTAGCCTTCTCTCTGGATCCCCCATTTTTCCACCTTCCACCTAGAAGCTCATTTCCAGTATCCCCTATTCAATCTCCTTCTCCTCCGAGTTCTCCTCCACCTAATATTCCTATGGAAGGAGAAAATCCCCCCATGACCAGAATGGAGGCTATAATAGCTGCTAGGTATGCTCCCCTTTTGTTACCTCAACCTCTCAATTCCCTTCCAGCAGATGGTTACCTTAAGCAGCTACCCAAGTTTACAGGCGAAGGGGACATAGCTGTGGAAGAACACCTTGAAGCCTTTTACAGTTTTACAGATGATCATGTTATCATGCATGCAGATGTATGGATGCGGATTTTCATCCATAACCTTGAAGGCAAGGCTAGAAAGTGGTTTAAGGCCCTACCTCCTGGATCTATTGATGGGATTGAGGCTTTGGATAATGCCTTTTTGAGACAGTGGGGAGACAAAAAAGACTTCATGTATTACATGACAACGTTTGGGTCTTTGAAGAGGAAGGAAGGAGAGTCTGTCTCTGACTTCTCCAAGATATTCAATAAAATGTCCAATAATATCCCCACTGAAATAAATCCCTTAGAAGCCTCCGCTAAGATCACTTATGCTAGTGATTTTGATCTCGATTTCTGCCTCCTGTTGAGGGAAAGGAGAGACACTACTCTGGCTTAGATGCAGGATGCAGCCATGGAAGTAGAATCTAACATATTGGCTATTGATCGGTTCAAGAATAAGGCTGATAGAGACATATCTAGGAAGAGACTTGAAGCCTCCCCATCCATTTCCTCTCCCCTTCCCCTTCAAATGGATGAGGTAACTAAAGTGCTAAAATCACTTTCAGCTAGAATGGAAAGGTGGGAGTTAGAAGGGAAGCCCATGTACAAAAATCCCCAAAATACTGATAATAGAGGCTTCAGGAGGCCTAGCAACAATGTGCCACAGGATTTGCTAAGGGAACAAAGGAGAAAAGGTAGAGATGATCAGAGGATTCAAACCCCCCTCCAAAATAACCTATTTTCTCATGAGGAAGGAGAGGAGATAGATGAGCTCGACCCTGAAATTCACTGTATAGAAGACACTTCCCCTTTTCCCCATTTGACTCAATCTGCATATGAAGAATCCCTTATAAACATTCAAATCAATGAGTTGGGTAAAGGGAAAAAGGCCAACAACATTCCTAACAGATACCATCTCAAGTCAAAGAAGAAAGAAAGGAAGTTTGATAGCCATGATCAACCCCTCATAGCGGAAAGGCCTGCTAAACCTGCAACAATCACTACTAAAGAAAAGAAAACTTAGAATACTTTGCCATCAAGCAAAGAACCTGTCTCTGAGGTAAGGGAAGCTCCTAAGCCTCTTTCCTCATTTAGTTTTAAGCACGAAATTCAAAAGATTAAAATTCTCGTACCCCTCTCAGAACTAGTTAAAAATGAATATTTCAAAAGGTCCCTCTCCAAGCTACTACAATCTGAGTCCCCCTAGCCCTCCACAGACTCAGTAAATCTTCAAGATGAAAAGACAACAGTCGTTCTAGGTCCCATGGTAGAAGACATAGATGATTCATCTCCTCCCTTCTATACATCCCTGAACATACATGATAAGGTGTTGCATAATTGCCTCATGGATTCAGGATCTTCCCACAACCTTATGCCCAAAATAGTCATGGAAGAATTGGGACTAGAAGTGACAAAGGCTTATCACGATTTGTACTCTTTTGATTCAAGGAGGGTGCAATGCCTTGGAGTCATCAAAGGCTTGGTGGTATCTTTATTTCAGCTGCCAATGAAGAGTGTGATCATGGATATTGTAGTAGCTGATGTTCCCCCCAAGTTCAGCATGCTGTTGTCAAGATCTTGGATTAAAAAATTTGGAGGAACATTACAGATGGATCTCACATATGCCACCATTCTAGTCTTTGGAGGGGAACACAGGAGGTTGTACAGAGAAGCTCAGCTGGCCTAAATTGTTAGTGATGAAGCAGACCCCACCAATCATCCTATCTTTTCACTTGACACTGATTTGGGGTCTAGTTTATTGCAGCTCACTGATACTCCTGAAGCCTCTTTTAAAATAAGAAAGCAACCAATTTTTAATCACTAGATACCTCCTCCAACCACCTCTGCTTGGAATATGTTCTTCGACAGAGCTTCTTCTAGCGAAGGCATTGGCACTGGAGTGGTTTTTGTGTCGCCTTGTCAGGAAACCATATCCCTGTCATACAAGCTAGAATTTGAAGTTACCAATAATGTAGAAGAACATGAAGCTCTTGTTCCGGGTTTAAGGGCTGCAAAAGAAATGGGAATTGAGGGGGTAGAAGTGTTCAGAGATGCTGAGTTGATAATCCAGTGAGTCAGAAATACTTACCAGGCTAAGCATCCTCGGCTTAGGAGTTACAAAAATGAGGTGTGGGACCTGATTGATAATTTCTTCTCAGCTTTCAACATTTCTTTTATTCCAAGAGGGGAAAATACTTTGGTCGATTCCTTAGCTGTCTCATCTAGTCTGTTCAGGTTCCCTCTGCCACCTAAGATCAAATATGATGTTGAGATAAGATATAGGCCATCTGTACTGGACAATATCAAACATTGGAAGGTATTTGAAGATGATATTGAAATCAAATTTTTTTTTTAGTCTGTCGATGAATTTTCTGCATTGCACATTGATCAAGATCCTGATCTCGAAAGTCACCCTCACCCTGAGGTATTTTTAAATAAAATTACTAATCACCCTATTATTCATCTGCCTAGAAATTACATTCCAAAGGGACTAGTCCCTTTAGAAAGAATGTTTGATGGGAATGATGTGGCGGTAAAGGGTAGGTTTTCAAATGAAGATGTTGATACAGTGGAGTGCAACATCGACACACATGAGGAGCCTAAGTATGTCAAGCAGTTTGAACAAAGAGAAGAGGGCCGTATATACCGAGTTATTAAGAGAATTTTTTTATGTGTTTGCATGGACCTATGAAGACCTCAAGACATATGAAACTTCTATCATTGGACACAAGATCCCACTGAAGGAAGAGGCTAAGCCATTTAGGCAGAATATAAGACATATAAATCCCATATTGTTGCCTGTCATGGAGAGAGAAGTGAAGAAGTTGTTAGATGCCCAAATCATTGTCCCCTTGAGATATTTTGAGTGGGTGGCCAATTTGGTCTCGGTGAGGAAGAAAAGTGGAGAAATCAGGCTCTGTGTTGATTTCAGGAATCTGAATAGAAGCTCAAAGAAAGACAACTATCCCTTTCCCAACATGGAGCACATATTGCAAAGGGTAACTAGTGCATCTATGATATCCATGATTGATGGTTTTTCTAGCTATAATCAGATATCAATCATACCTGAGGACAGAGAAAAAATAGCCTTCACCACTCCTTGGGGCACATTCATGTATGCCAAAATGCCTTTTGGATTAATGAATGTGGGAGCAACATTTCAGCGAGCCATTGACATAGCCTTCATTGGGGAGAAAGATTAGTTTGTGGTGATCTATATGAATGACATCACAATCTTCTCCAGGTCTGATAAAGAGCACTACTGTCACTTGAGGAAAGTTTTCTTGAAATTCCGAAGGTTTGGCCTTTCCTTAAATCCCAAGAAATCATTGTTTTCCATGAAGGAGGGGAAGCTGTTAGGCCATATAGTATCAGTAGAGGGAGTGAGAATTGATCCCAGTAAGGTAGAGGCAATTCAGACCCTGTCACTTCACAGGTCTAGAAAGGAAGTCCAATATTTTTTAGGGAAGATTAACTTTCTGAGGAGGTTCGTCTCAAATTTTTCTGAGTTGGTGAAACACATCATAACCATGCTCAGAAAGGGAAATGAAGTAAAATGGACTGCTAAACCCAGGGAATCTTTTGTCCAGATAAAGAAGGCATTGACTGACGCACCTGTGCTGATCAGTCCTGATTATTCCAAGGATTTCCTAGTTTTTTTGTTTTCCTCTTTTGATACAGTAGCAGCGGTCTTATTGCAAAAAAATGAGGAAGGGCGAGAGAAACCCATTTCCTTCTTCAGTAAGGCATTAAGAGATGCAAAAATCAGGTATGAGATCATGGAGAAATAGGCCTATGCCTTGGTGAAATCTCTCAAAGCTTTCAGAGTCTATGTCTTTCACTCAAGAGTGACTGCATACATTCCTTCAGCCTCTGTGAAAGATATCCTTATACAACCTGACATAGATGGGAGAAGAGGTAAATGGATTGCCAAGACCCTTGAGTTTGACCTGAAGATAAAGCCCACCAAGTTGGTTAAAGGGCAGGGTTTAGACAAGCTGCTGGCTGAATCTAATTGCAAGGCCTTGGGGGTTAGCTTCATCAATGCTTGCCCAGAAAATCAGCAAGTTGAGTCGTCCAACAAAATCTCTCAGGGTGGCTTATCACTAGCAGAATGCACCTGGTACAGAGACATTTTGTACTTTTTTCAAGAGTTGAAGCCTCCTGATGGAATGGGAAAAAGCAAGGCAAGAGATTTAAATCTCAAGGCAGTCAGATATTGCCTTATTGACCAAGTCTTGTACTGGAGAGACCCTCTAGGGGTGTTTCTGAGGTGTATGAACCCATGGGAAGCCCATAAAGTTATGTTTGATCTCCATAGTGGCCTTTGTGGAGGGAATCATTTCTAGAAGACCACAACTCACAAAATTCTCAAGGCTGGGTACTATTGGCCCACCTTATTCACTGATGTCTGCAGAGAAGTCAGAGGTTGCATCAAATGCCAAAGGTTCTTAGGAAAGCAGTAGCTCAAATATTTGCCACTAAAGCCTGTAGTAGCTTAAGCACCCTTTCAACAGTGGGGGTTGGAATTCATTGGAGAAATTCATCCTCCTTCAAGTGGCCAACATAGATGGATCCTGACTGCAACAAACTATTTCACCAAGTGGATAGAGGCTGCCCCCACCAGCAGTGCTTCACAAAAGGTAATTATCAGCTTCCTCGAGGATATCATAGCCAGATTTGGCTGTCCCAGCAGAATTTTCACTGATAATATTGCTTCTTTCAAGTCTAAGCCTCTGGTTAAGTTCTGTGAGTAGTTCAAGATCTCACTAATTCACTCCACTCCCTATTATCCTCAAGGAAATGGACTGGCAGAATCTTCCAATAAAAGTCTAATCAAACTCATTAAAATATTATTGAAAGACAATAAGAGGGCCTGGGATTCAAAGCTCAAATTTGCTCTATGGGCCAATCTAGTGACAACAAAGAAGTCCCTGGGCACCTCACCTTTTCAACTTGTTTATGGGACAGAGGCTGTGTTTCCCACTCAGCTCTCTTTACTTGTAGAGAAATTCTTTCAAGATCATGAAGGAGAGCCAGACCATATGGTCATAAGAATTCATCAAGTGGTGGAAGTGCAATAGATTAGGGAGAAGGTAATGGACATAGCTCATAGTCATCAGCAGAAGATCAAGCAGTTCTTTAACAGGAAGGTCAGGAAGGAGAAATTCGAGCTGGGAGATTTGGTGCTTAAGTGGGATGCACCTAGGCAAGATAGGGGCAAACACAACAAGTTTGATGCCCTCTGAATTGGGCCCTGAAAAATATCTGAAGTATTCTTAAATAACATGTACAAGTTGTAGGATTTGGAGGGTGAAGAAGTTTTTAACGGCCCAATAAATGGGCATTTCCTCAAGAAATGTTTTGTTTGAGCCTTAGACGACTCCTCTATTTTTGTAAATATTGTTTTTCAGTTTATTTTCAGCTTAATAAATGACTCCATAGCCCAACAACAAGGCACTAAAACTATAAGGAGTTCTTAGAGAATCGCAGGGACGAATCTATCCCCCATGGAGCCTAATATTAGCATCAATTCTTGCAAGGGGGGTGTTTCTCTCTGATTTCAGGCCCTTGGTGTAAAACACGAAGAAATGGGTTTTAAAAAACCCATCAAATGCATTTTATTCAAAGGCCGCATTCATGAGCGTGAAGCACAACACACAGAAGAAGTCCATTCTAGGCTTAAAATCAAGCGAGTGGGCATTTTTGTTTTCAACGGCGAGGATCCATTGATGGAGCAGATCAACGGTCATCGGGTAAGCCAAAGCCACAGAGTTGCACAAGTTTTAGTGCATGGGCTCATCCCTTGGGGCCAAAGTCACGAAATGATCATGGTCGTCCTATCTAGTCGGGACACGTGGCACCTGATTACGTTCGGTCACCATCTCAGCTATCACAACTTTGAAATACAAGGGTCGACTCCTTTCAATACACGATAAATGAGATGTGAAGGAGCCTTTGGGTTTGGTCTCGCGGTCATAGCACAGGGTCGTATGGAAAAGCGGTTGGAGGAAGAGGAGCGAGAACTCTTGGCAGGAGAATCCTAGAAAGGATCGAGACCATTAGTCTTGGAGGACACATGGCGCTTGATTAAGTCCGGTCGCCATCTTGGCTATCGTGACTTTAAAATACAAGGGTCGACTCCTTTCAATCCACGATATGTGATATGCGAAGGTGCCTTTGGGTGCGGGCCAACGGTCATAGCATAGGGTCGTATGGAAAGGCAGTTGGAGGAAGAGGAGAGAGAACTCCCGGCAGGAGAATCCTCGAAAGGATCAAGACCGTTAGTCTTGGAGGACACATGGCACCGGTTTAAGTCCAGTTTCCATCTCGAATATCGTGACTTTGAAATACAAGGGTAAACTCCCTTCCATCCATGATATGTGAGATGCGAAGGCGCCTTTGGGTGCGGGCCCACGGTCATAACACAAGGTCATATGGAAAGGGGACAAAGCAGATGAGCGGTGTGAATCCAATGTCTTCAAGGGAAAATGGATCGTGTCTATTGATTTTGAAGCTAGATCCAACCGTCGATATGGAGGGCTATTTCGCAGTTTTATTCACCAAGGATCATGGACACTGGAATTGTGGAATCTCCCAAAAGGAGAAGTGTCGAAGTGCCTCTAGAGCGAGGCGCCAGGTCATGGCCATGGGTTACATTGAGGGCAGAGCCAAAATAAAAGGAGGCTAGCCTCTAATCCCTGGGAAGCAAGCACATGGTCATTCCTTGTGCTCGAAATCTCGGCCACCCACCGTGGAGGAAGGTAATTAATGAAAATTGAGCAGGTAGCTGAAACCTCAGCTCAAGCCATGAATGTAAGGCATGGAGGTTTTGGTAGGTAGTGTACCCAAGATCGTCATGTGTGCAGGTTTTCCTAAAAGATCCATGCTGATCTGATGTCCTCGGCTGATCAGAGGAGCTCGCACACGCTAAATTGGATTTTAATGTCTCGACTACCCTCCTGCTGCCAAGGGGGCCAATTGCTCTGAGTATATATACTTAGTTTTTGTATTTTTGTGAGCATGGATGGTAGAGCTGAGCTCCCGACTGTAATGTTTTAATGAAGCACTGGTTTTCCTGGCTTTGTATCTACATATGAAATTTTCTTGTTTAATGTAAGTAAATTCTCTTTTTCATCTGGTTTCGATCTCATACTAAAAGGGTTCATGATTGACTGATTCACATGAATCATCGTGACTGTGTTATGATAAAAGATTTATTATAACGCTGTTATGTTCTTTTAGTATTTCTGCATCTTGAATATAAGAGGTTCTTTTGTTCAAGTTTATCTTCTACAGGTTGTTAGAAGCTCGATGTCTACAACATGCCTTCACATTTTCTCATAGAAGTCTTCCTCCTACTCACCCTTATTACAACTTACTATTTGAAGTTAAACCAAGACCTCAACTACTTGTGCTTGCCTGGCCTAGTTTCTGAGTTAGAATGATATTGTTATGAGTTTATTTCCATTCATCACCCTTTATCAATAAATAGTGACATAAACTGATGGGCATCAAGCTTACTCCTACTGCAATCCAGGAGTGACTTCTGATGCCAACACTAGGAACATGGATATATGTAATGTAATCAAAGCATCGTTCTAAGAGACATACCCTAAGGAATCGTCAGTGTAGGGTAGGATTCTAAACGTGGTAAACCCCATTTAACTGGGACACAACCAACTGTGCATCTAAGTAGACCCAGAGATGAGAGATACCATGTGACAAAGTGTCACGAAGAAACTCTATTATTGTGTTGTATTTGATGACATCGTTTGTGGTGTCACCTAAACAGATATCTCCAGAATATAGCAACTAGCCTTGAGGTGTGAAGATCACCCAAGCTGTGGAAGCAAGCCTTCGAGTGTGTTGGCTAGCTCCATCCATGAACCCAATGAATACCTATAATTCACTTGACATCTGCAATAGTGAAAAAGATGACATAAAAAATGTCACGTCCATAAAACAAAAAAGATAAAAACTAACAATATAAGAACTATACATATGTACAAGAAGTCACCCAAGGCGACCCACCTACAAGTAATAATTCTTGAGGTAGAGCCCTTTTCTAGGCTCTGTCAAAGCTTTCCCTTCTAAGTCAACTAGACGATAAGTTCCTTTCTTTAATACTTCCTTCACAATGAAAGGTCTGAACCACATGGGTTTGAACTTGCCTGCCGTGAGGGGATCCTTATCTTGGTTGTAGACCAAAACAAGGTCACCTTTGGAGAAAATCCGAGGATGAACAAACTGATCATACTAACACTTGAACTTTTGCTTGTGAGCCTCATTAGCTAAGGCTGCATCACAGTGTTTCTCATTGAGCTGCTCAAGAGATAATAAGCGTTCCTCAAGCGGTGAAGTGTCTGAAAATAACTGTACTGCCAACTTTAGAGATGGGATCTGTCATTCTATAGGTAAGACAGCTTCCAGCTCGTAAACGAGTTGAAAAGGTGAGAAACTAGTTGTAGTCTTCACAGATGTTCGGTAGGCCCACAATGTCAAGTACGACATCAAATGCCAATTTGACTTGGCCGAATTGATCGTTTGCTGTAGAATGGTCTTGAGAGATTTATTCACAACTTCCACCTGACCATTCGCTTGTGGGTAGTAAGGTGATGAATATTCTTTCCTCAAACCAAGATTTAATGTTAACTCGGACATCATTTTGTTCTGAAAGGGACTACCATGGTTAGTGACAATCTCCCTCAGGATGCTAAACCTTGCTATTATCTTGTTAAATAGAAAGAGAGCTGCTATTTCGCCATCATCTTTGAACGTTGGCATAACTTCGACCCACTTTGTGAAGTAGTCTACTGCTACGATGATATAATGGTTCCCCCTAGCTAAAGGGGGGTGGCATATAGTATAATAAATCCCCCACTTGGTGAAGGGGCCAACTGTAATGACGATAAAAATAGGAGTGGGGTGTGCCCTCATCTTCCAGGAGAAGATCTGACACGGGTGGAACTTCTTAACCGATTCAACGCAATTTTTGATCAACGTTGGCCAAAAGTAACTGGCTCGTCGAATCTTTTGGGATGTTGCCAAAACAGACAAATGACCACCACATGCTTCAGTGTGGCATTCGTTAAGAACGAGTTCTTCTTCTTCATGAGTGAGACACTGACAAAGGATGCAATCTACACCTCAACGATACAAAGTGTCCTCGAGTATGAGATAGTTTTTTTCCTGATGATGTATACGTCGATGCTCATCGAGAGAAGTAGAGGTGAGGCACTTCAAAGTCTGGAGATATACTAGTATATCTCCATACCAGGGGTCTGAAGATGAAATCAAAAAAATATCTCCTTTAATCGGTGATTCTTTGGGTGTAACATCACCTGATTCGACCGGAAGTTCCGAGATAAGTTCCGTGAAGACAAGTGACTTTTAGATTTCGCAGAAACAAAATCCAAGTCAAATTCCTGGAGGATAACAATCTATTTGCTTATCTTTTCTCCAACTACACTTTGTGTCAACACATATTGGAATGGATTCACAACGACAATGATGGTAGTCTTGCGAAACAAGATATAATGACGGAACCACTGGACAACATGTACTGCTGCCAACACAAGCTTTTCAACATGGGAGTAGTTGAGTTATGGTCCAACCAAGCCTCGAATCAGGTAATAAATAACATATTATTCAAGCATATCATCCTCTTAAACCAAAACCATACCGATGGTCAACTTTTCCACGACCAAATACAATAAGAAATCTTTATTATAATTGGGTGGACAAAGTAGAGGGGGAAACGTGAGGGCACATTTCAACGCTTCGAAAGAGCATTGAGTAGCTTCGTCCCAATGGAAAGGGATGTCCTTATTCAGTAAACGCATAAAGCCTTTAGTGATCTTGGCATAGTTTGTGATAAAACGCTGAAGAAAATTGGCTTTTCCCTGTAAACTATGAAGCTAAAGGACTATGCATGGGGGAGGCAATTGAACTATTGACTCAACCTTTAGAGGATCGACCATGATCCCTGTTGTTGAAACTATAAAACCTAAAAGACGACTTGCCATCATGTAGAAACTGCATTTTTTAGGATTCAAGCGAATCCGATAGTAGCAACATCGCTCAAAGATAAGTTGGAGATGTGTGGGATGATAAACTCTCTTACAAGATCGTGATGCTAAATCATTGAGATAATCCTCGACTATGTGTTTGAGATCATGGAAATCAAAAAACATGGTCCACTGAAAAGTCGCTCCAACATTCTTCAGGCCAAAAGGCATCTTCAAATAAGCAAATGTACCCCATGGACAAATAAAAGTTGTTTTATGCTAGTCTTTGGGCTTAATTTGTATCTGATTGTATCCCAAAAAACCATCCATGAAAGAAAATACCTCACAACCTATGAATTAATTGCCGATATGGTCAATGAATGGGGTGGGGAAATTATCCTTTGGAAAAGCCTTGTTAAAATCATGGAAGTCCATACATACACGAATCATTCCCTGTTTTTTATTGACTGGAACGAGATTTGACACCCATTGTGTTAACTGGACAGGGTAGATGAAACCAACTTTGAGTAGTTTCTCTACTTTAGCCTTAATAGTTGCTACTTTTTGAGGATTAACCAGACGAATCTTCTACCGGACCAACTTGGCATCAGGGTAAGTCATTATTTCATGTTCGATGATCCTTGGATCTATGCCTGGAATTTCCTCGTAAGACCAGGCAAAAACGTTGAAAAATTATTTAAATAAATCAATATAGATTCGAATCTCCTTGGGGGAGCAGTCCGCTCCAACGAAGACATTCTCCACAATGCCAAGGGTTCTGGAGATATCGATAGGTACTGTTTTAGTGATGGTTGTCATATTACCCTCGACGTAAACTACGTGCATAGCTAGATGATTAATAGGACAAGACCTATCTCCAGTCATAGTCAACACAAATTCTCCTGCCTCTATTCTTCTCAACTCTGGGAGGAAATAAGATCCATGATGGAGATCATCCTAGGGTCTGTTTAGACCAGTCAGTGCCTCTATAATCACCTCGTCAGAGAGAAAGACCAAGTCTAAGGAATCGGTAGTGGCGGGGGAACCTTGAGCCCAAATAGGTTCTAGAACTGGATCTAACTCCTGTGCAGGAGTCAGATCGGGGTCAGCTAAATCTTGCTGGACTATAAAGTATGCAACCTCCGCTGTAGACAAGGGAATGGACATGCCATGGTGCCCTATCCCTTCCATCGTGGCTGATGGGGAAGGAAGAGTCCACAGATTGTTAAAGTAATTTGTGCGGAATGATGACACTTGAAAGATTTCAGCCTTGGGCTGGTCGGGGACAACCGATATGAACTTGACATCATTGAATGGAGGTGGGTAATCGAAAGTACCCATAAAATGTGGGCTCAAACCAACCGCTATATTGACGATGCTGAGCTGTGGATTATCAGTCATCAAGATCGTGGATGCCCCCGATGAAGGGTCAGGAAGGAAGAAGGACAACTAATCAATGGTCACAATCCGACCCTCGTGTGGAGAAAACAAGACCCAAAAAATTGTAGCGACCACGAAATGCATAGCATAGGTCCAACTCCTTCCTAACAAGAGGTTGTAGTCTAGAGGCACATAGACCACTTCAACTTCGACGCACACAAAATTTCCTCCTAACTGCACAGTGAAAGAAGGAACGATTCTGTGTGGTCTGAATGAACGACCATCAAAACTGGTAAGAAGAGTAGGTGACAAAGATAAAATGGGTTGGCCAATGGCCTTCCAACATGCCAACAACATCACGCATGTCGAGGCATCCTCATCAACCACCATACGAAAAATGTTCTGGGTAATTTTTTTTGTGGTGTAAGCCACTACTATCTGAAATGCGATGTGGTATGGGAGACAGGGTTTTAAGTCGGTCATATCAAGCATGATCGTTCCTGGATTATAGGTCTCAGAAGATCCTAAGGCAGGTAAAAAATCCTTTCTTTGTGAAGGGCATCTCTCGAGGACCTCCAAAGAAGACATCGCGCAAGGGGTTTGTGAGAAATCTTCCACCACATAGTAGTTCTGGGCGGCCCTCGCATTTGGATTGTGGGAAGCTTTATTGAACACCCCTTTTGGGATGCATGTCATTGTTTCACCCAACATCTTCTCGATATGTAGAGGAACGTATGGGTTTTTGGCTTCTTTACCCTTCTCAGAAGTGTTTGGCATTCTGTAATCGTGTGTCCTAGTTTCTATGTGAGCCTCACCTTTCAACATATAAACATTCGAGGTCGAGGGATTATTAGATTACGAAGGGGGTCCTTGACTACCCCCATCCACATTCGTAGAGGCTTGAGTTAAATTTTTCCCATGAGGAAATGGGTTCGTTAACATTGTAGGCTACTGCTGTGCTAATAACTTTTGGGCCTCTGCGAGTCAAGGGAACAAGTGAGTCAGGTGGTCTTTCACGTAAAGGTTACATGGATACTTTGACTTTCGTCTCTATGTGTTGCCCGCGCCAACATTTTTAGTGGGTTTCTTATCCCCCTTACCCTTCTTTCGCTGTTTCTTCTTTCTGTCAGCCTGTTGGTTGAATTTCAGGTTTGTCGATTGCACACTGTGTACATCCAATGTTTGAGTAGGGGGAGCAACCAAACTAGAAGTTTGGCTGGACACTGTCTGCTGTATCGACAATTGTTGTAATTGTTTTGACAACTGATCAACATGCTTTGCTTGTGCTGAACCAACGATACCATCGGCATGTGGTCCAAACTTGTGTCTGGTCTTGTCAAGGATAGACTGTGGTGCATTTGGAAGCACTTCCTAGAGTAAACCAGACTGAGAGTATATTAGTTCAAGCTGTTGAGCTCTCATTATCACCTCTTCCTCAGAAAAGACTCTCGACGTTGCGACATCCTTGGATAACTCAGGGACCAAAGACTTAATGAACCACTCCAGCAGGAAAGCTGGTGGGATTGGTACCTTTATCAAACTCTTCCTATGCCACCATTCTCAGATGTGATCCGAGATATGGTCAGCCTTTGTTTTCTCAAATTTGGCCAGCAATTCAGTGCCAACATCGTATCTCACAGGTAATTGAAAATGGTTCAGGAAAACCATGGATAATTCACCAAAAGTAGAGTATCTTGAGCGATCGCGTTCGATGTACCATTTCACAGCACTCTCGATAAGAGTGCGTTGAAAAAGACGCAACTGGATAGAGTCATATTTCAACATGTTGGATGAGCACCATAGGTGAAAGGTAGTCACATGATCACCTGGATCTTCGTTAGGATTACCTTCAAACTTCAGAATGTCCAAGGGGAACTTCGGAATGTTCGAGGGAAACTTCATCGACATGGGAGGCCCATGCGGATCATGACAGATTGGGTCATTTAATACCCTTATCAAGTCTGGAAAATGTAGAGTTTCCAGAAACAGTAGTTTGGGTTGTTGACTATGTACATGGAAAAAGGAGCCTAGATTTTGGCTAGCACCAGGTTGCTAGAAAAATTTAGGCTACTGACCAGGATTCTGGTAAAAACCATGGCTGTGGCCGACATACGGATTTGCGCTTGTTGAGATGTCATTGGATGACTCCCGTAATTGGATGTTGAGGGCTGAGAAGGGATTTCTCCTGACATTATGTTCCAAATATTCTAGAAAGGGTTCCCCCCTGCTGATCCAACAGGCATAGGTACTGAGCCTTACTCGGGGTTCCATTGACCATGGAAGGGGTTGCCCCCTATCGACATCCCTGATGAAGGGATTGATCCCTGCCATAGATTGCAAGGTCCTTGTGAGGTGTTTTCCCCTTGTACAGGAATAGTAACCTGCACAATATTTTGTTGTCCAAAACCAGGGTTTCCCCCGGTCGAGAAGGCAGCTGATGAGAATGCATTATTATCTTATGCGCCGAACAAAGAGAATGACAAAGAGCCCACCTGCATTGTGTTGGAAGAAGGTCCTTGAATACCTGCTCCGGACAAGTTGTAGTTCATGGTCAGCCAAGCGGGCTGCCGAGAAGCACCATCAAGTGAGGGAGATGATGGAGGCATATGACCCCCGCTATAAGGGAAAGCGTTATAGGGGGTTGAGGTGCCCCCCATGGACCCTTGCAGAGGAGCGTTTGAGCTCCCTGCCCCCAGAACCATGGTATGTAGGGTGGAGTAGGATAGGACTGAGTTCATATCGAAGCTGAGCATCCCGTATGAAAACGGAGGGCCCGTCGCACTTTGTGTGAACAGAGTGGTGATTGCCACCATAGACTAAATTAGACCACTGCTCGAGGTAGAGGTGGTTGAGACCATAGTGGTCCAGAACTATGAGGGTGAGTTAGGAGGCAGAACACCCCCTCTGGTGGCAGCCGTTAAGGGAGTATGAGGACTCCTAGGCGAAGTAGCAACGTTTTCTTCCATCGCTGCTTGCAAGACTATTTGATGCTCGTGATGAGTTATCCTTAGAGGGACAACTTGTACCACAATGGGCACTGAAAAGTCAGTGATCGAGGAGTTATACAGCCCAAGATATTCTGTTCTAAGGTCAGAAATGGTAGGCTCCTCTGAATTCAAGTGTTCTCCTCTTGGGGATGGCTCAAGTACAATTTCCTGTAGCCTGGTCACCTCAAATAACCCTTATTGGTCAAGTCTTCGCCTTAGCGGTGGTGGTGGTGGCTCCACTTCAACTGGCGGTAGGCCCAGAAGCCTTCATGACTGACATAGATGTTGATCTTCCACTGTGTGAGAAAATAAATGACATACTAGGGATTTTACTAACATTGAAAACCAACACACACTAGAAAATTTCCTATGAGATAAAGCAATCAAACCACTAAGTAGTTGGAAGAATAGTTACACCAGCCAACACTAGAGCAACTAACTGGTGCAAGTGCAACTCAAACACGGAAGCACCCTTTGGGTATACTCTACAAAGAATGGCCTGATGTTTGCCCTAGGTATCGAGGTATACCCCCATAGTCACCTGTGTGAGTCACTAAAATAAAGGAAACTAGGTTGCCAATGCGCGAACAATCACCAGGCGGGTACAGTGGACAGTCGGGTAGACCGCAATGAGCAGGGTATCAAGCCCGAAACCTAGCAAGGGTATCAAAAGCAAGTGTTCTAGAAGACGAATGAGGACCTTGAACAGATTCAAGACCCATGAAGCTCTGTGGCAAATGCGACCGACAAAATCCCAAGACAAGTCCTCTATATGTGTTCCCCACTACGCTTGGTCCGACTTTAGAGGGGTTAGCTTCGCTACCTTTCCGCATGCGGCCTCATGTTTATCCCCTGTGTGAGAGGGGGGTACCGGATAAATTTCACATTTACTGGACTTTTTTACACTCCCTAGCACAGACTCATATGTTTTTTTTATAGCCTTGAAGAGTTTCCTCTCCAACCTAAATCAAGTCTCTAGCCTATACTAGTTGATGGACCCTACAAACATAAAGTCTAATAATTTTTAATTAAGCGTTAATTTTAAGTGGCTTGTTTTAAGTCAAGGAAGCGGTAATGAAACCAGTGGTGTGTTTTAAGAGATGAAAGAGAAGAGCATTAAATGAAACTGAAAGCAAAAACTACTTCTTTTTGACAAATAAAGATTTGCAAATTTAAACTCTTTAACCAACTTTTTTTCTAAGATCTTTTTAAAAGAAACACCCAAAACAAGATTTCTCTCAACTACGAGCTACTTAGTGTTCTAAGCATTCATTAGAGAACTTAAGAAAACACTCTTTTTCCTGACAAGTAAAGCAACCAACCTAACTACTTAACCAAACAAAGAAATGATTTTTTTATTTTATTTTTATGCTTCAAAATAAGAAACTTGAAATAACTTCTTTTTCTTTTCTTCTAAAGCAAGTAAAAGGGAAAAAGTGAAGACAAGACGAGACCAAAAACTGACTTTTGGTCTACTGCGGATCACAGGGAGTCACTGATGATACTAACCAAGCTGATCAGAAAAGACTCATAGACTTGTCTCAAACCCTTACAAAGAAAAGCACAAGAAATCTTTAAACAAATAAGCTAACTGACGTCAAACCCAGGCTAAAGATTGTAACAATAGAGACCGGGAATAGATCAAGAAAAACCCCGAGAAGTATGACTTCAATCAAGGAAGAGGTTGACTGCCTCTTCTTGAAAAAAGACTTTCTTGACACGGACACTCTACTGACACTTCAACAGCATGCGTATGTACGCGGGATGTCCAAAGGTAGGGCACGTATGTATGCGTACAGACCCACTGCAGGCCGAATACACCTCTATAACTTCTCAAAAAGAAAACTAACAATCAAGGCTAACAAGGCAGAGAGTACTGGTATGGCAGACCAGAATCCTTTAAAGACTCAGAAACTTATAGAAAACTCAAAAAAGGTAATCAAACCAATTAAAAACACCCAAAAACTGTCCCCTAAAAATACTAGAGGCTTCCCCAGTATGGTTGCCAATTCTGCTATAGTGGGAAAACCCCCCTATGGACTACACTAGGGTTCAATATGTAGGCAGAGCTAACCGTCTAAAGTGTCCTACTTTTTATACTACCCCGACAATACCCCACATTCATGCATAAAACACAAAGATAAAAGGATCTAGTAACTCTACCTTAAACTCCACGTCCGGTGTCGATCCTTTTGCGTTCGGTTGTTCCTTGAATGCAAATCTCCTCCCAAGGACAACCTGTGTTCATAAACAGACAAACAAAGAACTACGAACATGCATATTATATATAAATTAGTGGGTTATATGTCATAATAAAACATGAATCAAACATAAAGATTGAACACATCATATGGTGGGACAAAAAAAGTACCTCTTTTTATTAATCTCACAAAGTCACTTACAATGAGATCAACGACTGCTCCTTGAACCTGGTTTGGGCTCCTCTTCACCAAGATCCAACTACTTCCACGTATCCTTCTCCTCTCACAATTCTCTCTAGGGAAATGGCATAAGATTATGAATGAGGAAAAAGGCAAGAATAAGGGAATTATGGCTCAAAACTCACAATGTGGTTGCAAATTATTGGGGCAAGGGGGGAGAGTGAAATGGGTAGAGTTTCACTATTATTATGCTTATCTTTGGAATGAGACCCCAAAACCTCCTTTTGTATGAAAAAAGGATGGTTATTCGGTTGGGTGATGGGCTATAGGCGGTGCAACAGTTGGGAAACTGTCCAATAGCCCGTAATCTCAACAAATTTCTTGCAACTTTTTAATTTTTTCAACTTTTGTGGGTATATGCGGGTTGTAATGGTGCAGCTAGCATACGTACGTGAGTTGTAGTGGTGCAACAAGCATGTGTACGTGGGAAATAGTGGTGCAGGGCACATACATCTTAAAAAATATGGTTTTTAAGAATAGTTGCTCAGTGATGGCTTGGCAAAAATAGCAAGTAAGATGGCCTGATGCCAGGTATGAATGTATGGTGCAATTTAGGGTTATAACAATGTGATTCAGGTGGAGAAAGAAGGCACTTTTCAAGTGAAATCTATGCACATAATAGACTAGAAGAGCAAGCAACTCCAGAATCGAGTCATAAATCTTGTAAAGGTTCAATGGACTTGGTACGGTCCTGAGGATGCAACATGGAAGCATGAAGATGCTATGCGGGCATAGTACTCACATCCTTTTGAAGATTTTAGAAATATTGTTGTTGTTGTTGTGTAAATAAGTTGCATTGAGGATAGTGAAAAATAAGGGGAGGGGATTGTAACACCCCAAGGCTAAGTCCCTGCTGAATTGTGATTATGTTTATAGGCTGGTGAGCCAAGTGTTTATAAGCTGGAAGACTTATGTGTTTATTAGGATGGAGAGCCTAGATGCTAAGACCAATGAGCCTAATTTTTCATATGTAAATATTCACATCATTAATAAAATTACATCGCTGCGTGTAGACTGACCATGAAGAAAGAGTTATGGGGGACTAAGCTCCACTAGGTAGGGAAAGGGAAGGGGCTAAGCTAGAGGGCTTACCTCTAAAGGAATAATATTATATTATTATTCCCTAGAGGCTAAGGTTTGACATAACCTATGTTGTCCTAAGTTCCTGGGGAAAGGGAACTAGTGTTAAGTGGAGCTCATGTATCTTCAGGAAGACATGTGTCAACCTGGGCGCATGCCATTTTTAGGTGGGAAATTCAAGTCGTTGGGGGTCCCCTCACCATTATCATGATGGTCACCACTCTGGAAGTTAGACATACTCCCCATTGATGCACACACTGAGACAGGAAGAGCCTTGACACAATCAACCATTGCCTCCATCATCGATCTCTGCGACTTCTAAAACCTGCAAACTCGTGTTATGAAGCTAACCATATTTCCTGTGAAGCATAACATGATTGCATAGTGTCTGAGTCATATCACGCCTTAGCCTTTACTGTTGCTACCCACATTTTCTATGGATTGGTGTGGCTTGTTGTCATTACCAGAGCCCATACCCAATTTTTTCTGTGGAGGTTACGCGCTGGACTTAGGAGCTGGATAGAAGAGGCAGGTTGTCAGGCCTGCGAGAAATTCTCTCCAGGTGAGAGAGTGTGTTGAGGAAGTGAGTTCTCCTAGAGGGAGTCCCATAGTAGCTATAGAACTCTGAGACTTCTGGTCCATCCTGTTGTTGAAGCCCTGGAAGGAGATGGAAAACCGATGGACTTGTGATAGTGAAGGTGCACACTCTTGGGGTGGAACATGAGTGTGGGGAATGAGGGTCTGTGGGCTGTGGGCGTAAGTGGCTCCTAGGATAAAATCCTTCCCATTGATCTATGTAACTTTCCTATTATCCTTGCCAAGCCTAGGAATCCCTTGCCTGATGGAGTTTAGTCCCATCTCGGGGGTGACCCACTACTGAGTGTGATGAGTAGCGTGGTCTAAGGCTGGGAGGTTCGTTGAAGGTATGCACATAGTTGGTGGTTGTCTATTAAAATATAAGTATCGAATCTTTATTCTTTATATGATGTGTATCTTGAAATCACGTTATAATGTTATTAGAATTTTCTGTATATATTACATGTATGTTTTAATGTTGTTTCCGCATGAATAGGTGTATGAACGGAATTCTATAACTGTTTAAATTTCATTAGATAGATATGTATATAAATGTATATGGTATTAGAGCATGGAAGTTATTAGGTGGCATGGTCTGGCCTGCTGGTTTAAGGTCAGGAATGTCACAAAATGGTATAAGAGTAGAAAAAAAAAGATAAAGTTGTTTAGGTAGTGTTACCCGATAGAGGTTTGAGGGCCAGGGACGTTATAGTAGGAATGCGAATAATGGAAGCATTATATTATAGGAAGAGAAATGATAATCTAGACTAATCAAAAGTCTCTGCAATTCATGCAAACATAAGGAAAGTTACATAATGACCACCATCAGAAGCAATCCACATATTTGCAACAATTCCACTTAAACATTAAGTATAATAAGGGTAGCACAAACCATGTTGTAGACTACCTCATTCGTCCCCCAATTATGGTGATAATCATAATTATTTACTCCTATGGGAACAAGACCTCCAGGTGGCCTCAATTATCTATTAAAAATCCTGAATTTTTCGCTATATATCAAACACTGGGCTCAGATAAATAAGTTCCAGACTTTCACCTCCAGGATGCACTTTTGTGTTATCTGGGAAATATTTGTGTTCCTTCAAGTGAGTGTGAAAAGATAATTTGGGAGGCACATTACAGTGATGTGGCAGGGAACTTCGGTGTGGATAAGATAGTAGTAGTGCTTCATAAGTATTTCTAATAGAAAAAAATCCAATAAGACGTTAGCTGGTATATCAGATCATGCACTACGTGTGCCGTTACAAAAATTACCATTAAGAAGCAAGGGTTGTACACACTCATCTGCCTACCCAAGACAAACCTCGAGAGTTAGTCTCCATGGATCACATTTTAGGTTTTCCCTCCACTAAGCATGGTAACAATTGTGTCTTTGTGGTTGTTTATCTGTTCTCTAAGATGGCCATTTTGACACTTTGTAAGAAGAGTATCACAACTGAAGCCACTACTAAGCTCTTCTTTGAGAGTGTTTGGGTTCATTTTCGGCTGCCATGAACAATTATTTTAGATAGGGATAGTAGGTTCCTCAATACTTCTGGTCCAATCTGTGGTCTCTTATGGACACCAATTTGACCAAATCGACGAAATTCCATCCCCAAATAGATGGACAAACACAAGTGGTGAATATGATGATTGTGCATATCACACACATGTACAACTCCAAGAATCCATGTACATGGGATGAGAGCCTTCCATATGTTCAACATAGCTACAATATATCCCTCCATATCTCTATTGGCCACATCCCTTTCAAAGTGTGCTTGGGGTTCCAACCATTGCCCCCCATTGATGTAGCTTTTCCCATTGCATCTTCCCAAGAAGAGTCATCCCATGCTTAGACTGACACAAATAGAGATTACAAATTTGTTGAATGGATCCAACACATCCAACAACATGTTCATGATATTTTGTAGAAAACCAATGCCAAGTACAAGAAACGACATGAACAACATCGGGTTCTAGACAAGTTTTAGGTCAGTGATAAGGTGTGGTTGCATTTTCAAAAAGAGCACCCCACACGCCCCCACATGCAACGTCCCCTAGCTTAATTGAGGAACATTACTAGAAGAATACACATACAAATACAATTTTCTGCTAACATATCCTATAGCTTATCAGGTACAAGAAAACACACTGATTTAACCAATTGTTGATGCCAATATTTAAACATAGCTACAACACACTAATTAACATGAATTGTAACATACCCCGTTACTAGTAAACTCATAAATATGATCTAACACCACAATGTGCCATAGCCAACCCCAAGTTGGGTTGCACCACACAAAATTTCTTCTCTGAAACCAATTCATTGGGACAAGCTGTGCACACACTAGCCTTGTGACGTGCATGGAAACTGTTCCCATTTGCATGGGCAACAACTGTTTCCCAGTGCACGTGATAATTCAAGCCCCGTTCTAGAATCATGTTTCCATTGCTATTAAAATTGACTAATTGGTAACATTTATTAACCACCATGCCTTGCATATGCAACAATTATGTAGAACTACCAATAACAAACACAACCATGCATAATTATGTACAATTTCAACAAAAAAAATTAACATAAACATACACATGATAAAAAAAATGTGAATAAATACAAAATAACACTTATATTTTTCTATAAAATCACCAACTACATGCAGGAATCGGATGTTCCTCTCAACCGTAGACTCTGTTGTTCATACACTCTCAACAACAGGTCACCCCCGAGCTGGGGTTATGACTCCACCAAGGAAAATGATGCCTAATCCAAACTAAGTTCTGACAAACAACACAATAAAGAACAGGACTAGGTGCACACTCTGACAACAATTCCCAAATCATAGTCTCTCATTCCCCACAACTTATCCCACCCAAGGAAATGTACCCGCTTCTCTCCTCAACAGTCTTTTGGGTTGTCCCAGTTCCCTTCTAGGGCTTCAACAAGAATCCGTTTAGGAAGTCTCAGAGATTTGTAGCACTTGTAACACAATGTTTCTCGAGGAGTTACAAGACCCACTAGCCCAAAACACATGGAAAACTATTCCCAACAATTCTCTCACACAAATAGAATGCTCCATAGGCATGGAAACCTGCTTCTTCATCCTAAACCGCCAAGGATTTACTATGTAACAAATTAGCTTCAGATTTTTCTTACACTCTCCAGCCCAAGGTATGGATGATGGAAACCAGAATTAGTGAATCATTGTAAGAATCCCTCATTTACACTAAGTTCCCCACGTTATCTTTGCATGTTCCTATCTTGACACTTTTCACTCTAGGAAATTCCTTTGACTTCACTTGGTAATTCGTTCCCCTTAGGATAAATTATATCATAAATCTTATGACTTAGGAGTAATATTCTTTTATTCTTTGGATTAAGTCCCCTTGACTTAGGCCCTTTTCTTAAGCCCTTATCCCCCTTTCCCACTCGTGGAGTCCTATCCCCCCATACTCTTTCATCCGACTTGGTTTGCAACAATGATGTATTTTATTAATAAAAACAACTGTGATTACATATTACATTTGCTTAGGATCATTGGCCTAAATCACAGAAGCACTATGGCTTCAATACACACACACACACACACACACACACACACACACACACACACACACACACACACACATGCACTATGGCCCAAAAAATCTCAGCTCACTAGCTTATAAATCATATGTACATTTACAACTTGGGGTTCGACCTAGGGGTATTGCATGAATGCTGCTAATAAATTCACCACAACAACATATAATTCATTCTCATACACAAAGTAAAATGCATAGTAGTTAAACTCATAAAATAACTCATAAAAAACAGATAAACACTTATCTTTTTATGGCAATTGTGTAACTAATTGCTTGGGAAGGACATTCCACCCAAACATAGACTTGATGTTCCAAATATCAACAATAATTCACCCTCGATCTAGGGTTAGGAATCCATAAAATAGTGTGTATCTCACTGTCCACTCATAGCTCAAATAATCCCACAACCCATTAACATTCTCTTACAACTATCTCGATTTTCCACTAGCCCTCTTTCTCTGGACCTTCCCAACCCAAGGAATGTACCCCTTCACTAATTTCAGTCCATTAGGTGTCCCATTAGTTTATTAGGGTATCTCTGGCATAGGTGTTATCACAGAAATTTCGTCTGCACATGGCGACAAGAACTCCACATCATCAAAACAACAATGAAGTCATTCATGGCACTGAATTAATTTCACAGCACTCCAGAAGGGCCAAAAACTATACAAAGTAACCAAAAATTGAAGGGCGCTTTACAACAGTTTGGTGCGCGCGCGCATGCGCAGGACAAAAACGTGTTATTAGCGCGTGCGCGCTCGACGCACGGCTGTCAACACAAAAACCCGCGCATCTGCTAAAACGACACATTAATTGAATAGGTCGGCCTCCCAACCGCTTATGGACCGGCTCCCAAGATGATTTGACTCTCAAATCAGAGCTGGATCTGCAAAATCGATGGGTTAATGACCTAAATAAACCCTAAAAGGGTCCGTGTTCACACTTTGAGAAGGTTACGTGACCGCCCGAGGAGCTGCTATAAAAGGCCATGAGGATACACTATTTTGGCAAGGAATTCTAAGCACTGTTATGATGTTCAGATGCTTAAGGGCTCATCCTTTAACAACAACCCATCAGCTGCATCACCGAGAGTTCTTTCACCGCTTAGTTCTTCTCATTTGTAAGGAAAGTGAATTGTGTGAGGGCCCCAAAGAGCCTTCCATTGGGGGGAAAAGGAACCTCTGGTCTCTTCCTTCAGCGTGCTCCGGTTTCATTAATACACCAGCCTGAAACCATTGGTGACCCCTGTGTTTTGTGTTTAATGTTTGTTGTTTATTTTCACAAGTTTTATTTGTTTTCAGTTGATAGTAGATTGTAGTTCGTTTTGTTTCCTTTAACCCTTTGCTCCACAACTGTTCTACCCTGCTAGACCCAACAGGGTATGCAAGCTCTCTCTAGTTTCTCACCTGGTGACCATTTGAACGCGAACAATAGGTAACCATGAATATCACTACTGGGAAAACTCAAGGGAATGCACTGCTAGGAAAAATATTAGGAAACAAAACAACAACAAGATTTCTACTCCAATGCAACTTACACATAGGATTTCACTCTTCATGATTGACAACTTGGTTCTTATGCAATTCTAACAACTTACTTCTTCAATCTTATGCTCCAAAAGCGCTCTATAATTCACCCTCTCTTGTTTCTCCCGCTTCAACGCCCTTTTTCTCTGTTGTCGCATCTCCCTTTCATGTAAAAACATGATTGTCTAAACTACCCCCCTTGGCCATACGAATTTCCTCTCCTTTTTCTATTTTATTCACTCACAATCATCCCCTAAACTTATTGTACTCATCCCCATGCTCCCAATAACTACGAAAATGTGACTCCTCACACCCACCCACTTACAGGTATTCAATGATTGGGCTCTTCCACACTCAAGGGAAAATCAAAAGGTTCACTCAAAAAATTAAAAGCATGAAAAGGATTTGGGAAATAAATTCACAGCTAAAACCCCCCTTTCTAGACCCCTCCCCTCTTGTGGATTAATCAACTCCCATCTCTATCCATGTCCCCCAACAGTTGGCATCACATTTTATTTAATACAATTCTAAAATAGAATTCACATATTACTTGGCCACAACCATACATTATATCTACATTATTCATTAATTAAACTTGGTATTATAGTGGGGATGTTACATTCCCCCTACACTACAATTGTGCACCATCCTCGGTGCATAGTACTATGCCAAAAAAATATACAAATTTACATTATAATATTTAGAAATCAAAATTTTGCAATTTGTTCGTCCGCCAACAACAATTCCAACCATAATATCTTGTTTATCTCAATCTTATGACCCAATGAATGCATCCTCTTCACTGCTCTTAGTCCATTGGAAAGCACCATTATTTTATCAGAGCTATCAACGCAGTTGAACAAGAAATCTATGAGATGTGGTTTCAGAACTCTAGCTGCCCAAAATGGAGTCTTGCATTTTTAGCTTTTGTTTTCTTGAAAATTGTCAAATTTTTTTGGGTATTATGCATGCATAGTTTCTTCATGCTCCTATTTGGTTGCATATTCATGAAGGTAATAGTTCCATTGACCCTTTACCAGCCCTATATCTTTTTTCTAGAGCACCTTGACTTTCCAATCTAGAATATGCACATGATCCACTCGAAAGTATCCTTCGTGTTCCATCTGGATTGCAGACCAATCAATTATGTGGTTAGGGTCAGACACATATTTATTTAATAATGACACATGAAATACATTATGCACTCTCATGTATGCATGTAATGCTAGCATATATGCAAATAGCCCTATCTTCTCTAAGATTTCAAAAGGCCCACAATATCTTGCTGCCAACTTTGGGCAACAACCTAATCTTAGCGAACTTCTCTTTTCTTTCACTTCTCAAAATACATGTTCTCCCACTTTAAAATATCTGAAAACCCTATTCTTGTCTGCACAACTTTTCTACATTTCCTGGGAAACCTTACAAGTTTACTTGATCTTTGTCATTTTCTCTTCCATTTCCTTTAACAAATTTGGCCCAATAATAACTCTGTTTGTTGGGTTATCCCAACTCACTGGTGTGTTACACTTTCTACCATAGAATGCTTCGAATGGGATCATTTTTAATGAGGCTTGATACCCATTATTGTAAGTGAATTGAACTAAGTGGATGTAGTATTCCCACTTTGATGGCTATTCCATCACATACATTCTGAGCATGTCTTCAATTATTTTGTTGGTCCTCTCTATTTTCCCATCAGACTTTGGGTGATATGTTGTTTCGAGATTTAGATTTGTCCCAAAGATTTTGAACAAACCTTTCCAAAATTGGATGTAAACTTTGGATCTCTATTTGAAACTATTTCCTTGGGCACTCCATGTATCCTAGCAACTTCTTTCATGTAGATCTTGCCAATATTTTCTGCCTTCTGTGTAGTTTTCACTGGGATAAATTGTGCAGCCTTAGTCAATTTTTCCACCAAGGAATCATGCTGCTTCACTATTTTGGGTAGATTTGTAATAAAATCAACTATGACTACCATCCATTTCCATTTTGGAATGGGAAATGGTTGTAACAATCCAACTGGATGTCTATGTTCAATTTTCACCTTTTGGCTCTCTAGGCACCTGGCTATGAAATCAACCACCTCTTTCTTCATTCCTGGCCAAATGTATTGGATTCTTATAGCTGCAATGGATTTTTGATATCCTAGGTGTCTAACATATGGTACATTGTACATTTCCCTCAACATTGTATTATTTATCTCATGGGAGTTCAACACATATACCTTGCCTCAATACACAAGAACTCCATCTTCCCTCAACTTAAAATATTTAATTTTATATTTCTATTCTCCTTACTGTAATGTGCCTCTTATTTGTAAGTAATGATGATATGAGTTTTCTGCCTCTAAAATTCTATCTTTTAAATCACATCTATACATGCTAATGGTTGTAGTATGCATGTCATGTGCTCTCCTACTGAGTGGATCAACCACCTGATTGTCTTTGTCTTTGATATGCTTAATTTCAAAGTCACATTCACTAAGAAATTTGATCCATCTAGTTTGTCTTGAATTTAATGTGGGTTGTCCAAACAATTTTTTCAGACCATAGTGGTATGTCCTTAGCTCAAATTTCCTCCCCATGAGGTAATGTCTCCACATTTTCAACGCATGAATAATGACTACTAATTCCAAGTCATGTGTAGCATAATTCTTCTCATGCTCTTTTAATTTTCTTGATTCATATCATACCACACGATCTTTTTGAGTGAGGACTCCACTGATCCCTTCCTTGCATGCATCAGTGCACACAAAAAAATATTTGCCCAGAAATGAAATCTATAAGATTTGCACACTTGTCAAAATGTTTTTTAGCTATTGAAATCTTTCTTCACACTCGAAATTTCATTCAAATTTCAATCCTTTTGCAAAGAAGTGATTGGGATTGTAATCTTTGAAAAACCTTTTATAAATCTTTGGTAATACCCTGTAAGACCCATGAATGATATGACCTTTGTAACATTTCTTGGAATTGGCCATCCCCTAATGGCCTTTATCTTCTCAAGATCAATCTACTATCTCATCTGTTGAAATAATATGACCCAAGTAGTGAATCTTATTTTGATTAAATATGCACTTACTTAGCTTGGCATACAACTTGTGCTCTCTTAAAACTTGCAACACCATTCTTAAATGATGCTCATGTTATTCTTCTATTTTTGAGTAGATGAGAACATCATCCAGGAACATAATCACAAACTTGTCCAGGTATTGCCTAAACACTCTATTCATCAGACACATGAAAACAAATGGGGTGTTTGATAGCCCAAATGCCACCAATGTAAATTCATAATGTCTGTATCTTGTTCTAAACATTGTCTTGTTGATATCTTGTTCCTTTATTCTCACTTGATGATAATATGATCTCAAGTCAATCTTGGAAAAGATCCTTGCACCTTTCATCTGATCAAATAGATCATTGATCCTTGGAAAGGGATATTTTTTTCTTTATGGTGACCTTATTTAACTATCTGAAATCAATACACAACCTTAAGCTTCCATCTTATTCTTCAGAAAAATCACTGGGGCACCCCAAGGTGACAAACTTGGGCATATATACCCCTTCTTTAATAACTCTTCAAGATGCATCTACAACTCTTTCAATTCTGGTGTTCCTATTCTGTAAGGTGTCTTGGACACTGGGGAAAATCCTTGCACCAAATCAATAGAGAAATCATTGTCTCTCTTTGGCGATAATCCTGAGATTTCCCCAAAAACATCTTCAAAATCCCTCAAGACTGGAGGGTATTCAATGCTTGCCATTTTATATTTGGCTATGTCTTCCATATGGCTTGCAAAAAATTGCCATTCCCTCCTGAAACTCTTCTTTAGTTACATGGATGAAATTTTTCTAACAACTACAACCCTTGGAATGCCTTGAACCTTTCCTTGGTGTCCTTCCTCATCAAGACAAGTGATTGTCTTGTTGTAACAATCTAGGGCAATATGGTGTTTTTCCAACCAATCCATGCAAAATAGACAATCATATGAACCCAATGGTATGATGTTCACATTTACCTTTGTGCCAAGTCCATTCATTTCTATTGGATAATCTTTAACCAACTCATTGATTTTTCACTTAGCCCAATGGAAATCTGAACTAACCGAGATTTCTTACACTCAATTCTTTATAAGTGAAATATTTCAATAATTTTAGAGTTTATGTAACTATGTCTAGCTCTAGAATCAATTAAAATTGCTATGGGTTGATTTTCAATCTTACCTTCCACTTCATTCATGGGGGGATGATACTTTTCTTGCTTGTTTTCCAAGGCTACATAAATCCTTGACATGTTCCTCCCATGTATTCCACTGTTTTTGCCTCTTGAATACTGTGGAAAGTCCTCATTCTTTCACCTTTGTGAGGGAAGCCCCTATACAAGTGAAGTTCCTCACATCCCCAACACTTCATGGGCTGTTGCCTTGGCCTTTTCCCAAAGGAATATTCCATCCTAGACTCATTCTGGGCTAATTGACCTTACTAATTTTCTTGGGAGCTATTCCTAAAAAAGGGTGGCTTAAAATATTTCTACATTTGCTCCCTCTTACCCTTCATAATTTTGTTCCAATATTTTTGGAAGACTGGCCTCCCTCTTCTTTGTTCATAAAGATGTTTTTCTTTTCTTATGACCTCCTCCAAAGTCCCGGGGTTATCATATTGTATATTGTCACTGTAGAAGGAAGGTAACCCACTCATAAACCTTTGGATTTTGACCTTCTCATCCTTTATGAATCCAACATACTTTAGCAACTCAGATAACCTCTTCTCATATTTGTTCATCGTTATGCATCCCATCTTGAGTTCAAAGAACTCTTTCATATTTCTTTCATAGTAATGCTATGAAAAATATTTGTATTGGAAGTATCCTTTGAACTGCCTCCACGAGACCTTCTTATCATTAAGGTGCTTTGATTTCTTAAATTTATCCCACCACATGACCGCCTTTCCTTGCAATTGGTAGGTTTTCGAGAGTTGTTTTCCGAATAATCCACAATTGGTGTCATTTTTGTTGTCATCGACGTTTCGAATTCGAATCGGGATTCATCATCAAGACTAATCGTCAAATGTAAGCATGTTTATCTTAGTCAATTAATACAGGTGCAAGAAAATTTCTTTTTAAATTTTTACCAAGTCGGCTATCTATAAACCCTAATATTAGAGCTAAATAATTAGAAAACAAAAGTAAATTCAATTAAATTAATAAAACAATTGCTGGAGATTAATAGTTACATAAGTATGGATATCATAACTAAGTATAAATATTGATATTGATAATAGTATATATCCATATAGGTATATAGATCTAGGGTTTTGAATGATTAAAAAAGATTAGGATGCTTTTAATAGTGTTTAAATTATGTAGTAGGGTTATTAATGCTTTTTATGGTTTTATGTAATTTAAATCATAACTAAGTATAAATATTGACAATAATATATATCTAAATAGGTATATAATCAAGGGTTTGAATGATTTTAGTAGTGTTAATTTATGTAGTAGGTTTTTATCAATGCTATTAGGGTTTTATGCAATATTTTAATCATACCTTAAATATGATTAATAGTGTTAATATAAGTAGTAGGGGTTTATGTGATTTTAGGGGTTTTTACATATTTATAATAGTATAAATATATAACTTAATTAATAATAAGTCTAGGTTTTAAGATTTAAGATTAGGGTTATTTAAGATTTAGGGTTTTTAAGTATTGATAATAGTATAAATATAGAACTTAATTAATAATAAGTATAGTGGATTTAGGGTTTTTTATGATTTAGGGTTTAAGTGATTTAGGATTTTAAGTATTGATAATATTATAAATATAGAGCTTAATTAATAATAAGTATAGTATTTACATAATATTGTTAATTGTGGATTTAGAGTTTTGAATTTATGATTTAGGGTTTTTGCGATTTAGGATTTTTAAGTATTGATAATAGTATAAATAAAGAACTTAATTAATAATAAGTATAGTGACAAGTTTTTATAAAAAATTTTAGTAGTAATAAGACTAGGTTAGTTGGACCTCTAGACCTATGAACTAATTCAAAAAAGAAACTAAAACAAGCAAGGAAAGTCATACCTAATTTGATCTATGAGGGTCCCTTAGTTGGTTGATTAATGGCTGCCAAAAGCTACTTACCTCTAGGCCACCGTCTCTTTTTATATTGTTGGGGTGCTTGATTATTTCTAGAGCTTCTCTTAAGCGTCTTTTGTAGTAGTGTTTCTCTTTTGCTGGGATCTTGGTTTCCTCAAGGAAAACTTGATGTTTGGTTTTAAGGGAGTCTTCTGCTAAGGCAGAAGTGCGAGTGCATTCATTTCTAATGTCTTCTACATGTTCCTTAATCCTTACCTGTAACAATCTTCTAGTTTCACCCATGTAACATTTCCCACATGAACATGAGACCTTATAGATGCCTTTCCCATGTTGGTAGTCTATAGGGTCCTTTACAAACTTCATTCTTTGTCTGATAGTAATTAGGGGTTTGAAGGTGGTCATAATTGGTAGGTTGTGATTCTTGTTTTTACCCTTGAGGGGTAATCATCCAACTAGAAATACTTCTTCATTTCTAACAACCATGCTTCATCCTCTTCTTCCTTTTTATTCTCACCATTGAAAGTTGGTGGTTTGATTTTCCTAAGTTCACCCTGCATGATGTCTAACCCAAGCCTGCTTTTCCACCTCCTGATAGGAGACACACTTGGAATGCTCCCTGGACTTGAACTTGCACGATCTCTCCTAGTGGATTTCCTTGGAGAATTATGTTGCATGCTCATGCTTCTTGATTTCCTGTCATTCCCATGATCATCCCTTCTGCTATGAGTTCCCGATGCTACCATTTGTATGGTACTAGCTGCTTGCTTTGTGCCATGTTATTTATTGGCTTGCCTCTACAACATACTCAGACTCTAAAGTATCTCCTCCTGATATTTCATGATATACCCTATAACTTTGCACTTCTCTTTGTAGGCTTCTCATAGTCACAACCCATTCTACATGCTCCTTCCTACCTCTTCTTCTATTGGATTATATCTCAACATTTCCCATGCTGTCATACAACCTTATAAATTCTTCTTCATTGCCAAAGGACCCCTTAGCATCCTCCATGATTGTAGTTCTCGTACAAGAATCAAACTTCCCTCATATACCTATAAATTCGTCAAGAAAATGTGCATCCAATAAAAATTATGTTAGACAAAAAATAAATATTCATAGTTTTGGAAAAATAATGCATAATTTTATGCTCTTTAATGCCACCGATCATCTTATTTTGAGTTGATTGTAACTTCTACTACTCATATGAATTTTCCGGGTTTATATATATCTCCTCCTCCTCAAGAAATTTCCAATGACTATTCATTTTCCCAACTTTGAGCTCTGAGATGAACATTATGGTCTATGAAAGTTTTAATTGTTTTCCCATTTTTAGGCTTGTATTCTACAAGTGTCTTCTCTTCCATCCTATATAATTTCAGGTACCCAGATTCCAAAATTTGGTTCCATGGATGTCTTCTATGGTCTATAGGATTTCCACAAAGTACTCCTATGCCTCAAATTGACTTTTGAGCAAGGAGTTATACCCTCTGGAAGAAAAATGGTGCCGAAAATATACCTTGTACAATTTTAGATGTAACTTCCTCATACAAGCTCTGTTTTGTGCTCATAATATCTCATTGGAAAGATCTCACTGAGCTATTTCATTTTAAGCAATAGAAATTATGTCTACCAAACGTACACATAGTTCTCTCGATTTTGACTACCCAAAAATGTTGTTTAGGCCTTCAAAATGCCTCTACAAGTTGATGACTTTCAAATACCTGAAAATATTTGTAGAAAATTGACTAATTTATTGTTGTAACCATTTATTAATTTGACTTGCACCTATCATCGGTAAATTTCCTTCCCTTTCCTCCTTCTCTTCTTCTTTTTGGAATCCCATGTGCATGAAAGTTCTCTATCATGCACCACTATTAAGAATAACCAAATTCTACACCACACAACACCAATATTCAACACACATACTGCACACCAATATTCATAGCATGCAAGTTCTACAACGCACAATAGTAATATTCAATGGACATAACACACACCAATATTCAATAAGGATTGCAAGTTCCACACCGTGGAGTACCAATATTTAACACACATACCACACACCAATATTCAATGCTCATCACAAATTCCTCACTGTGCAACACCAATATTCAATGCACATATCGCTCACCAGTATTCAACGCACACCACAAGTTTTTCACTGCACAATGCCAATATTCAATACACATACAATGCACCAATATTCAATGCACATGACAAGTTCTGCATTTCACTACACCAATATTCAACATGCATGAAAGTATTTTCTTCACTTAGTTGATTTTCCATATTTAGAGACTGTGACCATCATGGCCATTGTGAAAATTCCTGAGTTTCATGTTAATACGAATCTAGATTGGTTATATATTCAAACAATCAATTAAAATCAACTTTTGAAATTTCAAAGGAGTTTGCTACACATTTTGTTCAAGGAACTTCATTATTTCTCATTTTTGTTGTTGTTCATGTATGGTTCCAAGAATTGATTCAAATTTCGTTCCAACACAATTTATTAATATTTACACTGAATAAACAAAAAGAACCATGATTAGTAACCAGATCTATTCTTTTACCTCTTTAACGATTATGGTCTAGTTACAAGAACCCTTGCTTGAAACCCTAATTCATAGAATTTTGTTTTGGAATGTATTACATGTTGGGTCCGTCGCCCACCATAACTGTGTGATAAGAAGACCACTGGGACTATATAATCCGCTCACTATCAAAAGCATTTAACTCATAACTCACAAGGTTTTACAAGAGGGTTAACTGGTAACAAAGTTAGCGATACCTAACTATTTTGTTGGTTCACCAATTTTGGAGAGATGCTACCTAGAACTTGTGACAATGCTTTAATACAGAGAGACAAAAATTTCATTTCATGCTTTCACTGTGATGTTTAATATTCCAGTAGAATAATAAAGAAACTAAAATGTCGACAAGAGCTAAGAAATTGATTATGAGATTAAGATCACTATTGATTTGAAATAAATGAGACATGATCATAAAATTTAAGGCATTTTCTTACTCGTTCTCTCTTGACTTCATGCTCTAACTAGGTCGATCTGAAACCCCGACTTGCTGCAACAATTAACTCAACCATTTCGGTGCCCAAAAATTTGATATCAAGACTTTTCGAGCTGATAAAAGTTTTCCAATGGAATCCAATTACCCATGCATAAGTTCTCACAAATTCTGATATTTTTTTCTTGAAAGGAATGCGGATATACAACAACGAAAAAGTTTGATTCCTTACTTAGGTCTCTTGGACCTTTACAAACTCTCACATTTATCACACATCTCAAACACCATATCTACGCCTAACATAGTTCTTTTAAATACAACAATAACCAGATCAATCCATACTATGGAAAATAGGATCGATCGAATCTGACCAAAAATACACTAAAACTTTAATTAGCTCATAACAACTTGATTTTGATCCTGAAAGATAGGATTAGATCCAAATATCTATCCTAAACTATCAAAATATTCAAACTCACACCTAAATTAGATAGAACTATAACATTTGTGGAAAAATTCCTTATTCTTCTCGACCATACTAGATTATTACAACTTAATAAAACAATTACAATAAGGAGACCACATTCCTAAGACCTTCCAGAGGTCATATATTAAATTGATTTTGGAAGATGCTCCTGCATCACTTGTCTAAGCCAAATTCATTTACTTGGAAGTCAAAATGGCCCCTCCATAACAACCATTCTAAGCACAATTTGACTTGAATTCTCTCATAAATTTGGGGATTTTAGTCGAGTTTTACCATTTTCCCCAAATTCGACTCAACTCAAAAATTGAGATGACAAATTTACCAATTTAATGCTGATTGTTGGTTATGGAGCCTAATTATATTTCTTATTCAGAGGTTTGTTTTAGCTGTGTTTGGATCCCATTTCCTGATGTAGGTGGGTGGGGGGGGGGGAGGTGGTGTGGGGCTACCCCCACTATTATCTTGAGGGGGCTACCCCCCCACTATTATCACCAGGGGGGTCTAGAGGGGCAGAGAAAATTAATGGAGCCCTCCCCCCCACCCCCCTCCCAAGCAGGGGGTTTGGGGTCAGCAACCCCGAAGCAAAGTTTTGGGAAAAATTTCCTTGTAAAATATTGTAATTTCATAGTCACTCTGGATCATTAATTATAAGGTTGCATATTTGATGACAAAAGTTATGTTAGGGTTTTTTCCCTAGAAGGCGACCCTCTTTTCTTGATGGAATTGTATTGCAACTGTGTATGAGATTGAATATTGTATTATGAGAGAGGATAATGTGAGAGAAATAAGAGGAAGTTACAACGAGTGTGTTGTAGGTTGTATCCCTTCATTTTTGCTGGATAGTAAAAAGGAAGGACCTGACAATTTCTCTGGTGGACATAGCCCACAATGGGTGAACCACGTATATCTGTGTCTCTATTGTATTATGTATCCTATGTGTTTTATTTCCGCATTTTATTTTATTTTATTGCTTCACGATCCTGTTTTTCTAACAACTGGAATCAGAGCCAAAGGTAGCTCATAAGAAAAGAGGCTTCCTGGTTCGAGTGGGAGAAATTGCGGAAGATGGAAATTTTATGGTCGAGAAATTTAACGGCCAAAACTACCAGCTATGGAATATGCAAATGGAATATTATTTATATAAGAAGGATATATTCCTTCCATTGGATGGAATAACAAAGAAGCCAATGAGTATGATGGATGGAGAATGGAAGGTTATTGACAGAAAGTCACTAGGAACGATATGTTTGTTCTTGGTAGCATCAATGGATTTAAATATTTCAAAAGAAAAGACAATGAAGGATTTGATGGAGGCATTGGCTAAATTGTATGAAAAATCTCGGCCTAAAATAAGGTATTTGTAATGAAGAGATTATTTAATATGAATATGCCGCCCTTTCAACAGTTAAATTCTCAGCTAATTCTAAGAGCTGGGGCTATGAGTCCCTAAGGTTGGCTAATGTCCCTCTTTTAGCAGTTAAAATCTCAGATAATTCTAGTCCACCAAAAAAATTCCCCTCAACCTTCACAAACCAAGGGATGGAATACCCCTTCATTGCTCACAGTCCCTTAGGCCTTTCCACTCCCCTCCATGACTTCCAACATAGGTTGGACAAGAATTTTATTTGTTGGGACCTCAGGAATTCTACACCTACAAACAAAAATTCGCCCAACAACAAAACACATGCTTCTTCGATGGATTTCTAGCAACACGTCACTCTTAGGCACAAAACCTCTTTATTCACTAGATTATAACTCCAAACAACAACCAAACATGTCCACAACAACTGCCTTCAAGCTCCCACACTCATAACTGCATTGTTGGCCATAAAAATTCATGTAAAAAACATCTCTCTATGCAAAAACGTGAATGTGCAAAATTTGGTCCCATACCCATACACATTTCCTCTCTTTCTCTTGCTTTCTTGAATTTCACTCTTCCCCAAGCTGATTGTACTCAGAACCCATTCTCTCAATAACTATGGGAAGTGACTTTCACACCAACCCTTTTACATGAATTCAATGATTGGGCTCTAGAACACTCAACAACTAATGGAAGGTTCATGAAAAGGATAATTTAGAGGAAAAATAGGAAATGGGTTTTGGTTTAATAGATATGGGTAACCCCCCTACCCCCCCCCTCCCTTGGACCCTTATCCTCTCTTGTGGATACTTACCTTCCAATATTCGTCAGTGTCCATCTATAGTTGGTGATACATTTCATTCATTATATTTCAATTTACATTGTTTACATATTGGCTCTTGGCCATATGTCACATTTACAATATACATCGCTTGGATATTGACCACATACTATATTTACAATACACATCTCTAGTTTGGGGGTTTCAAAACGAGGATGTGACATTCCCATCCCCCTATAAACTACATTATCCTTAGTGCACATAACCATATAGTTTACATATTGACATATATAAAACATTACATCAAAATACTTGATTCTGCAACTTAATGACTCACACAACAATTCCAACTTGCAACTCCCTTTTCCCCTCAACCCCTCATTGGTTGGAAAACAATCTTAGAGTTGTGAGTCCGGGAACTTCAGATGCCAAAATGGAGTCTTCATTTGCTTATGTACAAATGTACATTCATTTTTCTTCAAAATTTGCAAAAACTTGCATGTATGCTTCCCACATGGTTTCTTCATGCTCCCATGTAGCGTCTTCAGGACCATAATAGGTCCATTGAACCTTTACCAAGCCGATGAATTTGTTCCTGAGCACTTTGAATTTCTGGTCCATGATGCACACTGGTTCCACCCGAAAATCCCTTTCGTGTTCCACTTGGATCACATTCCAAACAATCACATGATTATGATCATGTACATTTTTTTTTAATAAATAAACATGGAACACATTATGAATTCTCATGGATGTAGGTAATGCTATCATGTATGCAATTGGTTCTATCTTTTCTAAGACCTCAAAAGGCCTACAATATCTCACTTCCAACTTTGGGCAATGGGAAACTTCCCAATTTCAACGAGCTTCTCTTGGCTTTAACTTTAAAAACACATGCTTTCCCACTTTGAATTCTCTATTTGTTCTCTTTCTATCAACATAGTTATTCTGTCGATCTTGTGCAACTTTTAAATTCTACTTGATTTTTACCATCTGTTCTTCCATTTCCTTTAACAATTATGGCCCAATCACAACTCTATCTGCTAGGTTATCCCAATTTACTGGTGTGTTGCATTTTTTTCCATACAATGCTTCAAACAAGATCATCTTCAATGATTCCTAATACCCATTGTTGTATGAAAACTCAACTAAATTGATATAATCCTCCCACTTAGACAACTTATCCATTACATACATTCTCAACATATCTTCAATTATTTGATTAATTCTCCCTGTCTTCCCATCTGACTCTGGGTGTTATGATGTACTAAAATTTAAAATTTTCCCAAATCCCTTAAACAACCCTTTCCAAAAATTGGAAGTAAACTTGGGATCTCTATCCAACACTATTTCCTTAGGCACACCATGTATCCTAGCAATTTCTCTCATGTAAATTTATGCAATATGGGATGCCTTATGGGTTACTTTTACTGGAATGAAATGTGCAACCATTGTGAGTTTTTCCACCACTACCATGATGTAATCATGTTTCCTGGTTGTCCTTGGAAATTTAGTAATGAAATTGATAGTAACAACTTCCCATTTCCATTCAGGAATAGGCAATGACTGCATCAATCCCCCCAGATGTCTGTGCTCAACCTTTAACTTCTGACACTCCATGCATCTGGCTAAATGATTAGTGACATATTTCTTCATACCAGGACAAAAATATTGGCCTCTTACAACTGTAATAGTTTTCTGATATCCTGGATGTCCAACATATGGCACATTATGCATATCCTTTAAAACTAAATTTCTCAATTCCTCATAATTGAGAACATAAACTTTGTTCCGAAATAAGAGGATTCCATCCTCTTCCAGCTTGTAATATTTATATTCATGTTGTATATCCTTCTACTGTAAGCTTTCTTTGACTTCCACATAATGTTGATTTTCTATTATAGCCTCTAGAATTCTATCTTTCAAATATGTTTAGTACACACTAATGGCTATAACATGCATTTTATGCACCCTTTTGATGAGTGCATTAGCCACCTTGTTCTCTTTTTCTTTTATGTTCTTGATATCAAAATTATATTCACTAAGAAATTCCAACCATCTAGTTTGTCTAGCATTTAGTGTTGGCTGTTCAAATAGATATTCCAGACCACTATGGTTTGTCCTCAATTCAAATTTTCTGCACATAAGGTAATGCCTCCACATTCGTAAGGCATGTACTATGGCTACCAACTCAAAGTCACATGTGGCATAATTTATTTCATGTTCCTTCAATTTTATGGACTCAGAAAAAATCACATGTCCATTTTGCATAAGGACTCCACCGAGCCCTTCCTTGCATGCATCTGTGCAAACAAAAAAATCCTCATCTGGATCTACAACTTTCAAAATAGGTGCACTGGTTAGAAAATCCTTTAAACATTGGAAATTATCTTCACACTTGGTACTCCATTCAAACTTTACCCCTTTCTTTTGCAAGGACGTTATTGGGTGTGCAATCTTGGATAATCCTGTAATGAATCTTCTATAGTAACCATCTAGACCCATAAATGATCTAACCTCAAAAATGTTTGTTGGCACTAGCCAACTCTTGATTTCTTCAATATTTTATGGATCCACTGCTATTCCCTCTTATGAAATGATGTGACTCAAATAATGGATATTTTTTTTTATAGGAAGTACACTTACTCAATTTGGAATACAATTGGTGCTCTCTCAATACTTGTAGTACCATCCTCAAATGATTCTCATGCTCCTCCTCTGTCTTAGAATAGATGGCAATATCATCCAAAAATACAATGAAAAACTTGTCCAGAAAATCTTTGAACACCCCATTCATCAGACACATAAATGTAGCCGACACATTTTTCAATCCAAAAGGCACCACTACAAACTCATAGTATCCATACCTTGTCCTAAAGGATGCTTTGCTAGTATCATCTTCTTTGATTCTTACTTGATGATAGCTTGACCTCAAGTCAATATTAGAGAATATCTTTTCTCCTTTCAGCCAATCAAAAAGATCATCAATCCTTGGCAAATGATACTTATTCTTGACTACAACCTTGTCCAATTGTCTAAATTCAATACATAACCTCAATGTTCCATCTTTCTTCTGGACAAAAATAACTAGCCCCCCCCTAGGAGAAACACTTGGGCATATGCATCCTTTCTTTAAAAACTCTTCTAGTTACATTTTCAACTCTTTTATCTATGGTGTGCTCATTCTCCAGGGAGTCTTAGATACAGGGGAAACTCCAAGCATTAAGTCAATTGAGAAATCTATATCCCTCTTTGGTGGAAATCCTAGAAATTCCTCAAACACATCTTCATACTATTTTAAGACTGGATAATCTTCAAGACTTGGATCCTTATGCTTCATTAGATCTTCCATATGGGTTGCATGTATCTAATACTCTTTTCTAAAACTTATTTTCAATTGCAATACCAAAATCTCTCAGACATATATAGGCCTTGGAATACCTTGCACTGTCCTTGGATTCCCCTCTTCATCAAGACATTTGAAAACCTTGTTATATAAATCTAAAACAACATGATGCCTTTCTATCAAATCCATACCAATCAAGCAGTCATAAGACCCCAATGGTATGGTCTTCAAATCTGCCTTAGTGTTAGTTCCATTGATGTTTATAGGGCATCCTTTAACAAGCTCATTAATTCTTCTTTTAGTTCCATTAGCTAGATGAACTAACAAAGACTTTTCATGCTTACTTTTCTTCAATTTAAATCTTTGAAATAACTTTGGATCTATAGATATGACTAGCTCCATAATCAATTAAAATAGCTATGGGATAATTATAAATATTACCTTCCACTTCAATCATGTCAGATTGATAGTCTGCTTGTCTATTGTCCAAGCCTGCATAGATCCTTGACATGATTTTTCCCACAGACTCTACTATCTCCTCCTTCTTGACGCTATGCAAAATATTCATCTTATCTCCTCAGCAAGGTCAATATTTATACATGTGATCTCCTTCACATCCCCAACACTTTATAGGCTACTGCCTCGGCCTATTTCCCAAGGACTCTATCATTTTATGATCACCTTGAGATGGTTTCCCTTGTTGATATGATTGAGATATATTCCTCATGAAAGGTGGTTTGAATCCTTTATTCCTTTGATCCATTTTTCCTTTCTTATTGTCCTCCCAGGCCCCTTGGAAAGCTGGCTTTCCTCTATTATGCTCATACAAATACTTGTCCTTTCTTATGAATTATTTTAACTTCTTTGGCTCATCAAACTAAATTTTATCCTTATAAAAGGATGGCAGCCCACTCAGGAACCTCTAGATTTTGACATTTTCATCTTTGATGAAGCTCACATACCTGATAAGTTCCAAGAACTTTCTCTCATATTCATCCATGGTCATGTTCCCAAGTTTGAGTTCAAAGAACTCTTTCATATTCTTTTCACAATGTTGCTCTGGCAAGTACCGTTGTTGAAAATTCTTGAAATATTTCCAAGAAATTATTTTCTCATCAAGGTTCTTAAACTACTTTAGCTGATCCCACCAAATAAATGCCTTCCCTTGAAGGTGGTAGGCTGCAATTCTAGCTTCCACATTTGATGAGTAGTTATGAAATTGGAAATATTTCCTCATTCCCAACAACCATGCTTCTTCATATTCACATTTCTTATTTTCTCCATCAAATGGTGGTGGCTTGATTTTCCTCAATTTCCCTTGCAAGCTATCTGACCCATGTCTCCTTCTCTGATGTTTGACATGAGATATACTTGGGCTGCTTGCCGACCTTGAACATGCATATGTTTTTCTATTCGAGTACCCTGGGGAATGGTGATGTTGTTGCCTGCTAATACTCCTTGATTGTCTATATCCTCCATGATCAATCCTTCTATGATGAGACCTAGACACCTCCACTTGCCTGGAACTAACTTCTTGCCTTGTTCCTGAATCTTTGTTGAATTTCTTTTGCAACATGTTTATGATTTGAAGTATCTCTTCTTGAACCTTCGTGATCCTCTCATTATCAGCTCTATAGCTCTGCACTTCTTTTTGCATGCTTCTCATAGTTACAGTCTCCTGCTTGTCTCTTATCCCATTAGAATCAATATAATCATTACCCACGCTAACATGGAGGCCTCTAATTTGTTCTTCATGGCTGTAAGACCCTTGAGAATCATTCATATCTCTAGTTCTCATGTATGAACTAAATTCTACTTTTTTGTATCTCTAATTTTGCAAGAATGTGCATGCAATAATTGTTGTTAGAGTTAAGCATATTGAAAAATATTTATTAATTAGATTACATGTCATTCTATATTTTAAATTATGAAGAATATTAATGCACTACTCCCAAGTATGATTCCTTAAATCCATTCCTCTTCAGAGCAACTTTCCAATGACTGTACTCATTCTTCAATTTGTACTTCTTTTTGCAAGTTTCTCATAGTTACAGTCTCCTGCTTGTCTCTTATCCCATTAGACTCAATACCATCATTACCCATGATGACATGCAGGCCTCTAATTTGTTCTTCATGGCTGTAAGACCCTTGAGAATCATTCATATCTATAGTTCTCATGCATGAACTAAATTCTTCTTTTTTGTATCTCTAATTTTGCAAGAATGTGCATGCAATAATTGTTGTTAGAGTTAAGCATATTGCAAAATATTTATTAATTAGATTACATGTCATTCTATATTTTAAATTATGAAGAATATTAATGCATTACTCCCAAGTATTATTCCTTAAATCCATTCCTCTTCGGAGAAACTTTCCAATGACTGTACTCATGCTTCAATTTGAGTTCTGAGCGAAATGTTACAACATCCACTTCCTATAATTTCCACTCATTTACTGCTACCACAATATATTTTATTCATTTTTGAGAATATATAATGCCTAAATTAAAATTATGGTCAGATATATATATATTCTACTCAATACATTTCCAATGACTATTCATTTTCTCAAATTTGAGCTCTGAGCTGAAAGTTATGGTTCGAAGAAGTTTTGACTATTTTACCCAATTTATCCGTGTATGCTATAGGTGTCTTCTTTCACTCCCAACACATTTCTAGGTGCCCATAACCAAATTCTGATGTCACCCTTGGCTTCTATGGGTCATAATATTTCCCTCGACTACTCATGTGCCCCAAACAAACTTCTGAGCATGGAGTTATGCCCTTCGGAAGTAACTTTGGTGCCAAAATTTTACCCTCACTATTTTGGGTGTAACTTCCTCATATGAGCTCCGTTTTGCGAAACGTTTATCTTGTTGTATTTCTCTCTCCAATTTATTTTATTTGAGATGCAAGTACATAGTGTATCAAGGTAATTTTTTTTTTTGTGGATTTTGACTAGCTAAAAACATCGTTTAGGGCCTCAAAATCACCCCACAAGTTAATGACCTTCAAAAACGACAAAATTTCGCATAAAAATGATTTTTTTACTATTGTAATAGCCCTTTAAATCTAATCCGTTGATCTCAAATAACATAGAATCTAGGCCGTTGATCTACGCTATATCGACCATTGATGACCGCTGTTCTCCTTTAGTGCGCACAACACTTTCCCCAAACTACCGACCCAACTATCGACCATCAACCCAACTCCCTGATGACCGATTTGCATGCAAATCTAAATTGACTTATTCCACTGTCGATCGTTGGCGAATGAAAACTCATCACTAATTCAAGCGATGACCAATCATTAGCCCATTGGCGATTGATGTTCCTCGATGAATTTCAAAAACACTTCCCCAAACCGTCTGACCTGACCATCGACCATCAACCACTTCTAGGATGCCGTTGCATGACACATGGATGTTGATGTGGCATGACATGTCATATTGAGGTGTCAACTTGGGTGACATGGCATGACACATGGATGTTGACCTGACATGACATGTGGATGATGATGTCATCATCCTCTTTTCCTTCATCGGTGATTGACCACTTCTCTTGGACAAATGAAAAATATCGACTAAATCTGTCGATTCCCAATCATCACCCATCGATGATCTGAGGTTTCTGTCGATCGAATGAAACTCTCATCGAATTCTTTTGATCCCCGATTATCGACCATCGATGGGTTTCCTTGGAGAATTTTGACACTTAGAATTTTTTTTTCGACCAACATCTGTCGATCCTTAGCCATCGATGATCGATGATCCTCTCTAGACGTATAAATTTTTTTCCAAATCCTATCGATCCTCGACCATCGGCCATCAACGAGTTTCGTTGGTGAACCTAGACACTTAGAAATTTGGGTCAAAATTTTCCGATCCCCGACCATCGACCGTTGACGATCATAGACTTCTTTTGCTCGAGCTCAAGTCTTTGTCCAACTCATTGATTTGACCATCGACCATCGATGAGTTCTGCTGGTAAAATTAAAATTCTCTATAAATTTATCCAATTTTTCCATTGACCATCGATGAATTTAGTCGGAGAACTTCAACTCTTAGCAATTTTTTATCAAATTCTAGGTGAATCTAGATTGTCGATTTCCTTCAACTTTCAACCGCCAAAATTGAATCTTGATCGTTGATTTGTTCGACCTTCCAAATGGCCAATATCTTATAATTTTTTAAATCTATTAAATTAAATCTTGGTCGTTGATCTTGTGATCAAACTTGACCCCAACTATTGATTCATCAAATTCGTCCAACTTCTACATACCGCCATCAAAACTCGATTTTTGACCTTCTAGGTCAAATTCAACTCTGCAAATTTGCAGATTGGTTCCATTGAACCTCTTAAAAAGTTCTAATTTTTTTAAACATGAATATTGACCATGAATTTGGGGATTTGACTATGACTTTCTCTCATTTCCCCCCAATTTCTCCACAGACAAATATGTAACAACAAATTTTACCCAAATTCTCATCCGTTTTTGTCCCATACAGGTCTAGTGTTGAAGTAGTAGCTCTAATACTGCTTTGTAATGTACCCAACCCCCTATTGGGTCACGTCATGATTAAAATGACCCAATACGAATTTCAAATACCAAATCTAAATGTGGAAAACAACACACAACATGAAATACAAGTTCATTCAGTTGTCCATGCTCAATAAAAATGTAAATACAATTTCTCAACTACGCATATCAACAACTAAATAACCTACAACAACATTCAACCATATAAACAAGTATTTAAATGGATCATTATACTCACAACAAACAACTTTAACTAAGATAACTCAAAGTAGATGCACAACAAATATATATTATCATTTAACACAATTAAACACAACATATAAGAATACGTATCTTATGCAAATATGCAACCCACTGCAGAGGATAAAAATTCCTCCCAATCATAGCCTTGTTGTTCTAATTCTCAACAACAAGACACCCCCGAGTTGGGGATATGAATCCACAAGAGACGAAGGTTCCCAAAGTTGGATAATGTCCCCCTTTCATTAGTTAAACTCTCATGTAATTCTAGTCCACCAACAAAATTCCTCTCAACCTGCAAAACCCATGGGATGGAATCCGCCTTCACTCCTCACAGTACTTTAGGCATTTCCACTCCCCTCCAAGGCTTCCAACATAGGTTGGACATGGATTTTACTTATTGGGACCTAAGGAATTTTACAACTGTAAACACAAATTCTCCCAACAACAAAACACGTTCTTCTTCGGCGAATTTCGAGCAGAATGTCACTCCCAAACAAATAACATCTTTCTTCACTAGATTATAGCTCCAAACAATAGCCAAACATGTCCACACCAACTTCCTTCAATCTCCCACACTCAAAACTCCATTGTTGGCCATAAAAATTCATGTAAAAAACAACTCTCTATGTAAAACCATGAATGTGAAAAATTTGGTCCCCTACCCATACGGATTTCCTCTCTTTCTCTTGCTTGCTTGACTTGCACTATTCCCCAAGCTGATTTTACCCAACCCCCATGCTATTAATAAATATGGGAAGTGACTCTCACACCAACCCTCTTACATGAATTCAATGATTGGGCTCTAGAACACTCAACAACTAATGGAAGGTTTATGGCAAGGATAATTTAGAGGAAAAATAGGAAATGGGTTTTGGTTTAATAAATATGGGTAACTCCCCCCCCTGCCTTGGACCCCTATCCTTTCTTGTGGATACTTAGCCCCCAATATCTATCCATGTCTTTCTGTATCTGGCGATACATTTCATTCATTATATTTAAATTTACATCGTTTACATATTGGCTCTCGACCATACATCACATTTACAATACACATCACATGGATCTTGACCACACACTATATTTACAATGCACATTTCTAGTTTGGGGTTTGAAAAAGAGGATGTTACATTGACGAATCATCTAGCCACCTCGAGACCCACAATCCTTTTGGATATTCATCTTCTAGAGTTAGGGTTTTGGATCTGTAGGGTTTTTTCCTCTTAGGGTTTATTACTTTATTCTAATTTTTTTTCCCATTTTAATGTTTTCTTGTGAATGAGTGTAGCTGACACCTATCTCTTCATAGATAAGATACCACCATTCTAGCTATATTGTATTGCTTTTCATTTTATAGTCTTTTCCTATTTCATTCATTAATAGAATTTTTAGGGACCTAACCTCCCTAACCCCTCATGTATATATAATAATATATTTTCCATGTAATAAAGGCTGAGATTAATCAATAAGTCATATTTAATAAATATGAACAAGTCAATGCAAGAAGACCTAATATAAGCTTCCACTTCTAGAAAGATCTTCCTCTAGAATGTTCTTTAGAAGATAGAATTGGTATAAATAAGAGTAGGAGGCATGATAAATATTTGTCTTGAGAATTATTGTATTAGAGCTATGCTCTACTAGAGGTTTCCCCCTTGAAGAGGCAAATGAACATTGATTTCTTTGAATAAAGGTATTATTTATGGTATTTCTCTTCTCAATATTTTGTTGTTCCATTGATTTCTGTTGAATATTCCTGTTTCTTCATATTATATTACATTGGTACCTTACAAGTGGTATCATAGCACTTTTCTTGGAAGGAATTATGGGTAAAATGTTTTCCAGGGTAGAGACGTGTATTGTCGGCTTTTTTAAAGCATAAAGATCTATCGTTTAGTGGGTAACATTGCGGTGGAGAAGACTACATGCATGCAACATAGGCGATTTCATGGGGTTTCCTACAAACCAAAGTTTCTCCCTTGTTGGAAACCTTTGTAACCTCTATTGGTACCCCTCAAATAGTACCACATTAGACATAATCTATACATAGCCATCACTCCCATGTACCGACAGGTATATTGGGAGTCCCCTAGCTCTCCTAAAACAAGCCCTAGATCAGTTGATCGACCACCTGACTGCTATAGTGCCACCAAGAGAAACACTTAGGAAGATACTCTCTAGTACCTGGGTAATTGGGTAGTATGACTAAGGGTATGGTCGAGCCTCCTTAGTTGGTGCCTCAAGATATTGGGTCGAGTACTACTGTTCAAACCCACACATATATAAGATAGCTATATCACAGAGAAAACCCTTTTCCATAGGCACCCTGTAAACCCTAACTGGGGGGAACACACCAGGAAATGAACAATAAGGACATTTTGGCTGCGCAACCTTACCTCATGCATTCTAGTTGCAAATTTAATACACATTTTTTCCTATTAAGAATTTGGGCATTTCAACACTGCAATATTATTCAAATTGGAGTATAACTCCCCTGGAGTAAAAAAAAACGTCTCTGTCCTTCCTGCACCATTATTTGAGACCTATCCCATTGGATTCCTCTCTTTTCCCTGATCACAATGCTACCTATCATTTTCAATCATTTTTTCCCAGTGGACCCGATCCCTTTCTGACACCCTTATTTAGCACTTATCCCATTGGATTCCTCTATTTTTTTTTTTATCGTAGTGGTACCTATCATTTTCAATCCTTTTTTTTCCTGTAGACCTGAGCCCTTTCCAACACCCTTATTTGGAACTTATCCCAATGGTTTCCTCTCATTTCCCTAATCATAGTGGTATGTATCATTTATCTACATTTTTTTCCGTGGACCCACCACTCATCTCTTAATGGCCCCCACTCACCAAGACGAAACCAATCAGAAAATGAATAATGACATTACTGTCATTCATGCCAAAATGGATGACATCCAGGAACAACTTTCTAGTTGAATAGAAGAACTCCACTCTTCTTTCCAACAGTTCCTATCCAAGGGTCCTTCCTCATTTGACACAAACCCCCAAGTCAAAAGGTGTCGACTCTTTCAATCTTTTGAACTTTCATTCCAATCATGACCCCCATCTTCCCAGGGTTGAGGTGAACAAATTTGATGGCTTGGATCCAATAGCCTGGGTCACTCAGATGGAACATTATTTTTCCTTGCATGGAATTACCAATGAATTGACCAAGATTTGTTACGACATTCTCTATTTTGATCCAGAATGATAGCAATGGTGGCAATGGAATAGAAATGAACACCAAGGGTATGTTTCTTAGACACAATTTTTTGCTGATCTGTATGAATACTTTGACACAAAAACCCACCATTTAGGCAGTTTGACTAAGTTGAAATAGTTTGGAACAGTGGTATATTTTATCACTACCTTCGAGCACTTGGATTTATGAATGGAGGGTATGAATGATGCCTTCTTTCGAGAATTCTTTATCAGTGGCCTCAAGGATGAAATTCGAGGCTAGGTCCTCATGGCTTGCCCCCAAAATTGGTTGGAAGCAACTAAACACGTCGAGGAGGCACAACATGTCATCTTTGTCCAGAAAAAAAACAAACCTTCTTTTATTCCCCGCCCTCGACCCCCCAATCCTTCCCCTCTGGCCATTCCTATCAAGGTCCAAAAATTAACACTAGAAGAAATGGATGAATGACAACTCAAGGGTCTTTTCTATAATTGTGATGATAAAAAAATTCTTGGGCACAAGTGTAAAGAACCAAAACTTTTTATGGCCATTTCAGAGGATGTTTTTGATGAAGTTGCCGAGGTTTCACTTGAGGTAATACTACCCCAAGAATATGATATTATGTCACCCTTTGATCCTATCGAAGTTTAAGCACTCATTTCGATGAATGATCTCACTAGATTTTATGCTCCCCAAACCATCAAATTGATTGGTTACACTAAGCACTATAAATTCATCATCTTAGTTGATAGTGGCATCGCTGATAATTTCATTCATCACCACCTTGCCCAAGAAATCAATTGTTATATCCGTGTTGTCAACACTTTTCAAATCATGATTTCCAATGGTGGTTCCATCAAATGTGGGGGGAGTTGTGAAAATGTGCACCTACAAATTGGTCAATATAACTTGAAACCTCACATGTTTTCTATTGACATGGGTGGTTGTGACATTGTGCTTAGTGCTGAATGGCTATCCACTCTAGGCCCCATAACCATGAATTTTAAGGATTTGACTATGCAATTCCAACATTAATCCAACAATATAAATTCCAAGGCATTACAACAGACTCTACAAAGATCATTAGTTCCCATTGCATGGAAAACTTACTCAAAAAAGGTCATCCTGGCATCATTTCCCAACTCCATTCCATTCAAGTAGTCGAGACTCCCTTTGCTCACCCCAAACTTCAATCTATCCTTTCCCAACATCACACTATTTTCCAAACTCCCTAGGGACTTCCCCCCTCACGCGACAACCATGACCATTCCATTCCTTTAATTCTCACCAATCTTCCTCCCAATGTGAACTCTTATCACCATCCCTTTGCTAAAAAATATGAAATTGAGAAAATTGTCCAAGAATTGATAGAAACAGGTGTTATCTATCCTAGTACCAGCCCCTATTCTTCCCCTATTGTCATGGTCCTCAAGAAGGAAGGAACTTGGCACATGTTTCCTAATTTTTTGTGCCCTCAACAAACTTACCATCAAGGAAGAATTTCCCATTCTTGTCATAGATGACCTTCCGGATGAACTCAGTGGGGCTCAATACTTTACCAAACTTGACCTCCGTTCTGGCTACCACTAGATATGTATGAAAGAGGAAGACATTCACAAGACTGCATTTTACACTCATGAGGGCCACTATGAGTTCTTATTCATGCCCTTTGGTATTTGTAATTCCCCCTCCACTTTTCAAAGTCTTATGAATCATGTCTTTTGTCCTGTCCTCCATCACTTTGTGTTAGTCTTCTTTGATGATATTCTCATCTATAGTAAAACTTGGCAATCCCATCTCACCCATGTGGATCAAGTTCTCCATCTCCTCTCTAAGAAAAAACTTTTCCTCAAACAACCTAAATGTGATTTTGGTGTCTTTGAAGTTGAGTACCTGGGTCATATTGTTGGAAACGATGGTGTATAGGTGGATCCTAGGAAAATTGAAGCTATGGATAATTGACCTTGCCCTAAAACTATTAAAATTCTGCATGGTTTCCTGAGTTTAATAGGCTATTATCACAAGTTTGTGCAGAATTATGGTAAAATCACAGCTCCTCTAACATCTCTCCTTAAAAAGAATGCTTTCAGTTGGACTCCAGCCACTGACCAATCCTTCAAATCCTTGAAAGAATCCATGTGCACTACTCCTTTACTGACCCTACCTAACTTCACCAAGACCTTTGTTCTGGAATGTGATGCATCAAGGAGAGAAATCATGGCAGTCCTTATGCAAGATGGATGATATTTGTATTTCACCAACAAACAATTTTCAGACGACATTTGGGCCAATCGATCTATGAAAAGGAAATGTTGGCTATTTTAGATGCAATGGATCTATGACACCCTTATCTATTGAGACAACACTTCCAAATTAAAATGGATCATCAAAGCCTCAAGTACTTCCTAAAACAACAAATTTCATCCCTGGAGCAAAAAAAATGGGTGACCAAGATATTTGGATATGATTATGAGATCATTTAAAAGAAGGGAAAGGAAAATGTGTTGGCTGATGCTCTTTCCAACAAACATGAAGAAGAAGGATCCCTCTTTTCCCTCTCATTCCTTGTCGCTGAATGGATTTAGGCTCTTCATCAAGAATGGTTGCAAGACCCCAAAATTTCCATCCTAATCCAAAAACTGCAATAGGATACCCAAGATGCTCCAGGGTACTGTTGGCATGATGACATGCTTCGCTATAAAGGTAACTTATATTTAGGAAAAAAATTGGTCGTTAAATCCAGGTGTTCTCTGAGTTTCATGCTTCACCTACTGTGGGTCATTCAGGTTTTACCAAAACTTATGAACAGGTCAAATTTTCTTTCTTCTGCGACGGTATCAAACAGGTCATCCACACCTTTGTGGTTGAATGTGAAACCTTTCAACACAATAAGGGAGAGACTATCAAACCTCCAGGAACACTCCAACCACTTCCACTTCCACCTACTATTTGGATGGATATTTCTATGGATTTCATTGTTGGCTTACCCAAATTAAGAAATAAGTCAATCGTCATGGTGGTAGTTGATCGTCTTTCCAAATGTGCTCATTTCTATGCTCTTCAACACCTATTCACAACATCCATCGTGGCTCAAATTTTTATGGATAATAATATTCAAACTCCATGAAATGCCTCATTCTATTGTTTCTGACCGAGATCCAACTTTTAATAGAAATTTATGGCAAGAATTATTCAGCCTACATGGAACTCAATTGCATCTCAACACAACCTATCATCCCTAGACTGATGGCCAAATTGAAGCGATCAAAAAATGTTTGGAAACATATTTGAGGTGTTTTGCATCTGACAGACAACATTAGTGGGTCCAATGGTTACCACTAGTTGAATGGTAGTACAACACCTCTTACCATACTACCACTCACATGAATCCCTTTGAAGTAGTGTACAGACATAAGACAACATCGATTCTTCCATACATGTTATGTGTCTCAAAGGTTTAGGAGGTTGACCAAAATATTATAGTTTGCATGACCATTCTCCATACTCTAAAAACAATTGGTCATGGCTCAGAACCACATGAATAAACATGCATATCAGGGTCGTTCTGAATGTCAATTTGCTGAAGGGGACTAGGTGTTTCTCCATCTACAATCATACAAGAAGACTTCACTAAAGTACCAGTATTTTCATAAACTTTCCCCCACATTTTATGGTCCTTATGTTATTCTCAAACGCATGGGACTAGTGGAATATCAATTAGCCTTTCCAAGTCACTCCAAGCTACATCTTGTTTTTCATGTCTCACACCTGAAGAAAGTGAATGGAACCAAGTGCCACACCCAGACCAACCTACTAGAGTTAGATGAAGAAGGTTCCATTTGGTTTCAACTACAAGTTGTATTGGACCAGCACCAACATCGTCTATGTCAGCGCACCATCAAGGAATTTTTAGTTCAGTGGAAGGATACTCCACCAAAATACGCCACATGGGAGCCGACTACCATTCTATAGCAATTTCCTCATCTTAATCCTTGAGGAAAAGGCTCTTTTTCAAGGGGGAGGGAATGTTAGGGACCTAAACTCCCTAATCCCTCACGTAGATAGAATAATATATTTTCCATGTAATAAAGACTGACATTAGTCAACAAGGCCTATTTAATAAATATGAACAAGTAAATGGAAGAAGACCTAATAAAATCTTCCTCTTCTAGAAAGATGTTCCTCTAGAATTTTATTTAGAATATAGAATTAGTATAAATAAGAGTAGGAGGCATGATAAAGGTTTGTCTTGAGAATTATTGTAATAGAGATCTACTCTGCTGGATATTTGCCCCTCAAAGAGGCAAGTGAACATTGCTTTATTTGAATAAAGGTATTATTTTTGGTATTTCTCTTCTCAATATTTTGTTGTTCCATTGATATCAACTGCATATTCTTGTTTCTTTATATTATATTACATATGGTACCTTACAAGAATTTAGGTTTCATTATATTAGTGTGCTCTCTACAATATTCTTGTGTGTGTGTTTCCAGTCATATTCCTACCTTTCATTTCATTCTCTATACAATCTTGATCAAACAAGGGTAAGAAGAAGTGGAAAGGAAAGGATAATAAGACAACAACCACTACACATTAGTGCAAGGATCCAAACAACCACTACACATTAGTGCAAGGATCCAAACAACCATTGCAACCATTGTAATATCGATGGTCACACTGAAGATAAGTGTTGGAATCTATATCTAGAGCTAAATTCAAATTTGGATGGCAGAATCATCTCTTTGTTTCCCTCTTCCAAGATTCTACAAGAAAATTTGAATGGTTTGTTGCACATGGCTTATTTTCTAGTTCCTTTTTCATTTTACATTGTATTGCTATACTCTCTACAATATTTCTAGTGTGTGTTTCCATTCATATTCTTGCCTTTCATTTTATTCTTTATACAATCCAAATCAAAGGAGGGGAAGAAGAAGTGGAAGAAGAAGTGGAAAGGAAAGGATAATAAGAAAACAACCACTACACATTCATGCAAGGATCCAAACAAATATTACAACCATTGTAATATAGAATACCACACCAAAGATAAGTGTTGGAAGCTACATTCAAATAACTATAAGAAGGATGCCAAGAAGAAGAGCCTGATAACCATGGATTCAAGAAACCAGGTAGAGAGAAACTCATATGTAAATGAAAATATTGTCTACATTACAATGAAAAAGGAAGTGAATCAGAGTAGCTTTCATCACAAGGAATGGAAGGATATGACTAAATAAGGTGATCCAAATCATATCCTTGCATAAAATCTTCTGTAAAGTTGTAATAAGCTTGTAATTTTTTTTTTTTTTTTTTTTAGTCTTTTTTGAAAAATGGGAAGGGGAAATGAACCAATGTGATGGTTGTCCTTCCAAAGGAATCCCATTAAAATGAAGGAAGTAGTGAATAAGGGGGAATCAAGGAGAAATGGGGAAGACTGTAGTAAAAATGAGAGCTCAAAGAGCGCAAGTTGCTTAAATATCGATGGACAAAGAAGTTAAGGAGCATGTCCACAATGAGTGAAGGTACCTTTGATCCATGACCATCTGCAATTTTTTTTTCCACGAGTAACAACACATCTATGTATAGCTCACTCCTCTATATTTATCTCCTGAGCTTAGTGAAATTCCCATTAAATGTTTATTTTCCAATGTAAAATCCATGTGTTAATGATGAGTTTTATCACTGTGTTAATGGTTGTATGAATTTGTTAATGGTTGGTGCATGGATGATTGCTCTTGTTGTTGAAAGTAAATTCCACAACATGACTTACCTTCCTTTGGGTTGAGTTTTTAGTTGCTGGGAATTTTATTTAATTGTTGGGTGAATTTATATCTCACTAGGAAAATTTACTTATGCCTCGGTGAATTTATATCTCTATGGGTGTTTTATTTCATCCATTTCTTAGCAACTAAATCCACCCATAGAATATTTTTTGTCTTGGTGGTCGATTTCCACTCACCCAAAAACTATATTTCTCCCTTCGGGTTGCATTTTAACTTGCTAGTTGGTGTTTTCCAGCCCCGAATGGATCATACAACCATTTATTGGCAAGGGAGGGATCAATGATGTGATATTTTGTTTGGATGACTGCTTATCTTTCCTATTGGAGCAACTCATTCATCATTGGGTTGAGTACCTCCTACCTAGGCAATATAAGTACTTCCGAAGAGTTGGACGATAGGGTAATCTTGTCATTGATTATGTGGTTTGCATGGTTGTTTTTGATAATACATAACGATCAAGATATTACATATTTTGGCACATGTAAATAAAGTACAAGTGCATTGTGAATTTGACATTGCACTAAGGTTTTGAAGAGAATACTTGAGCCTAAATCTGAATAGGGGTATTCGTTCAAGAACCAAGATCAAAATTTTGACTTCTATAGAGGATCCATGTTGATGAGACAGACATGCCATAATCCTACCATTTATAGATCATATGGTATTAGAGAAGGTTCGTTAGAGACCTTGAATAAGTTACCACGGGTAAAGTCATGAACATGGAGATGATGGAAGAGTTGAGAGAATACAACATGCAAATTCAAGTGGAAATCCATTATTGAAAGCAAAGAGAATATGAGATGGAAAAATAACTTGCCAAGTGCTAGGGATCCTTCACTTCCATGAGGGTAGAATTAAATAGGAGAAGATTGTAGCTCTTGCTGTTGGGGGAGAAATTCACTAAGTTAGATAATTTGAAAGAGGTGAGGTTCAAAAAAGTCATTGCTAAGATATACTGAGACTTGGAGGTGAAGGAAGAGGCCTTGAAGAAGTTAGAAGTAGTTGCCCAGGAGACCAAACAAGCCCCTTCTATTTCTACTGCTGAATCTAGTACCGCGACAAAGGTAAGCATGGTAAACTCTCTGTTGATATTATGGTAGCTGTGGGAGGTATTTACCTCCATGTGTAAACCTGACAAGAATAGAATACTCCGGGAAGCAAGAGAAACCCTAATGAGTTGGCTAATAACCCTAGAAGACTTGTCGGCTCAAGAAGATAATTTGTATTAGGTTATTAGCCTCCAAGAGAAGAAGTCAGACAAAAGAAATAATATATACTGAACATACAGATACCTAGAATGAGAAGTCGGCCTAGGAAGTTAGCTAGAATTACTATAAATACAAGAGGTCGGTCTTCATTCTGGCATGCATTCTCATAATTGCAGAGCAACACTTGTGCGCACTACAGTTGCCCGGTTTCTGCGCAGGTTTGCAGGAGAGATGTCGTTCCAGCTGCTGCAACTAGCAGTTACGCTTGGACTATCTCTTGGTTAGGGTTTGTACTATCTGATCAACTCTTGTTGGTGCGCTATCCTTGGGGAAAGGTGCGCTACCATTTGTTTGGCTATCTAGCCTAGGGTTTGCTTCTAGAGTGATTCTCTGTCAAGGTTAAGGTGCTCGGAGGGTGGCTTCGGCCTATGCTTGGGTGACAATAGTGATATTGTCAATGGTAAAACGAGCACATCCATTATATTCTAACAGGTTATGGGCCCACACCTCCTTCATTCAGTCTAACCACTTGAAGGAAACATACCTGTAAGAATATTAAGCCCGTTGAAGAACTTCTGATAGGGTGTCTAGAAGGAGAAGCCACCAAAGAACTGCTGCTAGGGTTACTAGTAGGTGCAGTTGCAGAAACCCTAATCCTCTCATTGAGGCACCTTAAGTGAAGGGATTGACCTAATTTCTGGATAGATCAATGCACCCTAGTGTAACACCTTGTTTCCCCCAGTTTGTAAAAATAATTGGACTGGCCAAGAACTATGGAAAACTCATAAATGTGAATATGTGATGTAAATGGACCTTGAGGAAAAGGTCAATGAATGTGAATAACATTATGAATTTTATTACAGGACTACTGAGAGGGGATGTGCAGAAAAAGAGACCACAATGGCGGTGGAAGGCACCTGGAAAGGTGGTGTTAACTTCCACCGAGAACTAATACCGTAGTTGGACTCCACTAACCCGGAGAACCAAAAGCGGCTTGCTGACCCTGAATTAAAATGTCTCGCAGGCTGGTAGGTAGATGGTTTAATTAGGGATGGGAGGTGAACCACCCATCCATAGAACCGTTAGGCCTAACCAATGCGAGGGTAATCGTGCCACATGCAACCTCGCAAGAGGGTAAGGCGTGGGGTAGAAGCGATTAGGGGGGGGACGCGAGGGGAGAACTCTGGCAACACGCAGAGTGAGTGATAGTAGAGAGGAAGGATTGAAACCTTCACTCTTGGTCACTGGAAAATGGAGACACAGTCTCACAACATCATGGTCTCGGCTCGGGGGTGGCTAGTGGTAAATCTGCTGGGAGTTGCTAATCCTACGGTTCGGTGGAAACGAGCACCCCTCTTAGCAGTTGCACTCATTTCTGGTGTTATTTCTAATAAGTGTTTTACGTCTTACACCTTGAAATTCATATGCTGACATATATGCTCATAGTCTGTGCAGTTTTATAAATGGTCTGAGTATAAGACTTCCTGTGTAGTGTTTTGATTCTAAAATGGTGGTTTCATGCTTATAATGGAAGGGCCACATATGGCTCATGTCTATATATATATTTATATGTATATGCACACATTGAATCAATTCAGAATTCAAGCCATTTCTTGGGAAACCTATACCCTTATCCATCTCGGGTGATACCCTGGATAAATCTCCCCATAGAGACACCCTTATGAGAAGATTAGAAGAGGTAGAACTTTGTGTGCAAGGACTCTGCAGAGGCACAGAAGTTGCAGAATCCCTTGAGGATTCGAAGAATAAGTATTGATCAATGGATGAGATCCTGTCGGGAGATCTGCGGTCATTCACGACTGTTAAATCGAAGGAATAAATGAGGGCGTAAAATGCCCTAACCCCTTTTTCCTCTATCTTCACGAGTAGCGAAGAAATCGGGATCATAGATTCCCCAAGGTCCGTGAAAGAATATGGACTGTGGATTCGTGTCCAGGCAGCTTAGGAATGGTGCAATGGAGAGACAGGTCTGAGCCGTCAGATCTTGATCTAAGCAACCAACAGCCGTTGGATTTGTCGATAATTACACGAGGTTTAAACCTCATGCGAAGAGTAGCAGAGCGAGAGTACTGAGAAGGAGATTGTATCGGCTTATCGACGTTCAGGAGCTCGAGGATCTGGAGGATGAGAGTCAGAGTACTCAACCTCAGAAATTGTGACAAGGTGAAATAGATCTGAGCCGGCCGCCTGCAGGAGGACACGTGTCGCGAGACCCTCCCTATCGGGGATTCAGACATCGGGAGTCAGAAGAGGAAGTCTTTTGACCTCACGAATGGCGAAGTCGCGAGAGGATCCTGGACTGTAGATCCCAGGGACCCATTGGAGCCCTATAAGTTGTCGATCTAATCCTTTACTTAGGCGGAAGAGTGAACTTGGCTATGTCCCAAAAGTCCTGAAGACATCAGGACCGTCCATGTTGGAGGACAGGTGGCAGAGATCTGTCCATTTCACGTATTGGGGATTTGTAAGTTTAAAGGTAGAAGACCTGAATCTCGGAGTCACGAAGTCCCAAGTCGTGAGATCGTGATATGATCCAGGCTATTGATCTAAGAGGAAGGACAGCCGTGGGATCTGGCATCTCGATACATCACGTGTCGGGGTTCATGAGTTCGGAGGTTGAAAGGAGTCGTTTACGACTTCATGAGTAGCGATGTGTCGAGAGACGAGCATGAGAGAACATATAGCAAAACTTCAAGGAGGGGCCCACGTGATTGACGGGTGGACACGCATCACCTAGAGAAGGGAGTCAAGGCTCTGTTCACTTCTCATGTCTCAGGGATTCGTGGGAGAAGGGCATGAGAGCTCAACACTTGGACTTACAAAGTCGTGAGTAGCGAGAACGCGAGAGGGAAAATTAAATATCGCTTCTCGAGGGTTTGTGAAGGGAAGGTGCCAAGATTCAACGCTACAACTCACGAAGGGGTGAGTTGCGAGCAGTACGAAGGGAAGGTCAACCTTCGCTGACTTTCAAGTCTTGGAGGATCGCATAAGGGAGGAACAAGAGTTCGACCGTTGAACTCACGAAGCGGCGAATAGCGAGAGGAGCTAGAGTTTAGCCTAGCCGGTGGTCATGTGCAGAGGACGCTGACAGAAGGAAGCTATACCCATTTCGTGATCTCGGGTATCGGTGATTTGTGAAGAAATTTTGAGGGTCTTCGACTCACGACTCGCGAGGTCGCGAGTTGTGAAAGGCACCTACATTTAGGTGCGTATGTGGTCCTATCGAACTAGGGACTAAATAAAGGGAGCTAGTGCTTTGTCATTAAGCGGTGGGTAGATCTGGACGGCCAAAATCTACGCGCCCAGATCTACGACCAGGGTTTCATTCCGAAGCCCCCTCTCCATTCTACCTTCAATATTGGACTCAATTGTATCGCTAAGTCGTGAAACACGAAAAGGTGCCTGGTTTGTTTAGCCTGTGGTCCTAACCCATGACCACAGGGAGGTGAACAGGGAAGAACTAGCCTACGCTAGGCCCCCGTAGGACTTCGGGGATTTTGTCCCTTGAGGAAAAAATGAAAATTTTATTATGTTGTAGTGGGTATGTGACAAATTGGTATCAGAGCATGGTTACAACACTCAGCCTGATTGGGCTCATGAACGAGTTGCGCATAAGCTCTGTTCGAAGCACTCCTACAAGGAGTAACCCCCTAACTTAACTATGTTGTCCAGGATTAAAAACTTGGAAAATGAGAACCTGACTGTGTATGCATGTGAAAGAGTTATAAATTATGCACAAATTATAAAAATGTATTTAACTCTTGGCTAATAACCAGCGTTTGTCTTTTCACTCAAGCAGACGATCAGCCGCGGGAATCTATAGACGCAGAGTATGGTGACTCACCAAGAGGTGGGAGAAGGCTCCCACAACAGATACGAAGAGTCTGATGAAAGAAGAGAAATAGGAACCCCTCGATACCTAGCCAAGACTGTGAGGAGTCTCATGGTTGAACTGCAAAGCTGCAAGGTCGACAATGAAAGGATGATGAAAGAATAATAAAAGAAAACCAAAATTAATGCAGTTTTATTGCAGAGCTTATCCGACCTACAGTGACAAATGCAGCATGAACCTGAGATGCAGAATCATGGTCGTGTCAGTGGCCACACTGAGAGAAGCACCTCAAGAAAGGTCCACCCTAGAGGTAAAGGACCAGTGCCAGACGATTCCACTGAGAAGGAAGCTGGTGATTAAGAAGGCTCTTCCAGTAGTAGGACTAGTTCCTATTCTCGAAGAAAACAAAAGAAGCAAAAGACTTCCAAGGGTCA
>SNQJ01S0001571.1:104751-149102 GCA_010110895.2 Picea sitchensis
ATATGTTCCAAGAAGAACTATATCTATGGAAGAACAACAAGATAAGGATTGCTATCATTATACAAGAAAGGATGAAATATATCAAACAAATCTTGTGGAAGCTATTACAAGATAAGCCGAAATCAGAATCAATCTTGAAGAAATCTAGAGGAAAGAGGAAATTGGAAAAAGACTTATGATGTTTTTCAGAAGACAATAAGATGAAAGTGTGGACTCTGTCAGACAAAGGGAGCCGATTATATATTGAATAAGATGATAAGGATGTAGATAGAAGCGTGGACTCTGTTATATGGAGGGAGCCAATTATATGCACTCATACGTGAAGCAAGGATTAGGAGGGAGCTAATCATATGATCCATTGAAAATGGTGAAGTAGATATCCATGGTAGCAACCATGAAAGACAATACGTGTTCAATTCAACCTCAAAAGAAGTCTTCTTCGAAGAGAAGCCTTAAAGTATCCCTGGTTGTCCATCCACATCTGTGATCCTATGATGAAATAAAGAAGTGGAATCTTTAGGAAATGGAATCTATAAGAAACTCCATGGACCCAAGAGATAAAGAGAAACATGAGGAAGAACATGAAGATTCCAAGGAAGAAAGAGAATCCAAAACAACCAGTCATTGTTTTGAGAATCACAAGATTACCAGCCTGATATGATCTCACTAAAAGCAATCAAACAGGGGTACTAAAAGTTGTGATGAAGAACAATGTATGAAAGACTTATTGCAAGATCCAGAACTAGAAGTTCTCCCAGATGGAGGGAGAAGACTATGATGATTACCTGTCCCAGTAAGCCAGACATACCTCTACATGAGTGATTATATCATCCGCAATATCCATGAGTTGGATTTCTACATCAGATGAATGCAAAGACTGTTCTCTAGAGAAATTGAATAAAGAGTGTATGAAGAGCAACCTCAAGACTTTGAGGCATACCAGGAAGAGACCCTTGTATGCAGATGGAAGAAGATAACTTGGTAGAGAACCTCCAGTGCACAATAGAAGCGTGGTGAAGAATTTCTATAACAAAGATATTGTATCAAGATGATTACTCAGAAGATCAGATCTCATGATGACAGAAGAAGTGCCACATGGATATGTTCCAGTTTTCCAACAATGATATACTTTATTGATCAGAGCTACATGAAGTCTTTAGAGAAAACCAGTGTTCTAGACCAAAGTACATTTGAAATCAAGCATTACATTATCCGTGATAAAGTCGAGAAAGGAGAAAGTGGTTCTCCGATACATATCTCCACATATGAGCAGATAAGCAGACATTTTGGTAAAGCATTCTGTCTAAGATGAAAGAGTTTGCAAACTCAAGCTGGAGCTCGTGGAGACGACTTCATTATTGAAAAAGGAAGAGATGACTCCCAAGTTGGGAGGGAGCACTAATGTATTATTGATTGATGGACAATCATTTTTCAGTTCGAAGAATGGTCCAGGATGAGCAGATTCTTTCCAGTTCAGAAAGTGGATTGAGATTTCTGACGGACAAACATTTTCTAGTTCGAAAAATGGTCTAGATTGTTGATGTAGCATAGACAACGACTTCCCATTGTGGTTAATATGGGGAGTGGTCTAGGGCAGTCTCTCTTCTTGAGGGTTACTTAAGAAGATTGACCCATCTCACTGGACAATGATTTCTCATTGTGGTTAACATGAGGAATGGTCTGTTTTGGAGGTTGTTACAGGATAGAATTTTCCTCTTGTGGTTAACAGAGGAAATGGTTTGAATAGTCATTCCTTAGGGTGTATTCATTCTCTCCAAGTTTCACTTTGTTTAGTGCCGAAGGAATGGCCCAAGGTGGGGAATGGACCGGGATCATCAATCAGGGATAGACATTCATTAGGGAAGATTCATTCTCTCCAGGTTACACTTTGTTTAGTGTCGGAGGAATGGCCCAGAGTGAGGAATGGTCCAGGCTCAAAAATAAGAACAATCATTCTTCCTTGTTTGAGAATAATAAGGCAGATGGCCCATCGTTGATGTTCTACTCTGAGGGCATATATTATTTAAGATCTCATAGATGTGAGTGAAATATTCGCCCAGATGATTCAGTTTATATCATAACATTGTTTCTGTGCAGGTTGATATCAGATGATTGTTATGAAGACCGTATGACAGTAGATGTATACTACTATGGTGGATGTGTTCCACTATTCGTGACTATACGTTACTGATCAAGTACTTGTTTGCTACTTGGTGTGGTAGTGTACCACTGGATTGCAGTTATGTACTACTATGGATAGACATAGTTGTGTTCTATTTTTGTTCCAATTGCCTTGAAGACTATCATCAGTTTGGTAAATGATTATCATCCAGATGGATGATTAAAGGATAGAGATTTCCTAGACAAAAAATGGTTCATAACATCTACTCTTCTAGGACGTATGTCCAGATTAGAAGGATGGCTCTTGTATCACTCTATGGTGTGAGTGACTTATCCAGCATTATGTCTGATTACTCAGATGAAGTATGGTTTCGAGAGATGATGCAACTGATGACACTGATGGTGATGATGATTCTCATGATCTAGTCATGAGATAGTCTAGACGACTATGTTGATGCTACCAGGTGAATGGTATGTTTTTGTGCTCAAGACCATTACCTATAATACCTCCCTAGCTAGGAGGGAGTGTTGATATTATGGTAGATGCGGGAGGTATTTACCTCCACGTGTAACCCTGACGAGAATAGAATACTCTGGGAAGCAAGATAAACCCTAATGAGTTGGCTAATAACCCTAGAAGACTTGTCGGCTAAAGAAGATAATTGTATTAGGTTATTAGCCTCCAAGAGAGGAATTCAGCCAGAATAAATAATATATACTGAATAGAAAGATACCCAAAATGAGAAGTTGGCCCAGGCAGTTAGCCAGAATTACTATAAATACAGGAGGCTAGTCTTCATTCTGGCAGGCATTCTCAAAATTGTAGAGCAACACTTGTGCGCACTGCAGTTTCCTAGTTTCTGCGCAGATTTGGAGGAGAGCTACTGTTGCAACTGCTGCAGCTGGCAGTTACGCTTTGAATATCTCTTGGTTAGGGTTTGGACTATCTAATCATCTCTTGTTGGTGTGCTATCCTTGGGGAAAGGTGTGCTACCCTTTGTTTGGATATCTAGCCTAGGGTTTTCTTCTGGAGTGATTCTCTGTCAAGGTTAAGGTGCTCGGAGGTTGGCTTTGGCCCATGGTTGGGTGACAATAGTGATATTGTCAATGGTAAAATGAGCACATCCATTATATTCTAACACTCTCCTTGTAAGACCTTTTCTCAAGAAACCTTTGGTGACTTTGAGAAGCAAAATACAGGCATCGGTTCCAATTTCATGAGGAAAATGGGTTATTATGGCCAAGGGCTCATCAAGGAAAGCCAAGGGATTTTCATCCCTATTGTAGCTCAACAGAGGCAGAAGCATGGATGCCTATAATTTAGTGGACAAGAATCCAACACAAGTGCAACTCAAACCACTTTCTTTAAGACAAGAGGAACTGAAAAAGAAACCATGTGCAACAAGCCCCTCAAATCTACTTGTAGAATCTTGGAAAAGGGAAAATAAGAGATACTTTCATGATATAGATTTGCTTCAACTCTCAAGGGACCAAACAACCAAGCTAGAAATCATCATCACAAGTGGGAAAAATCCACACTTCAGGATGCATGAGACCTTGTTGGGAATCCAACAGATTCGAGGAGGACCAAATCTCAGTTTGATGATCCTCCTCATGTACTCATTGCCACTAAACCCACGATGACTGTTGGCGTGCACAGGTAGGTTCAAGACCACGGGTTCAAGTTACTTAGTCCAACAAAGCCCTATAGACACTGACCCTTTTGGCATCTCCTGCAAGCAAGTGAAGTCTCACCTGAGGTATCTTTATGGGGATTGTAGGAACCAAGATTCTGCAACGATGAGGGAAAGATGAGACACAAGCTTTGTTATACCTACAATACTTTCTCGTGCACTAGATCATAGGTAATCTAAACTCATTACTTTGTTGTAGAGACATATAAGGTCACATTCACGCTATTTAGTGATTAAGCATACAATTATGTCTAATGTGCATTAGATTATCATTAATATCAACAGAGATAAGCATCCATTCACATTAATGACAATAATTATCACAGTGCAGACATGCATAATCAACCAATAGTACAATTATACACAGTGTTACTGTGGTTCACCCCCCTCTGGGCTACATCCACAAAAGATTTGCTTCTTTATTGTGTCAAAGTATCTTTCTTGCGCTTGGTGCTACAATGGAGGTTTTACATACAATATTATTTCCAGCCATGGCTCCTTTCCACTTCTCTACTCCCTGAATCTCTTTCTCTCTAGATGATGATCTATCCTTGCTCCCCGTATCAATATCTCTCTCCATGCTTCACATTTTTACATGTTTTATGTATATATTTTCTCATGTTATTTTTCCATCTTATAATGAGTTGGATACCACTCATGCTCAGTTGGTGACAACTTATTATGAGCTGGATACAACTCATGCTCGACTGGTTTTCCTAGATTTTGTGCTAGTTGTTCTTTCTTGTCCCCCATATTCTTCTCTTTCCTCTCTCTTCCTTCTTCACTTCTTGATCTTCTTGATCCTGCGCCTTCTCCCCCGCACCTCGTCTCTTTTCATTGTTCTATATCCACAAATTCTTATCCAATAGGCCCCCAACACCCACCCGTGGCTTGTCCTGATCCACTTAGGCCTGTTGTATCACGTTCCTCCTTGCCTTAGTGAATTTATGGAGATGGTCCTTTGCTATCTGTACTGCTACTGTGATTTTCCCCTCCTTTTTCACAATCTCCTGCATCGTCTGTGATTTTTTATGGAAAAATTAGCTTCGGTGTCTTGCACTGCTAATGTCATTGTGTGATGTGCAATGGATAACTCTTCTAGCACCCTGATGGATTCTTCTTGTAGTGGTTGCAACTGTTGTATGGCCTGCCTTTGTTCTTCCTTCATTTGTTACAATGTGTTGTACAATTTCTTGTTGGCTAGTATCACTGGCATTATTTTTGTTGGGGCCAACATATTCACATGTTTAGTGGCCTACTGCACTTCCTCCTGTTTACTTCTTATCCTATCTTTCAATGATTGTAGTTCTGGATTGGTGGTAAGCTCTGTCCAAATGCACCTGCCTATGTCACACATATTTATGCATTCCTGTTCCCAACTTTTGATCTTTGCTACTGTTGTTTTCATAGTCCATTCCTTTTCTTCTTTTTCTTCCAGTGGTGTCCTTGGTTTTGCACGCAATTCCATCTCCATGATATTCGTGTGAAGTCCTTTGAAGGATTCACCAATATTTACCATTTGTTCCTCTATTGTGGCCTCTACTACCATCGGTACTTCTGGGACCTACTTGTATAATTTTTGGATTGTTGTGTGTAATTTTTGCACCATCTGTTCGACTTCCTCCTTCTCATTCAAGGATTTGACAGCCTTTGCTTCGGCCTCATATTTGTTGTTTATATGTTTTTCAGCATTTCCTTCTGCTTCACTCTTTTCTATCCTGGATTTCTTTGCCTGCCCCTTTACTTCACTCTTTTATTTTTCTACGAATTCCACTCGTTGTTCTACTGTGCACTTTTCCTATAGCGTATTGGTATATTAATTCTGCAGTTCCTCCTTCTCAGCTGCTGCCTTCTCCAATTCGCTAGCTGCAGTATCTACCCAAATATGTAGTTCCTATGCGATCCCTATTTTTAGCCCCTGTAATAATTCCATTGGCATCTTCAAGATGACTAGGTCCATGTGACTGAGTTCCTGCAGCTTCTCCTATACTTCAAGATTAGGTATCCTGACTGTCTCAACCAGGATTTTGATTACTTTTCACTCTACTGGTAGTTGTGATGATACTATAATCTGTGCTTTGTTTGTTGTCCCTTTGGGGGATGTTCCCGAGCCTTGCGCAGGTGCCAATCAGACTTATTCAAACCACTATTGTAGCCTTAAACATTGGTCCTGCACCCGCATTTGAAGTGATTTCTATCTCTTTATTGTCTATTCGAGTACTTCCTCTATGATGTCTCTTATCCGGTATCCAATTATTTCCATATCATCATCTGTTAGTATGTAGATGACTTATGGATTTTGAGCCTTCTGCTTCTTTCGTGCAACTGAACCTGAACTTTGGTCCTATCATTTCCTCCCTGTCTGAGGTATGGGTTGTGGGGTTGGTCTGCTGGTCCTATTTCTAGTGCATCCTCTGTTCCATTGCCTTGATCAATGTCTCCTGCACCATTTCCTATAGGATCCATCCCTATATCCGTACAATGTGCTGCTTCATTATTCCCCCCGTGTGCTATTGCATGCCCTGATATTGGTTCCTTCCAGTCTGGTTCCCAATCCTACATGACCAAATGGATGTCTTCTTCTATTATCTTATACTTAGTTTGGACCCACTCCTCCCTTGGATCCTTATTGGCTTTGATATACATATGGTATTTGTCTGCGCGAAATTCTGTAACTGGGCCGTATGCCTCCACTAATTGTGGTAATATGCGTGGTGTGCTCCAAATACCATGTCAATTTTTTTCTCCATAGAGAAAGAATTCAATGTTATTGTCCATTTGTTGCCTCTTGTTAGTTGAAAATAAAAAATTCTGCTACTTCAACGCGACACATGGCTTCTCTCTCAATCCTAAGAACTGTGTGTCCTCTAGTTCTACTCATGATGTGAAGGCAATCAAAATCAAGAGCTAGGGCTAGTGAAACTCCATTCCCTTATCTTAGGATTCTGTGCAGTCTAGTAGGCATTGGTTTAGTAGGAATGGTACCCAACTCATCATAATTCCTTCTACACATTTCTCTGCCATGACTACAACCCATGTTGGTACTTGATCCTTTCTGCACTTCCATAACAACTTGCATGCTAAAATTTGTGTGGCCATTCAAATGGTTGGGTCACATATCATTGGTATGTCCATGATACGCACCCCTCTCACATGAAAAACTTTGTTTGCATAGCCTCAGACTGTGCTCTTTCTATATTTTTTGTCTACAAATATTGAAGAAGGGTCTTGCCCCCGGGTGGGCAACCTAGTGATTCTAGCTATCAAGTTCATGTTGATGGATATCAACATATCCACCCACATGTACCCCCCATGCATGCAAGAAAAGATAATTTCACACATGCATTGACTTCATTGCTGTGTCCGAAGTGGGGTATATTGAACAAGTTTAGGAGCCCTTCTCACTCTAGTCCTCTACCACAAACCTTGGTAACTGGTATATTCTTCTTTGTGATTGGATATACTTTGAGTTCCAAGTATTCATGGGGTTCAAGTTCAGGAAAATTTTCCACTTCTGTAATGTCCTGATCTACATACTTCAATTGGGGAACTTTCCCTAGCATGTCCTTGTCAATGACCACTCCCTCTAGGATCTCTAGAGTTACCAACCTATAGTCTGGATTCTTCAATAGTGTGACCAGTGGGGCGTCATCCTTTTTGGGTGATATGTAGTCTTGAGGAAAACTCGACTCTGATGAAAATGCACTCGAGGTTTCCTCAATATCTAGTTTAGCTTCTAACGCTCTTCTGCGACTCCTCCTTGGGATAGAGATTGCTTCTCCTGTAGCCATGGGTGGTGCCAGTTCTATAGTAAAGTGGTGTTTACGAGGTGCTATAGCTCGTTCCTGCTCTATGCTCTCTGGGTTTGATGGAATGTTAATTAACAATAACATGCGTCTAGTAGCCTGGTTTCTTTTCAGCCCTGTTTCCAGTAGTGTTCTAATCTTCATTCCTTCCCTCCTCTCTCCTTTGTCTGTAGTGTGACAGGTTCTTGCATTAATGGAATTTTATTTATGGATCCGTTAGTATATTTCAACCAAGTACTATCGCTCACTCGTTCATACCAGTGGCTTTTTTCTTTTACCCATGGTCTTTATGAGGGATTTATGTTCTGGTGGNGCTATAGCTCGTTCCTGCTCTATGCTCTCTGGGTTTGATGGAATGTTAATTAACAATAACATGCGTCTAGTAGCCTGGTTTCTTTTCAGCCCTGTTTCCAGTAGTGTTCTAATCTTCATTCCTTCCCTCCTCTCTCCTTTGTCCGTAGTGTGACAGGTTCTTGCATTAATGGAATTTTATTTATGGATCCGTTAGTATATTTCAACCAAGTACTATCGCTCACTCGTTCATACCAGTGGCTTTTTTCTTTTACCCATGGTCTTTATGAGGGATTTATGTTCTGGTGGCTTGATGCTTTGCTCTTAACTGTCGTTTAATGACTTATCCTTATCCACCCTTACCTGTCTTTTCTAACCTTTTCCTACTAACAATGATCTCTTCATGTTGTATGGTGCAATTACTATTGCATATGTGGCCACTTTTGCATTGGGTCTCCTTGGTTGGCGTAATTTCCCCTATTTGCGTGGTTTGTTGTTCTTTATGCGTGCAATTTTATTTTTTTCCTTGCACGGTTCTTCTTAGTGTGCAGATTGCCGACCCTCTTGGTAGAGTTTTAGTCAACTGCCATTCACCCTTCCTTTCAGTGTTTCTCCATTAAGGGTTTCCAATTGCGCAACACCTACCTCTATCACCTCCTGGATCACATATGGTCCTAACCAGTCCCTACAGAACTTTCCCGGGTGCTGCGTAAACTTGTTATCATATAGGAGTACCAAATCACCTACATGGAATTTTTTCGACGTAATGTGTCTGTTGTGCCAGTATTTTTCCCTTTCCTTTTGAACCTTTTGGTGAAACCCCATGATATATCGATCCTCCTCAAGATGTACCAGTTTTTATAGTCATTCATGTATTGCACTAGAATCCGAAAGGTCTGTGATAGCTACGATGCACAGGGTCGGTACAATGAACTCCATCGGCATGACTGCCTCCTGTCCGTATACCAACTTGAAAGGTGTTTTCCATGTCAACTTCTTTTTGGTTGTCATGTATTCCCATAAGACATCAGGGATTCTTAAGTCCCAGTCATCTCTTCCCACGTTGCAAATTTTGGTTAGTGCATTCTCTAGGACTTTGTTGAATTCTTCCACTGTGCCATTGGCTTGTGGGTGGTATGGCGTACTTTTCTGATGATGAATTTTGAATTATTCGATTAAATATGATATGGTATTGTTGATGAAGTGTGTCCCTTTATCACTCATCAATGTTCTTGGGCACCCAAATTGAGTGACTATGTTCTCAAAAAAAAGTGTGTGACAATTTCTGTGCTGCAATTCGTAATTGGCGTGACTTCCTCCCATCAAGTTATATATTTTGTTGCTGTAATAATGTACCTAGTCCCTGATATTCTTATTGGTGGGTTAATTGGTCCAATGAAGTCTATGGCCCACTTATCAAAATCTTGTAAGGTGACTTGGGGTTTCAAGGGCATCTCATCCCTTTTGGAGGGTTTTTTGACCTTATGACAAACATTGTGGGCCTGACTATATTCCTTTGCATCCATGTGGAGTGTAGGCCACCATAATCCTACGCGTAAGATCTTCTGCGCAGTAGATTTACCTGCATAATGTCTTCCTGCTATTTTTTCGTGCACTTTTTCCAATATAGTTGGTATTTTGTGTTCGAATACACAACGTCGTAGTATTCCATCTTCACGTGGTTTATATAAGCTTCCTGCAATTAGTTGGTAGTCTGTGGCCTTTACTACTAAATGCTTTTTTTGCGTGACCGTCACGTCTGAGGGGGCCATTCCTATACTTAAGAAATGTACAATATATGTAAAATACTCATCTACCATCTTAACAGAGAATAATTGTGCATATGGAAAGCTATCGTCTAGGTTTCCTTCCTCTTCTCTCGATAGAATGCATGACAAGTGGTCTGGTCCTGCATTGAGTTTACCTAGTTTTACCACTACTTCAAATTCGTATTCTTGGAATAATAGAAGCCATCTACAAATCCTTCCCCCCAACACTGGCTTGTTGACCAGATATCTCAGTGTAGAATGGTCGGTTTACATCTTGAAGTGTAAGCCTAGTAAGTAGTGTCTGAACTTCTGCAATGCATAGACCATATCCAATCCCTCACATTATGTTGTGGTATATTTTTTCTCCGATGTTGATAGTTGCCTACTTGCAAAAGCAATTGGATGATCTATCTCTTTGATGCTTGGATGTGACAAGATCACACCTAGCGTTATTGACAATGCATCCACATTACATGAAAGTCCTTGTTTAAGTTTGGGAAAATTAAGATCGACGCAATTACTAACTTTTGTTTTAGTGTGTCCAAGCCTTTTTGGTAGTCGTCATTCCACTGGAACTTCAAATCTTTTTTAGTAGTTTTTCCATTGGTTCCGAAATCTGTGTGTATCCTTTGATGAATTTTCTGTAGTACCCTGTATGCCCCAACATCTCACGTAACCGTTTGACTTATGTAGGTGATTGTAACTCTAGAATAACTACAATCTTTGTGGGATCAACTATTAGGCCTTGTTTTCATACTATGTGTCCCAATAATATTCCGAATGGTGCACAAAAAATACACTTCTTTAGATTCAAGGATATCTAATGTTGTCTACACTTATCCAACATCAATCTTAGAAATTCAATGTAATCTCTTAGTAAGATAAATACTGTCCAATTGTCCAAGTATACTTCAAGAAAATTATGGATAAATTATTTAAATACTACAACTACTACTCGTGAAAATACCACAGGTGCTTCTTTAATCCAAGCGACATCACTGTGTATTGAAAACTTCCCCATTCCATCACGAATGTAGTCTTATGTCTATCGTCCTACGTAATTCTTATCTGACGGTATCCTGAAAAACCAACTGTGAATGAATAGGACTCTTATCCGCCTACGTTTTCAAGTACTTCATCTATAAATGATGTTGGGAATGGATTGTGTAGGCATGCATCACTCAATTTCCTCAAGTCGACACAGATTATTATACCCCTTGTTTTCTTGTCCTGGACTACTACTGGACTTATCCATTCTGATTCCTCAATCGGTTTGATAGCTTCTGCTTTTAGCATGCGATCTATTTCCTCCTTGAATTTTTATTTACATCTTGGATTCAGTATGTAGGGTCTCTGTTTTACTAGTTTAGCGCTGGGTTTCAGTGGGATCCTCATCTCCCATAGCTCACCCACTATCCCTTTCATATCTGATAATGTAGTCGGAAATAAGTCTTGATATTCGTGCAATAGATCTGCTATCTTTTCTACAGTTTCCTCATCCCAATAATTTCCTTTCTGTGCAAACTTAAGGTTTTCCTCTATTCCAATATTAACTTTGCGTGTCTTGACTGGTTGTGCGTATGTTGTAGATTCCATCTTTAGGCCCTCTATTGTTTGTACTCCCTCTGTTTCCAATACTTGGATGTTGCGAGAATCATCATTGTCTAGATCTGCTTGCATCACATTGTCACATTCTAATAACTTGTGAACCGTCATGGAGGCGTCATGTGCGCTACATACATATATTACTTCCATTGCTTCTTCTTCAATGAATATTTTCTATTTGATCGCCTGTAGCATTGCACTTATTGGGGCCGACTCATTCTAAAAGGTGAATGTTACATGGAATCGTTGAGTTATGTACTCCCATTCTGCTGTATCTCTATGCATCTCTAGTTCTAAGTACCAGTTCTTTGGAATGGTATTTAGGGTATGTATAAACCTATGTATCCATTCTTTCCTTGGGATCAATTTTCATGCTTTTTCACACTGTGTAACATGGTCTGTTGGGTTTCCTTCCTTGATATACTTCTGCATCATGTCTCCCTCTTCAGTATTAAATCTTATCTAGATTAGTCTCCTACAATGTTGCCAGTCTTCCATGTTTCCTTTGCGTGTCACCCACCATATTGTAGGGGTGGCTTTCAATAGATTCTCCAGTGCTAGTAGCCTTTGTTGCTCTGTTACCCATGCCTTGAATTTTTGGATGAATGTTGTTATGTATGTCAATCTGTCATACTTAGTTGGATTGCTTATTTCTATTCCAATCCAGCGTACTGATCTGGTCATGCGTGCAAATCGTTGTGTCGATACTTCATGCATCCTCTGCTGCCAATTTTCCAGACCTGCGTTTGAGTCTGATGTGAAAAAAATGATGCTTCTCCAACTCAGTGTGTATTCTATGGTGGGGTTAACATAATCATCCATCCTTGCAGTCATGTTGTACAGGTTATCAATTTCATCACCCTTCACTGGTTCTATGTACCTTCTTCCTTCTTTGGGATCTAAGGGTGTAGTGAATTTCAGTTCTCCTACTTAAAATATCATCTCTTTCCTTTTCAAATTGATAATGACATGGTTATCGAAGGCCCATTCCCGTCCCATTAATGTTGGATATGGTTGGCTTTCATCCACAAGCTCGATAACTTCAAAGTTTGCGACACTGCACACTCCATCTGCATTCACATGTATTCTTGTTAATATGCCAATAGGTACTATTTTGTACTGGTTTTCTAATCTAAATTGAATGGGTGACCAAACTAACTTAGGTTTCCCCATCATTTCCCATGTCTATTTAGGTAATACATTCACGTTGGATCCCAATTCTAAGATCACACTGAATATGTCGTATTTTCCATTCTGTGCTCTTAACCTGAACTCTCCATTGGTTCTCTTCTTGCACAGTAGATGGTTCACTACTTTCCTTTTAGTAGGGACTCCCTTCCCTTGAGTGCAGTGATTGATCATAGAGCATAATGTATGCAATGCATTTTCATCCCCGACTAGCCCTAGGAAACTCTTCAAATCTTTTCTAGTGTACTTATCTTATCCATTGACCCTTTGTTCATGATCCGGTCCTCAGTGGGATGTTACTATATCCCCCATAGGTGGTGTAGCTGATGTGGAAGTTTCCCAGTACTATCGCAAGAGTTCTCTCCTTGCTTGTTCATAGGTCTCCTTCTCTTCCTGTGGGTCAAATGCTCGTATATGTGTTTCTGATTTCTTTACCCATTGCTCAACTAGTTTCCTTTTGCTGGTTGCATCCATCCCTATTTTGGTTCCTTTGTGTGTAAAAATCACTATTTTGGGTCCATCGTCCCATATTTCAGTGGATATCCTTTGAATGTTCAGGTTCTAGTTTTGATTCTCTCTGGCCTGCCATTTTGTTAGCAATTGTGGGCCGTCCTCTGTTGCATGTTCTAATGCCCGGCAGTAAGTGCATGTTGCAGGGATTTTGGCAATCCTGTGCTAAGTGTCTTGGTTGGTTTCAATTATAGCATATTATGGGGCCTCTTCCTCCTTTCCCAAAGTTTGTTCATCCATGACCCCTACCGAATCCTCCTCGGTTTCCCTGGTTAAATCCTCTTTGATTGTTATATTTCCCTCCTCCTTTTGTCACAACATTGTCCTCCTAAATCTTGTACATGCCTGTCGTGCACTCCCTAATTGAATCAAATGCTCGACAATCCTTGTATTCATGTCCCACTGATTTTCAAAATCTACAGAATAGGCTTCTTGGGGTACTCTGATATTTTCATAGTAACTAACACTCATGGGGGTTGTGTCCCCATTTCTTGCATATCTCACAATATCCTCCTACTGGTAGTGGGTTTGGTGCTCTGGCTACTAAGTAATATGCAAAGGCTGGACATTCATATTTTTGGTGACCTTCAGTCCTGCATTTGGTGCACCAGACCTGTTCCCGTTTCTCTTTCCACTTTTTGATTTCAGCCAATTGAATTGTTAATGCAACTAGTTGGTTTTGTATTTGTTCCATTTCGCTGTTGTCTTCGACTAGAGAGGCTTCCAATTTCATATCAATTTACAACACCTTGGATTGCGATCTAACCTTTTTCTGTATTAAAGTACTACGGATGTGAGGTAACAAGCTTGCAATGAACCACTCTCTATTTTTTTGATCCAGTATTTGAAATGTTAACCTCCCCATTACATATTTGAACCTCTGATCGACCTCCCATACTGACTTATTCTGTACTTATTTTATCTCCTCGAGCTCAGTAATGTATTGCGACTAAAATGCGATGTAACCTTTTGTTGTATTTAAGGACTGCAGATGTGAGGTAACAAGCCTGCAATGAACCACTCTTTATGTTGCTGATCAAGTATTTGAAATGTTAACCTCCCCATAACATCTTTGAACATCTGATCAAACTCCCATACTGACTCAGTATGTACTTGTTTGATATCCTTGAGCTCAATAATGTATTATGACTCAGACTTTGGTTTCTTTAAATCTTTCAATAATGCTTGTATAATCTCTACCAATGTCCTTGTCTGGCCTAGTATTGTGGTACTTTGGAGCTTCATGTACCAAACTAGCATGCATCCTCTAAAGGTTGTTTCCAACTGCATGATGTTTGCACCATCATCATGGACATTATTTTCATTCCATATGGTTTCACATACGAGCAAATTATGTTCTAGGTCTTCTGATCCAATTCCTTTAAATTCTAGTAATCTTAATGTATTATCTACTCCTGCCATGTTGCTGTGTGTAGGACCCCTTCCTGGTGATATTGGTGGATTTTGATTAATTGTACTGCTACTATTTCTCTGGTTACTGCTACTCTGGCTTCCTCTACTGACTACAAGTGATCTAGAAAGGTCTTCGAACGTTGTATTAGATTCAGGCGATGCCCACGAGGTTGTGGTTTTGACCCAAGACTAAGCTCATAGAGGACTTACTGGTTCTTCTATAATTGGATTGAACTGTATATATTCCTCTTCTTCCTCTATATACTGTACTTCTATGATATCTATTTCTACATGATCTTCTGGGTACTCACTGTGCTTCTCTCTCTCTCCAGCCACACTTCTCAACTTCTTGTACCTTCTCCCACTGCATAGGACTCAAAATTCATCTTCTCCTTCTGATATCCCTTCCTCTTTCTCTTGCATTCTCATCCTTCCTTTCCTCTGTCCATTTTTCCTATCCTCATATCAACTCCAGGTCATCAAACCCTAGTCCCTTTTGTGTGTAAATTTCCTTATCTATATGACTCCATCATCATCACTTCTTTATCACATAGAAACATTTTTATCCAAGTAGCTAATGAATTTATGAATCTTCCTCGTGGACCTTTAAAAAAGTCTCTTTCTACAAGGCCGTAAGCCTGAGGATAGTCTATGACAAATTATGTTACGTAAACTCCCAATATACTATCCATCGAAAAGTCAACTGCGTGTGAAGTTCTATTTTCCACTGAATTCACTTGTTCCACTAGTGTAGGAGTCCAATTCTTTGGTGCTGCTGGTCTATGTCTATCAATATTTTCTACAAATATTTCTAGCCATTCCACTAAAATATTGGGAAATTCACTGAAAAATATCTCATGCAATTCTGTGTACACATACCTTTGAATATTCTTAAACCGAGGGTTTTTATTCTCCTTCTAAGAAAATTCTTCTTCCTTTTGTTTCATCCACTTGGTTATCTCCTTCCTCGCTGGTCTCCAAAACATTCCCTCACTTCTAGATTCCAGGTCCTAGCAATGCAACCATTTGTTGGTGTGCACAGGTAGGTTCAAGACCCTGGGTTCAAGTTACTTAGTCCAACAAATCCCTATAGACATTGTCCCTTTTAGCATCACCTACAAGCAAGTGAAGTCTCACCCGAGGTATCTTTATGGGCACTGCAAGAACCAAGATTCTGTAGCAGTGAGGGAAAGAAGGGACACAAGCTCTGTTATACCTACATGACCCTCTCACGCACTAGATCCTAGGTAATCTGAACTCATTACTTTGTTGTAGAGGCATATAAGGTTACATTCATGCTATTTAGTGGCTAAGCATACAATTATGGATGGTGTGCATTAGATTATCAACAATATCAACATAGATAAGAATCCATTCACATTAAGGACAAGAATTAACATAGTACAAACATGCATAATCATCCTATAGTACAATTATACACACATTTACCATGGTCATTGAGGCTTTGACACTAGAGAAATATAAGCTCATTCATATGGGCATAATCAAGGGCCCCAAGGCACATGCACTTGCTGTGCATGATGGTAGCAGCTCTCAAAATCCTAAATCCAAACCAAAAGGAAAAGGAAAAGAAAGGTGCATGCAGAGCCAAATAAGGAAGGGTACTCCAAACCCTTCAATGATTCCTTAGGTTCCAAAGGTGGAAAAATAAATCAAGGGAAGAAGTGTGGTTACTGCAATCATAAGAACCATCCAGAATTTGCATGCATGAAGAAGCAACTAGATCTTATGGAAAAAATAATTCAGAAGAACAATCTCATAGACTTCATTCCTTAGGCTACCAAGAATAAGTCAGAAGATTAAGCCCATAAGAAAGGTAATCCTTATGCATTAGTAGCTATTCATTCTTCTATTGATGCATGGATTGAAGATTTAGGCGCTTCCCATCATATGGAAACCACAAAGGATATTCTATCTTTTGTAATTGCATGCACGGGGCCTCCTATCCTCATGGGGGATGACTCTCTAGTCGAGGTCACCAGAAAAGGGAGAGTGGAAATAAATAATGGAATATTTGAGAATGTTCTGCATGTTACTCAAGTTTATGTGAATCTTCTCTTGGTGTATCATATTACACACTCAGGCTTAGGAAAAAAGGTGGAGTTCACACCAGACTCCATGTCCATATTCGACATGCGGGACAACTCCAATATTGTTGTTAGGGAGGGAAATCATCAATCTCGGTTATATACTATCACTAAATTTATTGAACTTGATTCCTCTATACTACTTACACATGTTGATGACATTAGTAGATTATGGCATGAGAGCTTTTGTCACCTGAACTTTAGGTACATGCAACAACTTAACAAGAAGGGGATGGTCACTAGGTTACCTGCTATCCACTTTTCCGGAGGGATTTGTGAAGCATGTGTCCTTGGAAATCATGATCAAGAGAATTTTGAGAAGGAGAAGGCTCACAAGGCCTCCTCTCTATTGGATTCAATTCACAGTGATCTCATGGGTCCATTCCCGCATCCATCCATCAAAAAGGCAAGGTACATGCTTATGTTTTTGGATGATTACTCACGTTGTACTCAGATATGTTTTCTCAGACATAAGTCTGAGGTCTTTGAGCATCTCAAATATTTCAAAGAACTTGTTGAGACTCAATCAAGGTGAAATATCAAATCCCTCCATACAGATAATGGGGGGGAGTATGTAAACATAGATGTTCAAAATATTTGTCTTGAGTATGGGATATAGTTGCAACACACAATACCATATACTCTGTAGTAGAATGGGGTTGCTGAGTAGAAAAACAGATCTCTCAAAGAGATGTCCAGTTGCATGCTACATGAAAAGGCACTTCCTCCCAAGATTTGGGCTAAGGCACTTAACTGGTCCAATCACATTTTGAACAAATATCCTCATAGATATGTTAAGTGCATGACTCCTTTTGAGGCTTGGAGTGGTAAAAAATCAGAATTCACCCACTTCCATATATTTGGATCAAGCGCATGGGCCTGTGTTCCATCTGAGAAGAGGGAAGCATTAGATACACAGAGCCACCCATACATCTTTGTTGGTTATCCCAATGGCGTGAAGGGATGCAAATTACTTGATACCTCTATGGACCAAATCATCATTGAGCACAATTTATAGTTTGAGGAAAGTCTCGCGCATGCTCCACATAAGCCACATGTAGAGGATTTTGTACTTCCACCAGTTGAGGATGATGAGTCCACACATTTAGATCACACCATAGATCTAAGTTTTGATACAAAGTCAAAGGTTTCAGAGGATACAAATGCACAGGCATAACATTTAGATGCAAAGTCAATACATGAATATGAGGAGCCATAACAGATGCCCAAGTGGGCACAATCTACACTTCAGGATTCAAGAGACCTTGTTGGGAATCTAGCGGATCTGATGAGGACCAGATCTCATTTTGAGCATCCTCATCATGTGTTCAATGGGACTGAAACCATGATTCCTTTGCACTATTATATGGTTCAGTCTTCAGACCCACAAATGTACATAGAGGCTGTAGGGAGCCCCTTCTGGGAAGAAGCCATGTAGGATGAGTACAACTCTTTCCTCAAGAACCAGACTTAGGATCTGGTTCCGCTTCCTTTAGATGGGAATATTTTCATATGCATATGGGTCTATAGGAACAAAAATGAAATGGTCAGATAGGTGAGAAGACATAAGGCAATATTTTTTGCCAAGGGATTTCAACATATCCACGGGATCGACTATGATGAGACATTTTTTCCAGTAGCAAAGTTTTATTCTATCAGGTTTGCCCTTGCCATTGGAGTAGTCAGGGGATGGGAAGTACATGATATGGACACACAGAATGATTTTATTAATGGGGATATATCAGAGGATATTTATATGGAGAAACCACATGGATTCATACAAAATTCATCTTTAGTGTGCCGACTCAAAAAGTCTCTCTATGGCCTCAAGTAGGTGCTTAGAGAATGGTACGCAAAGATGGACTCCTACTTTCTCTACAATAATTTTTTCAGATGCAAATACGATCCCAATGCCTACATGCTAAAGACCACTAACTTATTTCTAATCCTAGTCCTGTATGTGGATGATATTTTGATCACCGACAACTCGGTTTCAACGATTGTTGCGGTCAAGGGAATTCTTTATGACATATTTTTGATGACGTACATGGGTCCACTCCATTTATTTCCTGGTCTCTAGATTAACCAGGATGTTTCAGACATCAAGCTATCTCAAGCTAAGTATGCTCGAGATCTCATGGAGAGATTCCACATGATAGACTGCAAGTCTGCACCTACATCCTTCTTATCCGGGATACACTAGTGGTGGAAAAAACCTTGTATTGACAACTTGTGGGGAGCCTTCTGTATCTCACCCGCACTCGACCAGATCTATGATGTGCAATATGGGTAGTCTCTAGGTACATGCAGGAGCCACATGAGTTACAATTGAAGGCTTCCAAGTGCATCCTCAAATAAATTCAGGGATCCATGAGTTATGGGATCCACTATGTAATAGGATGCAAGTTGGATCTCATAGGATTCACAGATTCTGATTAGGATGACGATCACACCGATTGTAAGTCCACCTCCGGGTAAATGTTGAGTTTGGTATTTGACCCAATCTATTGGTAAAGAAAAAATAAATCAATTATTGCTTTATCTTCAGTAGAGGCCAAGTACAAGGGAGAAATCAACATCACCATCTAGGAACTATGGCTAAAAATCTTACTCACATAGCTTGGCATTCAGTTCCACTGTTTGACTGTGATCTGGTGTGACAACCAGATTACACTCAAATTTTGTTGAGATCTAGTACAAAGACAACGGAAAAAAAATATCGAGATCGATATGAATTTTATCGACGAGTTGGTTCATGGAATGGTTATCAATTTGCATTATTTCCCTTTTGCTGAGAAGTCTGCTGACATCTTCACCAATACTTTCACCGAGAAAAAAATCTATAGTTTGTGCAATCGTCTTGGAGTGAAGGACCCAGTTGCCTAGTAACTGTCTTTCTCTTATTTCAATACATTGTACTTTGAGGGGGGAGATTTCTCTCTTTACTCACTTTATTTCAATGCTCATTATTTGTATTTTCATGGGTACATAACATGGCCTCTATTTCCAGGACCCATTCATTATGTATACTCCCTAGTAGTGTTCAAAGGGGGTGTTGGAGATATTACACACCTAAGATTTTCATTTCATTTTCTTTTCCTAAGTTTATTTGGCTATGTTGAGGGTCCCTTAGTATGATATATTCCCCCCTCATTGAGGATATTCTCCCCTAGACAAGGGTGCCACATACCCTCCAACGAATCTTCAATTACCTTTCAGTTAGATTGGTTGAGTGAAGTGTTACATGTAAACCTTGGATTTATCACAAAGTGTTGCATGCTAACCTCATGATCATCACCATGAATGCACACTTGCATTGGGATCATCACCAGTAAAGTGCATTCCACATGTGTGAGTGATCACCTCCTCATTTCACTCCACTTTAGCTAGTTAAATGATGATTGCATGGCTGATTAACTAGGACTAAGTGGAAGTTGACTCCAGTGACTGCCAGTGCATGTGACATATCTCTAGAACACTCCTAATGCACATTGTCTTGGATACCATGGAAAGTTGGTTGTGTCATACATAATTTATCATTTGTGTTGTAACATTATCTTACTCAGATAATAGAATTTATGTCATTCTTTTCTCCAATTTTTGTCTTCTCTCTTCATCCACCATTGCAAGTTGTTTATATTTCATTGTTAGATAGATCTTCTATGTAGGTATCTCAAAAACTCTACAGGCCTTCTAGAGGGAGCCTATTAAAAATGAATGTTGTAGTGAAGAAGGGGGAAGCAAGGAGAAATGGGGAAGATAATAACATAAATGAGAGCTCGAAGAGTGCAACCTTCTTGAAGATTGATGGACAAAGGATTTAAAGAGCATGTCCATGTTGAGTGAAGGTGCTTCTGAGCCATGGCCATCTACAATTTATTTTTTGTCCATGAGTAACAAAACACATATGTGTATATCTCACCCCTCTATATTTATCTTACGAGATTAATGAAATTCCCATTAAATGTTTGTTTTCTAATGTAAAATATGTGTGTCAATGGTGAGTTTTATCCTGTTGTTAATGGCTAGTGCTTGGATGTTTTCTATGGTTGTTGAAAGTAAATGCCACAACATAAATTAACTTCCTTTGGGTCGAATTTTTAGTTGTTGGGAAAATTTATATCTCACTGGGAAAATTTACTTCTACCTAGGTGAATTTATATCTCTTTGGGCATTTTACTTTGTCCCTTGGTGTTTTTCTCCATTGCTGAGTGACTAAATATTCCCATAGAATGTTTTTTTTCTTGTTGGATGATTTCCACTCACCCACAAATCATATTTCTCCCTATGAGATGCATTTTAACTTGATGTCTACTGTTTTCCAACCCCCAATGGATCGTACAACTATTTATTGGCAAGGGAGGGTTCAATGCCGTGATATTTTGTTCAAATAATTGTTTATCCTTCCTATTGGAGCGATTCATTCTTTGTTGGGTTGAGTACCTCCTACCTGAGAAATATAACTACTTCCAAAGAGTTGAATGAGAAGATAATCATGCCATTGATTATGTGGTTTGCATGGTTGTTGTTGATAATACATAACAATCAAGAGAGTGCTTGTTTTGGAACATGTAAATGAAGGACAAGTGCATTGTGAATTTGAGATTGCACCTAGATTTTGAAGAGAAGCCTTGGGCCTAAATTTGAATAGGGTTATATATTCAACAACCAAGATCAAAAATATGTTTTCCATTGAGGATCTGTGTTGATGAGATGGATGGGCCATATGCCTACTGTTTATGGATCATAAGACAACAATCAATGCACATCGGTGCAAAGATCCAAACAACCAATGAAATCATTGTAATATCGACGGTCACACTGAAGATAAGTGTCAGAAGCTACATCTAGAACTAAATACAAATAACCGTAAGAAGGATGCTAAGAAGAAGAACCTACTAACCATGGATTCAAACAACCAAGTAGAGATAAAATCAAGTGTAAATGAAAATATTGTCTGCACTACAATTCATAAGGAGGTGAAACTAAGTAGCTTTCATCACAAGGAATGGAAGGAGATGGATAAACTTTTCCATATTAAGATCCAGGTCAAGAAGAAAAAGGTGGATGCTCTATACGATTCTGGTTCACAGGCCAACCTCATAGAAAAATATTTGGTTAGCAAGATTGGAATGGAAGTTCATGATCATCCTAATCCATATCCATTGTATAGCTCAAGGTCACTAAATAGTGTAAGATCAAATTTGTTATAAGTGAAAACTATATGGATGAAGTGAAGGCACATGTAGTGCCATTCAATGTATGTAGTGTATTTTTTGGAAGCCCCTACATGTATATGAGGGATGAAATGTTCATGAGGGGAGAAAACCAATACTACTTGATCAAGGATGTGAAGTATTTCATCATCAATGCACATAAAGGTAAATTCAAGATATCTTTGGTAAGTGTTAACGAAGCCAAGAAAATGATCAGTTCTAGTAATAAGTTTGTATTACTTTTCTTAATAGATAATCAATGAAGTGATGAATGAATAAAAGTAAAGGCATATTTGGATTGATGTAATAAAGAGAATAAATGTCATTTAGAGGATTTTTTGCAAGCATATAGAGAATTGTTTCAGGAGTCTAAAGGGTTTCCACCTAAGAGGGAAGTGGAGCATGAGATATAGTTGTTTTCTGACTACCCATTGCCAGGAAAACAATGTTTGTGTTTAAACCCACATTTGAGAAACATAATGTAAGCATGATATTATGAAATAGATCTATAGCATTCAGATTGTGAGATCGATAGATATTGTATCAACATGTATCTTTGAGTTTGATTAATATAATGTTGGTGTTCTGAGAGTTCAATTCATGGTTCTAATTGCTTTAATTATGTAGTCTTCTTAGCAACATGACGCCAATTGGGAAGGGCCCACCAAGATGGCTAATGTTGCCCTGTATCGTTAGTGTAGATTTGTAAGTGTGATTTGTATATTTCCTCTATTTTTTTTTATTTTTTTTTCCAGTTAATGTAATTAATTTTTTGAATGCTTATGCTCTAATAACAACTTATTAATAGCTCTCTTTTCAATGGGAATTTCACCATCATTACAAACTTGTAATCATTTTGATTTCATTATCCGAACGTACCAGAAGCATAACTCCCTTTCCATGCAATTTTTCTTTGGTTTATGAACTCATTCTATAAACAACGTTTGAATTTTATTGAATAATTACCCAAGCATACTTTGAACATTTGCATTGTAGTTTCAATTGATAGTCATATAATGTTCTCTATCATAATTGCAAATAACTTTAGTAACTTTGAAATACAGGGTTATATGATTCAATATATTCTAGACTTAGAGTGTTTGAGTTTAATATAATTTTTTTATGCAAGTGTGTGTGTGGATTGATCATTGTTTTATTCTTTTTCCTTCATTCCTTTAGTTTAGTGATTATATTGATTTGATTACATATAGCATAAATCTCATCAAAGTTTAAACAAAAAAAAATGAGTTTGTTTCATTGTGATGAATGTTGGGGAAAACTCTCTATTGTTGATTCAATGAGTCCTTTCATTGCAATTGCTAAAGTGTTAATATATTATTTTTCTAGAAATCTTTTATATGCTCAATTTTCTTTTTCAATTATGAGAATAGTTTCACTTGAAGGTGGGAATGAGATTTTCTCTTAAAATTGCTCACATGAACACTCAGGAATTTCTTGAGTGTAAGATTGTAGTCAGTGCAAGTAGAGCACTTTCTTATTTTGCTGCCCAATGAACAAGTTTCTTGTGATTGGCTAGGAGTGTAGTTTCATGCTCTTTCCATAGATTGGATAGTCATCTTTGTCCTAGTCTCTCCGTACATAGTATTGGCATCTCTAAGATTACACCCCTAGATTGATGATTACATGTTCAATAATTAAGTTAATTAATTAGCTCGACAGTGACAATGGGCAATGTTCACCACATTCCAACATTTTGAAATATTTGTCACATTGTGACATCAATATATGCATGTCACAACACACCATGGTGCTATGTTTTGTCACATATTAACATCATGGATGAATTGTTTTTGTTTCTCACATTATGGCGTTCCAATAGGATTTTCATATTCAGATAGTGGGTTATGTTCATCACATTGAGATGTTGGGAAATGTTCATCTCATTGCAATGTTGGGCTATGTTTGTCACATTGTGACATTTGGGTTCTGTACATCACATTACAACAATGGCCAATGTTCCCCACATTTCAACGATTTGAAATTTTTGTGACATTGTGACATCAGTATATGCATGTAACATCACAACGTGGTGCTATGGTTCGTCACATAGAAACGACAAGGATGCATGGTTTTTGTTTCCCAACATTATGGCATTCCAATAGGTTTGTAACATCCTGACAACGGGTTATGTTCATCACATTGCGACGCTGAGAAATGTTCCTCTCATTGAAATGTTGGGCTATGTTTGTCACATTGTGAAATTTGGGTTATGTACATCATGGTGTGACAATGGGCAATATTTGTCACATTACGACATATGAAATGTTTGTCACATTGTGATGTCAATATATGTACGTCACATTGCAAGGTGGTGCTATGGTTCGTCAAATAGAGACAACAAGGCTATGTTTGTAACAATGTGACATTACAAGGTTCATCGAAATGTGACAAATTTCATCGCAATGTGACAAATGAAAGAGTTTTGTAACACAATGAGGTTTCAGCATGAACGTCACATTGCGATGTGCATGGAAGGAAATGTTGGGTCTAGTGACATTGCAACATTTTATGAAGGGTTGTATAAATTTATGTTTTTCCTTAAGGGTTATATAAATTTATGTGTTTCCTTAAGGGTTATATTGTGTAATGAAGAAGCTTATTCTTTCGTAAAGAGAAATGTTATAGAAATATTATTAAATCACATTGTGATGTAGGGTTTTTGTTTGTCACATTATGGCATTGGAATAGATTTTTCAAATTTCGACAATGCATTATGTTTTTCACATTGTGATGTCAAGAAATGTCTGTCTCATTGCAATGTTGGGCTATGTTTGACACATTGTGACATTGGGTTTTGCACATCACAATGCAACAGAAGGTTATGATCACCACATTGCGATGTTTAGAAATGTTTGTCACACTATGATGTCAAGATATATGTGTGTGATATTGCAACGTGAGGATATGTTCGTCACATTGCGATGATAGGGATATGTTCGTCACATTGCAACGTTATAGTATTCGACACATTGTGACATTGCTATGTTTGACATGTTGCAAAATTACTATGTTCGTCACGTCAGAACGTCCAATTTTCTTTGTCATATTGTAACATTGGGTTATTTTGTCACACGAAAAGGTTGGTTTGTGTTCAACACATTACGAAAATGAAGTTTTGGTCAAGTTTAAAAAAAATTCTAATGAAGTGTTTCTTTTGTCACAAAGATAGAAACTTTGAATTGATGTTATGTATTACATAGAAAGAAACTTAAAATCATATTTTTTCTAAGAACATTAATAACAAATCATCTTTAACTTTACAGATGATGATTTTTACTTTTTCTAAAGACATTGATAGAAAATCATCTTGAACTTTGTAAATGATGAACTAAGAACATTGATAGAAAATCATTTAATAATTTATACTTTTTATAAGAACATTGATACAAACTATGATCATTAAACATCCATATACAATTTTTATACTTTTCATTGATTTTATTTGTCATGGGTGGGGCAACATAAAAACAAAAAAATACAAAAAACTTATATAATCTAAAAAACTAAAAATATAAAATACTAAAAATATGGTTTATTCCTATTATTCCATTAATAAATATTTTTAAAAATCTAAATATAAAAAAATTACAATCTTTCTCAAGATTAAATATATTTACAAATTTGCAATCTTTATGAAAATTAGATCACATAGATATATTTATAATTCAAGTAAATTAAAATTAAATTATTATTATTTAAATTAAATTTAAATTATCTTTTAACTATTAATTTCTTATTATTACAAAATAAATCTATTTCACATAACATTATAAATATGAATATATATTTTTAAAAATATAAATATAAAAAATTATATATATAATTTTCAATCTTTCTTAACATTAAATATATTTACTTAAATGGATTAAAATTAAATTATTATTATTATTTTTTTATTATTATTTTAAAATAAAAATTTCTAAACACATAACATTATCAATGTAAGTATAAATCAACTGTATATGTATATGTATATGTATATGGATAATATCGATAAAATAGGATATCATATTAATATATATTATAGTTAATTTATAATAATAATAATAATAATAATAATAATAATAATCTATTTTTAAGGTCACGACCCAGCCAGCACACCAAATTGGTGTATGAGACCCCCTTGTTTGTGGGACAAAGGACCCCCCTCCGCCCAGCGATTTGACTGGTAAAGTCTACGAAGGTATACATACCCTACCCCCCTCTGGATTTGAACTTGTGACCTCTTAAGAGGAAACACATGTTCTTAACCATTAGGCCCACTCAGGCTGTATTCTATACTATACTATACTAGGATTAATATATAAATATGGATATCCTATTAATTAACAATAAACAATAAGATATATTATTATGTATATATCTTATTGTTAATTAATATGATATCTATATATATATTATAATCATTTAAATTTAAATTTAAGTATCTAGTATAAAATATAATATTCCATAGTGTATTTCTGGATCGGTCTACTACGTCTACGTAAAATCCATTTTCGAAATATTGGGGGCTTAACAACAAGAACATCATATAAACCCATTTAAGGGCATGACATGTCACTTACAAGGAATCGAACCTGATTAGAAAGGGTAACAACCATTCCTCCTAACCACCCAAGCTGGATTCAATGGAACTTTGATAAAAATCTATGTGTATAAAACTTGACAAATATTTGACTCAACAAAGAGGTTTGAGTTGACTATTCAAATCGAGATGGTTTAAAAAAGGTCATATCCGCTCTAGATGGATTCACACTAATAAGTCTTACGAAGCTCTCTCTATGTATGGAAGCACAATAATAATCCTAATCCACCATAAGAAGTCAAATCAACCACCTAAGGATAGGCCACGTATATCAACCATGGCACAACAATTTCTTGATTGGTAAAATTAATAAAATATGATTTGATAATTGATGAAAAATGCTTTAACATATGATTATTATTTCATAAGTAACATCATTGTTGGCATTACATCCGATGTGTCGCATGTCAAGTTCTATGATGCTCTAGCTCGTCCCACAGAAGCCACATACTAGTATTATATCGTCAGATTTCTACATGGGTGGGAATCATTCCGCTCAAAAAATTATTCTTCGACCTTGTTCCAGGGCTCTTGCAAATCTATCAAAAGACTTGGCATGGAAACAATTATCTCAACAAGTCCATTATTCCTGTTGGGCTCCTTAATCACTGGCAAAAGAACTAAAATGGAGTCGGTGTTAGAAGTACCACCACAACCATATTGTATAATAATAGGTTAAAAAGAGTGTACAACCAGAGTGTATAATTATCTCGTCCCTAACCCTAATACAAATTTAACCCTAACCCTAATAAATTTAATTGGGGATTTTTCAAGGACACAACAAAAGACTATGCCTTTGAAGTAGGCAAGCATCCTTCACATTCTTTTATGGATCTTGGGCTTGGCTGGCAATACTGACTTGCAAGTACATTGTCATTATTGTCTTTTATGGATCTCACACCAAACTTGTTATGCAAATTGTGGGTAATAACACTATTAGAAATATACTTTGATCGGAAATCAATCAATGCTTCATAGCTTGAAGAAGTTATATAGAAAGAATAATCATAAAGATCTAATCATAAAAATAATCAATTTAATTCTATTGATGAAAAAATTCCTCATCCATGTTAAAGTAGGTATTCAATCCTTGATTTGATCTGATCCTTTAGCAGGAAGTTGGATCATCTCCATATCCAATTTAAGATCAAGCTCATTTCTTCCAACCTTGTTTGATCCTTTAGCAGGAAGTTGGATCATCTCCATATCCAATTTAAGATCAAGCTCATTTCTTCCAACCTTGTTTGAGCGGATTCAATTTATGGACCACTCATTGAACCATACTAGCACATTGCACTGCTTATCACCGAGCATTAATGAATTGCGCCTATTGAATTTCGAGAATAACCATTAGTATTAATGACATACATTACATAATACATTGAATACATTGACATAACATTATGAAATGTTCTAGAGATCAAATAATGTTTTTCAGAGAAATGCAAATGACGAAGGCAGATTCTGTACATACCTCAATTGCACTTTTCCAAACACTAATGTTGATGTGTTGATCAATGCTGCTCTCTATCCCAATGAATTTCTTTAACAAAACAATGCAACTCTCCTATATTGGTCCACTTGTCTGCTTATGCCCTGGTATAATTGTACAAGAGCATGCACATATGAATTGAATTGTATTTTATTAGAAATCTTTGCACCACTCATATCCCTTTTTTCCCACTCTTCTCCTCCTCGTCAAAATCTATGAATTTAATTCTATTTTATTAAGCATCTTTACACCACTCATATTCCCTTTTTCCCAGTCTTCTCCTCCTCGTCAAAATCATCGCATGACTCTTTTGTTTCCACTCATGCACATATGAATTGAATTGTATTTTATTAGGCATCTTTGCACCACTCATATTCCTTTTTTCCCACTCTTCTCCTCTTCGTCAAAATATATGAATTGAATTGTATTTTATTAGGCATCCTTGCACCCTCATATCCCCTTTTTTCCACTCTTCTCCTCCTCGTCAAAATCGCTACATGACTCTTTTGTTGCCACTCCCCTGCAAGGTTATTTATTCTTGGCAATTAATTATTTATTCCTGGTGAAACATTAGGTTATTTATTCCTGACCATGATTATTTATTCGCGGTGAAACGTTAGGTTATTTATTCCTCAGAGTTAATTATTTATTCATCTTGAAACATTAAGTTATCTATTCGTAGTGAAACGTTAGGACATGTCGACCACTTATATCAACCTATTCGTATTGAAACGTTAGGACAGGCCACATTAACCAACCTATTCATAGTGAAATGTTAGGACATGCCATGCATATCAACCATGATGCAACAATTTCATCATTGGTAAAAGTAAAACCCTCGATTAAAATTAATGAGGCCAAGAGATGGGAACATGGAAATGGTAAAACCATCAATTAGCTCCATGTGTCTATTCTAAAAACCCCCATTAAAATTAATGGAGCTAATTTTCTTGGTCAATTAGCTCCATGTGTCTATCCTTACGAGTGTTTTACCATCTTTTCATCATAAGTACTTTTTTTTGTCCAAATGAAAAATTGCTCAATTATATTATAGGATATAATTTGTTCTCATAGACAAGTACATTCAAGTAGTGTTGTGACAGATCAATAGACAGGTAGATTCATTCTCCTGCAATTGGATAATTCCAATTCAGAGGAGAGTGAGGGTACCCTGGACAATAAATCAGAAAATGGTCGGTGACATAGGAAGAGTAATCAATGAAAATTTGCCGGAAGCATGTGCCAAGAACTGTAAAGAAAACATGCAAGTACATAGATGGCTGGTTACTAAAGTCTTAGTATATTTTAATGATATGTGTGAGGCCTTCTTGGTCGTCCAACCAATCTGAGTAGGAGATCATACTTGTTTGCTTTTGAAGAGTTGTTTTGGAGAGGATGTTCGCTTGTCTATTGAACTCCCGAGAGGTGTGAGAGAAGAGAAGCTTCTTGAAATGGCACTGGAGTGATTTAATTTGATCCATCCAAGAAAAGAGGTATATCGAATGAAGATCACCACTACAGTTCAACCAATGGATGATGACTTTTGAGTCACCAATTAGATGGAGGTAATCTATATTAAGCCTCCTTTTCAAGTGTAGGGAGGCCTAGGCACCCAACAATTTTGCCCTTGTGTTGGTGCTCGGGCCATAGCTGAAGGTCCATTTGTAGATGGAATTTTCCTTCAATCTGATCAAGCCCCCTGCACCACACAGAGCACCATTGTGTTGGGTTGTGCCATCGAACAAACCTTTGATAATGTTATCAACTATGTATGGGTTAATAAATAATTTAGTTTTCTCTTTGGAAGGATGAATATCTCACCAAAGCTAATGCATGCCAAGAGCTCTGTATGCAATAGAGTTGTTGGAAGGAGTGGAATTATCAAAAATCAAAGAGTTTCGGGCCAGCCAAAATGCCAAATAACCACAGTGGGTAAAAACTTGTGTGCACACTCGCTTGAACTCTAGCTGACGAAGCAGTCCGAGATGGAATTACCTTGCTAGGCCAAAGTGAGCTGTCGGTCAAGACTGATATAGTTCCAGAATTTTCTCACAAATTCGTAGTGTATAAATAAATGTGGCACTATTTCTTCATCTTTGAAGTAGAGTTGGCAAATGTTTGGGCCGTTCTAGCCTTTCCTGAGCAAATTCTCCCATGAATAAATTTTATTTTTATCCACTAGCCAGGTGAATAATTTCACTTTTAGTGGAATTTTCCACTTCCAAAGTCTCTTGCGCCAGCCTGTGATGTTGGGGATGTTAGTAGAGTCGAAAATAGTTGTATAAAGATTCGCGACAAATATGTGACATGTATAGTCTCCGCCGGTCCAAAGGAGATGGTCCTCTCTATTGTTTAAAAATACTCCAGCGCTATAGAGTGACCCACAAAAATTTTCCCATTCCACAAATAAATCGCCAGCTAGCTCCAGCGTGATGCCCGAAATCCATTCGGGGGTCAAAGTTCCCAGATGATTGTGATTCGAAGCTTGATATAGAAAATGGATGACCTTGTTGTGTAAATGAGCCAAAAGGGATGGGGAGAGGGAGGAGGATAGGCCAAGTGTTGGCCTTTGACCAAGTTTTGGGAGATTCTTGGTCATGTTGACCCATATTTGGACTTCGATAGCCTGTCGAAGGAGGAGCGCAAGACGAAGCAGAGATCACGGGATATCGGTCCCTTTTTGGGTCCTTCTTGGGTTTTTGGGAATATGTAATGGTATTGGGATGTTGACCCATGGGTTTTTCCCATGCTTATGCCTATTTTGTAAAGTATAAATAGATGTCTAGGCAATGAAAGAAAAGGGAGATGAACCGGTAGGTTGATGAGCTAAGTGATAGATCTATGTGATCGAAGGATTGTAAGTCCTTTGTGCATGTGCGAGACTTGTAGAGATAAGTGCAAGTCATTGTAAGAAGTTGTGGAAGGATTTGTGTTGTAGCGCAAGGAAGAAGGATCTAGCAAGCTGCGCATATCTTCTATTCTGTGCGGAGTAAGGGTTTTGAGGCTCTGTGCTTGTAACCAATTGACTGAAGACAATAAAGAAGAAGAGTTGGTGGATGTAGCCTCAGGGTGGGGGTGAACCACATAAATATTGTGTTATCTTGCTCTGTGTTTGTCTTAATGTGTTTATGTCTTCTTATGATAAGTGCTTTGAGATGATTAAATAGATATGCTTATGCTTAGTGCTAATGATGTATGAGAATGTTAGATCTGATCTATATGAATGTGTTGAGTGCTTGATCTGATAGATCTGACCTATCTGTTGACGCTAAGTGCTTAATTACGTTAGATCAGTGTGAATGCTGTGAAGTTCTATTTTATTAGTGAAGTGGTTATTGATTGCATATTGTGGAACTGACAGTGCTAAGTGCTTTATTAAAGTATTGTAATCACAGATTTGTGTCCTAGCTAAGGTTGCAGACACCTGAGTCTTGCAATCACTCCTACCTCTACCTCGGGTGAGACTTCATCTACTTTGCAGGTGTTGTCGAAAGGGACGGTAGTTAGGGTTTTGTTGGTGCGTTGTTGTAGCGTTGAACCCTGGGTCTTCCCCTGTGCCAACAAATGGTTCCGTTGCCAGGACCTGAAACTATGATTGCTGGGAACTAAGGGAGAAGAAGCTTTGTGCAAAGATTTGACCTAAAACTGTGAAAGCTCTGTGCGAATATCTGTTTCCCTAGTGCGCATCATTTTACTTGACCTGTGAAGCTTTGTTCCAAGAGGAAGGGCATATTTGAAGAAAAAAGGTCAGATCTGAGGAGAAGAGGTAAGATTTGTAAGCTCTGTGCTCTAATAAAGGTAAGAATAGTGAAAAATTCTAGATCTGAAAGCTTTGTGCTCTGTAGAAGTGAAATAAGTGAAATTTTTTGTTTCTAGAGTATGGATCTAGGTATGTTTGATAGATTCTGTCCTAGCTTAAAAACTAGGGCACTAATAGATGAATGAAGTCTTGATATGAGTAGATTTGAAAAGAATAATGAAATATATGTTATACCTATGCATATAAAGAATGTTTGGACTAACAAATGGATGCAGGATCCTAGAAATAATTTGTTGCAGGTTAGATCCTATAATCCTAGCACGTAGTACAAGAGAAGATGGGGATAATTTAAAAGAAAGAGAGGATTAACCCTCTGTTACAGTTGCAGAAGACCAGGACATCTTGCTAAGGAATTCCCTGGGAAAATACCTAGTTGTCTTTGTTGTAAGGCTATGGACCATGAAGTATTGGATTGCCCTAGAATGATTGCTAAACTTGAAAGTATGAACATAAGACAGGAAAACCATAAGGCAGATCCAGAAACTAAGGCTATAGCATAACCCCATAAAGAATCAGAGAAAGTATTTCTACAGATGAAAGAAATCTTGAATGACCACCGACATGTTAAGCTATCAGATATCTTTAAAGAAAAAGAATGCATCAAAGCAAGAATAGGAGACTTCGACATTGATTGTGTTCTGGATGAGGAAACACAAGTGAATGTCATGACAGAGAAAAGTTGGGAAGCTATAGGAAGGCCTGCTATGATTCTTTCATTAGAAGGAATAGGGTTATTCAAAGTAAAATTGGTAAACCTATGTGGAAAGCTCACTCAGATATCTATGAATGCCAATGGAACTTCGACAGAAGAAGATTTTGAGATGATTCAATTTATTGAGGACAATGCCCCGTTTACCATGTTACTAGGGAAACCTTGGATTGAAATAGATAACGCCAGATGAAAAGAAGAAGAAGAAGTTTTGGAGCAGAAGAAACAAGAGTTAAAAGATTTCATGACTAGAAGGATCACACACTTGATTGAAGAACATGAGAACAGATCGAAGCTATTTAACACTAGAGACCCAATTGTCGAAGCTACAAGAACATTAGAAGGACCAAAAAAGAATGAAATACTTATCCCAGATAAAGAAAGAGTAGCACCCTTGAATCTTAAGAAAGAAATTCAACAGTGCGAAGTAACTATGTTACAAGAAGATAAGAATCAGAATGGAAAAATACATACCGAGACGAAGCTCACTGGAAAGAAGGCTAGAAATCTAAGTAAGAAGAGGGCTAAGAACGAAAAGTTACAGAAGGTTCCAGAGGGAACTTCGCAAAAAGAAACTTTGCAGAATTGGAGCTTCGTCGGGATATCAGAATAGTGACACATGGCACTTCTCCATGGCAAAGAGATATAGCCGTTGGAACTGATATATCTGTTCTACTGCCACCCTGAACATGTAGAACATAATTTATAGCTCGACACCAGACCATTGGACCGTGCCATAACGAACATAACAAGAGTTAATGAGGCTTCATACTTGTTACAAGCAAACCATTGCCAAGTTTCCTATTTATCCCGTCGCACCATGTACATAGAACACTTTTGTTAAACCGAGAGTTTGAGCCTGCAAACTAAGTGATACAATGATCATTGGGCTCTTGCTATTTATTCTAGTGCAGTGTTTGAGTTCATTGTGACCCTGATAATTTTAATCCCGAGCGTGTATGTTCGACGAGCTCACCGGAGTTGAAGAATTAGTGACAGAAGTACTCCTCGACTTGATGACTGAAAGAGTCATGTTGGAGAGAGGAGTGTCTACAGGTGTACAAGCATCGTCTACAAGAGGACTGCCAGCCTCTCCGTCCACTACTCGATCTGGACCATCCCGACCAATAGATGAAAAGCGAACCAAGCACAGGGACGATCTCGTGAATGATAAGTTAATCCCGAGTATACTACCCACCTATATACCACCCTTGAGTGGCACTGTAAACCATGACAACATACCTAGAGACTTTGAGTACTCCTTGGTCACTGCATACCTCCCGAAGGGGATACTCACAGTTCACGTAGATCAAGAAAAGTTTGCAGTGTTGAAGTTTAGCGACTTCAACCTCGGTGAAAGGAAGGTCTATAACATTCTCGCTCCACATAAGTACCTGACCAGAACAAAGGGAAATAATTCAAAGATTGTCCCTCAGTCATGGACCCAGAACCTCGTGCAGTCCACCCTATTGAACGTCTTGAATATCCCGCACTTCAGAAGGCACTAAGAGGTGAATTCATGTGTCAAATTGCTGCTGTCTTGTTATCATGGAGGTTATTTGTGGTTAAACCGTCACATAACAGTTGATCCGATGTTGATCAATCGGATCACCGGGCTTAGTATGCAAGGCCCTGACCCACATGATTTCTACCCCAAAAATACTATGGATCGCACTCTAGCACAAAAGATAAAGGACACCTATAGAGATGTCGAGAAGGGAACACAAGGCTACAAGGTAGCTTCTATTCAAAGTGGAATAGTGCACCTCGCTTGTCAACTAATCACAGGGAAGTTAGTACACAAGAATCAACCCACCCAAGTGATTGGTTTTGTAGTCGACCTCGCAGGGAAGTGCACAGAGGGCCTACAAATGAATTGGGTGATAATTGGTAAACCAACTAGAACTTGACCGCAGAGAAGCACAATATCTAGGATATGAATTCCACTTCAACTGGCTATTGATCTTGATCGCTTTCATCGCCTGGGATATGTCGGAAGGTGCGACCTTCCCAGACATCGAGCTCTTAGAACCATTGGCTGCGAAGTTCAACACACTGTGGTATTCAACTGACATGAATAAACAATGGAAGTCCAATGCTGTATTTCACGCATACTACAACTAGTTGAAGGTATCTATATAGTTAGAGCCTCACATGACTCCAAATACTCTCCACGGGTTTCAACCTTTGATGAAGTTCAACGTGAACCACCATTTCATTTATATCACAGTGCGCGCTGACGGGCACAAGCAACAACTTCAATCCTACTACAAGCTAATGAAGGAGGACTTAGAGGAGATCACTAAGGATTGGTCGATGGACCTCCTCATTCCAACAGACCCTGTGGAGATATCCGATATAGACAGTACAAAAACTGCACAGGATACACTTGGACCTAGCAGGATGAAGAAGACTGAAGAGGTTCAAGATATAGACAGTACCTCAGTAAAGACTGCTTCCATATCAACAAAGCAAAGGAGGTAATGGTGAAGAGGTAGATGGAATAGAGGCCAAGCAAAAGAAAGGCGAGGTCACACCGCCTAGAGAGGAGGAGGACCCCTCGAAGAAAAGAAAGGTCCCCCCCCAAAGCCTTCATCCCAGAAGAAAGTGAAAGCAACCATGACCAAGTTTGGGACTATCCTCACCCCAGATGACTTCGATTTCATTGTAGTTTCCCTAAATGATGCTTCGTTGGAGATAGCAGAGAAGAAATAAGCTAAACAGGAGGAAGTGTTCAATTGGATTAAGGATGAGCTCCAAGGAGTGCAACAGGCATTAAATTCCAGCCGCACAGTCTCCACTGCGCCTCTATCAGTAGGAACACTAGAACTGGGAGATGAGCTAGCTCAACTCCACCGAATCGCTGATACAATCGAAGCTCGCCTTCGATGCGCTCAGGAAGAAATAGTGCAAGACACCCACGCTTTAGCACAAGTACAGGGAGTACAGGAACAATGCAGTACTGCAAAACGGGAAAAGATTGCTCTGCAAGCGAAGTGGGATGCGTAAAAATCACAACTACAACAAAGCGAGGAACAATTGCTCGCAGAGCAACTCGAAGTAAAGGAAATGGTTCACAGAGCGCTTCGCTCTGTGATAGTCGTAGAAGTAAATACCGAAGAACGAGTTCCACAATAGGTGGCACAACTTGAAGAAGTAATCCAACAGCTCCAACAATGCATAGAACACTTGGAGCTCCGCACTGTGCCCGAGACCCCTCAATATGTAAGAGACCAAAGGGAAGAAACTGCCCACAGCGCACTTGAGAAACTAAAATCTCTTACCCTAGAATGCAAGTAGTTGAGTAACCGCAACTCCCATATGAGAACCTCGCCGAGAATCCAAAGTTACAGACATTGGTGTCACAACTCAAAGAAGTGAAGCAACACGCAGACACACTATAGGCGCAACTGAAGGATCTGTCGCCCGTGGAAAGAATGAAGCGGTCTCAAGAGCAACACACCGCTCAGCAACAACTCCATAGGATTCAAAGCAGAGTGATGGAAGTTACTCAATGACTTCAATCAATATAAGATAAGGCATGCCAACTATTCACCGAGGTTGAAAGTCGAGGAACAGAGCTAGAACAGGTTGTCATCGCAGCAGAAAAAACCTAGAAGGGCCCATGAACGACACAATGATCTAGAAGTTCATCGAGCAAGAGGTCGTAGCACAGTAGCAGGTTGAAGCATCTCGAGCCAATATTGAGGCATTCGAAGCAGAACTTATTAGACCAGAGTGACTCAGGACGAGTCATAGGTGAGTGTTGGGGGCATGTTGGCCCTTGACCAAGTTTTGGGAGATTCTTGGTCATGTTGACCCATTTTTGGACTTCGACATCCTGTCAAAGGAGGAGCGCAAGACGAAGCGGATATCACGAGATATCGATCCCTTTTTGGATCCTTCTTGGGTTTTGGGAATATGTAATGGGATTGGGATGTCGGCCCATGGGTTTTACCCATGATTAGGCCTATTTTGTAAAGTATAAATAGATGTCTAGGCAGTGAAAGAAAAGGGAGATGAACCGATAGGTTGATGAGCTAAGTGCTAGATCTATGTGATCGAAGGATTGTAAGTGCTTTGTGCATGTGCGAGACTTACAGAGCTAAGTGCAAGTCATTGTAAGAAGTTGTGGAAGGATTTGTGTTGTAGCGCAAGGGAGAAGGATCTAGTGAGCTGCACAGATCTTCTGTCTCGTGCAGAGTAAGGGTTTTGAGGCTCTGTTCTTGTAACAGATTGACTGAAGACAAAGGCATGCCAACTATTCACCGAGGTTGAAAGTCGAGGAACAGAGCTAGAACAGGTTGTCATCGCAGCAGAAAAAACCTAGAAGGGCCCATGAACGACACAATGATCTAGAAGTTCATCGAGCAAGAGGTCGTAGCACAGTAGCAGGTTGAAGCATCTCGAGCCAATATTGAGGCATTCGAAGCAGAACTTATTAGACCAGAGTGACTCAGGACGAGTCATAGGTGAGTGTTGGGGGCATGTTGGCCCTTGACCAAGTTTTGGGAGATTCTTGGTCATGTTGACCCATTTTTGGACTTCGACATCCTGTCAAAGGAGGAGCGCAAGACGAAGCGGATATCACGAGATATCGATCCCTTTTTGGATCCTTCTTGGGTTTTGGGAATATGTAATGGGATTGGGATGTCGGCCCATGGGTTTTACCCATGATTAGGCCTATTTTGTAAAGTATAAATAGATGTCTAGGCAGTGAAAGAAAAGGGAGATGAACCGATAGGTTGATGAGCTAAGTGCTAGATCTATGTGATCGAAGGATTGTAAGTGCTTTGTGCATGTGCGAGACTTACAGAGCTAAGTGCAAGTCATTGTAAGAAGTTGTGGAAGGATTTGTGTTGTAGCGCAAGGGAGAAGGATCTAGTGAGCTGCACAGATCTTCTGTCTCGTGCAGAGTAAGGGTTTTGAGGCTCTGTTCTTGTAACAGATTGACTGAAGACAATAAAGAAGAAGAGTTGGTGGACGTAGCCCCAGGGTGGGGGTGAACCACATAAATACTCTGTTATCTTTCTCTATGCTTGTCTTAATGTGTTTATGTCTTCTTATGATAAGTGCTTTGAGATGATTAAATAGATATGCTTATGCTTAGTGCTAATGATGTATGAGAATATTAGATCTGATCTATATGAATGTGCTGAGTGCTTGATCTACTAGATCTGACCTATCTATTGACGCTAAGTGCTTAATTACGTTAGATCTGTGTGAATGCTGCAAAGTTCTATTTTATCAGCGAAGTGGTTATTGATTGCATATTGTGGAACTGACGGTGCTAAGTGCTTTATTAAAGTATTGTAATCACATATTTGTGTCCCAGCTAAGGTTGCAGACACCTGAGTCTTGCAACCACCCCTGCCTCTACCTCGAGTGAGAGTTCATCTGCTTCACAGGTGTTGCCGAAAGGGTCGGTAGTTAGGGTTTTGTTGGTGCACTGTTGTAGCGTTGAACCCTGGATCTACCCCTGTGCCAACACCAAGTCCCAGAATATGCTCAGTTCCAAGTGTGATGGAGCGACATGTACCAGGGTTCCAATTGATCCAAGATTTGATCCAGTGCGCCGATTTTTTCAAAATCCTCCACGTCTGCGAAGCTTCTCTGGGAATTAGAGGAGTCGTGAATAGACAGGTCGCAACTGAGGTGGATGGAAAATATTTGTCTTTGATCAACATGCTCCAAATGTCTGTTGAAGTAAGAGCTCGCCCGAGAGTATTGACAGCCAATGCCGAATTGAATTTGAAGAGATTTTGAAAGCCCCAACCTCCCTTATTTTTTGTTGTTGCTATGGTTTCCCAATTACAGAGATGTAGCATTCGTTTTTCCTGGCATCCCGACCAGAGGAAATTAAAAGTCAATTTCCTGAGTTTTTCCAGGACTGTAGGGGGAATGACAGCCAGTTCCATCCAGTACACTGGCTGTCCTTCAAGGGTGGCCTTCAGAAGTGTGTATCTGCCTCCAATCGATAACCATCTATTGCACCAATTGTTAATTTTAAATGTCACCTTAGTGAGCAGCCAGTCCCAATCTGATGCTTTATGTTGTTCTGATTTAATGAAATAACCAAGATAATGAAATCCAAGTGATAGGTGCAAGAATTTATGTGGGAAAATGGCCATAAGAGAGTCTAAAACCTGATCTGTGATATTAGCATGGTGGAAAGTGGACTTATTCCAGTTTATTTGTAGGTCGATAGCTGCACAAAAAAGGTTTAAGAGGCCATTGATTTCTTGCCATTCTAGCAGGTTATCATTTGTCATAATAAGAACATCGTTAGCAAAGAGAAGATGAATGATCTTGACCAACCTGGAGACTTTGATCCCTATAATTTTACCTTCTGCCTGACTCTTTTTCAGAAGTAGACTTAGACCTTCCATAGCCAAGATGAAGAGGAGCGGGGACAATGGACAACCCTGACTCAAGCCTCTTTCATTGTAGAAGAAGGAAGATGGCTCACCATTGATCAAGAAAACGAAAGAAGCACTTGTGACACAACTCATGATCCAAGCTATTAGGGAGTGGAAAAAGCCCAGTTGGGTTAAAATAAGTCTGAGAAATTCCCAGTCAACACAGTCAAAGGCTTTCTTTAGGTCTAGCTTAAGGATAAGAGCTCAAGATTTTTTGTAACAGATGTTGTCGAGGCATCATTGGGCAGTGCCAATGGCGTCCATAATTTCTCGGCCCTTTAAGAAGCCTAATTTTTCTCTAGACAAGAGGCAGGAGAGGATGGGTTTGACTCAGTTTGCAATGATCTTTGAAATGAGTTTGTAGCAAATATTACAAAGCGTGATCGACCCGTAGTCTCTGAAAGAAGTTGGATTGCTTGCTTTCAAAATAAGAGTTAAGAAGGTATAATTTAATGCCCCAAGTATCTTACCTTTTTTACTGGAGTCTTCTACAAGTTCCAATAAGTCTGGCCCCACCAAATCGAAAAAATGCAGATAAAATTCAACTGTCTAGCCATCAGGGCCTAGACTTTTATCCTTAGAGAAGGATTTGAGGGCTGCATGTACTTCTTGTAAGTTGCAAGGTCTGTTCAATAGAGTGTTGTCCTTTTCTATTACTAAATGTGGATAGAGTTTTGCCACATCAACTTGGGTGGAAAGAAGTACCTCTGTTCTTGCCTTGTAGAAGTTTGTGAAATAATTGGGGGCTGCTGCTTGTATATCTTGTTGAGCGTTGTGTTTAGTACCAGATTCATCTGTAATGCCCCAAATATGTTTTTTATTCCTGGAGGAGGTATAAAATGAGTGGAAAAATTTGGTATTTAGATCTCCAGACTTTACCCAAGTTGCTCTGCTTCTTTGTCTCCAGAGAGACTCTTCTGCTAGTAGTATCTTATTCCTTTTTGTTTCTAGTTGCTTGTAGATTTGAAGATGAATCCCTATTTGATCTGTCAATGGTGCAGAGCGCTGATGCTCATATAACCTGTGTTCCAACTCTTGTAGTTTCTGAATTGTGATGGCTTTGTGATTGACAACCCATCCTTTAATATAGGCTTTTAGAGATTTCATTTTCTTAATAAAGCGGGATTGAATATTCAGATCAAGATGTAGAGAAGGATCTAACCACACAACTGTAATAGTGTTAGAGAAAGTTGTTTCAGAAAGCCAACACACATTCAATTTGAAGGGATATGAGATCCTCTTAGGGTGAAGGTCGAACTGTAAGNCTATTTGATCTGTCAATGGTGCAGAGCGCTGATGCTCATATAACCTGTGTTCCAACTCTTGTAGTTTCTGAATTGTGATGGCTTTGTGATTGACAACCCATCCTTTAATATAGGCTTTTAGAGATTTCATTTTCTTAATAAAGTGGGATTGAATATTCAGATCAAGATGTAGAGAAGGATCTAACCACACAACTGTAATAGTGTTAGAGAAAGTTGTTTCAGAAAGCCAACACACATTCAATTTGAAGGGATATGAGATCCTCTTAGGGTGAAGGTCGAACTGTAAGAAAATTGGAGTGTGGTCCGAGAGATAGGCAAAGTCAACCCAGGTTCTAATTCGGTCCGAAGTAGTAGCCAGACTGTCAATGATGTAAAACCTGTCTAGGCGTTTGGTGATATGATCCTTTCCCAGTATACCATTGCGCCATGTAGGTGACAATACAGCTGGTGGGAAGTTGACTAGCCCATGTGAATTGAATAGTGAGGTGAAGAAATTGGCCAGAGGGTCTTGGATTGAACATACTCCATAGATTTCACCAAAATTTAAAGTGAAGTTCAAGTCTCCGGCCAACATAAGATTATGGAGATCGAGCAGTCCTTGTGATTCCACCTGTTGGTAGAAAGTTTTCTTGTTTTGACATGGTCCATATACATTGAGGAAGCTGATGGGATGAAAGTTCCACTTACAAGTTCCAGTAAGTAAGAGGCATGCACAACTTAGAAATGGATGTAAATCGAAGATAGAAGGATCCCAAGCAACAACAAGGCCCCCCGAGGTTTGAAGAGAGTTAAGTGAACAAGTGTGTCAGGCTGGCCGAAACTTAGAAAGAAATGTTCTTGCTTTGAGTCCATCAACTAAAGTTCCCCGAAGAAAAATAATGTCGGGAGAAGTTCAAGCAAGTAGGCTTCTGAAGGAAGAGGATTTCAGGGGCCCTCCCACCCCTCTAATGTTGAGGGAGAGCAATATCATTATTTATTTATTGCTAGGGATTTCATGCCTCTAAGCGCCCCAATATCAGAAGAGTTGGTGGAAGTGACGAAGGAAGATGGTAAGGATGGCTTCTCTTTTCGACGAGCACTTTTGGTTTTGATCGGAGAGTGTTCGTATCCGATCCCTCGAGACCAAGTGTGTGTTGATCCCTGGTCCAGTCTTGATTTTCTCCTATGTTCAATGGACTCTGCCTTAGAAGATGGAAAAATGATAGAGTGTCCTAGGTAAGTAGGAATAGGGGATGGGGAGATAATCTCTTTATAGGAGGGAAGGAGAGAGTCCAGTACCTCATTGAGGGAGGTTTTAACCTGTTGTGTTTCACTTGAATCTGGATGGTAGGAGGTCGAGGGAAAATCCAAGTTCTCTGAAGCATGGTTAGTAGAGGCTAGATGGAAGATGTTGGGGGAACCAGGTTAACATTTATAGGAAGGGAAAACAATGAGTGGGTAAAGGGTAAAGAGGGGGAAGGGGCAGAGGGAAGATCTGTAGAGATGGAGGGAAGAGTCAAAGTGTAAATTGATGGTAAGGAGGACAAGGTATGACGGGGTGTAGATATTTCAACAAGGCGACAGGGAGAGGGTTCTAGTTTCTCGGCAGAGTAGGGTTTCTGCTGTAAAAAGGAGGAGTGTTCCAGGGTAGTCATCCTGGGAGTAGAGTCTAAGGGAAGAGTGGCTGGTAAAGGCTGGAGAGGGAGGGAGGGCAGATCTGAGAAGGGTGGGGGTAGGGGGTTTGTGGTGGGAGTGTTGTTAGGATGGATCGAAGGACGATCTATTGAGCTGCAGGGTTGTGTAAGTGTAGAGGGGAAACCCGATATGGGAGAAGGAGGCAAATGAGAAGTGGAAGGAGAAGTGGTCACCAGAAGTGGAGTATGGCCAGAAGTCAAGAAGGAAGCTAAGTTAATCTGCTCAACTTCCCAGTTAGTGAGAGAGTTGTAAAGTGAAGGGAAAATGCATTTGAGTTTACCTGTGGTAGTATCCAAGATGGACGATTCTTCATCTGAAGGTAGGTCCTGATATGAGAAATGTGTAGACGGAGCCAGAGAGTCCATCCTAGAAGAGAGTTCAAGCATAGTCTCCTCAGATACTTCTTCAGCAAAGCGACCCAAGCAAGAGTTCTTCAGGTGTCCTGTTTTTCTGTAGATGGCACGCCTGAATGGGATGCCTAAATAATCCAGTCTCTGTCTATATATTTTACCTCGCAAATCTATGTCTAGGCATTCCAACAGTCCATCGTGTATGTCTATCTCCACCATTACTCTAGCAACTTTTTTTGCTGAAGCTCTAAGAGAAAGATGATCCACATAGATGTAGTCTCCAAGTGTATTGGCAATGGCTTCAAGTGCTTTCTGGTTCCAAAGATGAAGGGGTAGGCTAGGGAGGAGGACCCATAGATGTGTAAGACGAAAATAGTCCTGCAGGGGGTCAAAGCTGATCCTCCAACGTTTCAGCATGAGGCTACCACCATCTATGGTCCATAACTGTTCCAAGATCGCAGAGGAGTCTTCTGAGGTTTTGAAGTTGAAATAGATCCAACCCTCTGTGAGATAGGTATCTCCGGAGAGTAGGACAAGAGTGGTTTCCAGTTGCTGTTTACCCATTTTGAGAGGTCTATTCGATAGATATTTCTGTAGGAATATCTGCCAACTGAAGTGCAGAGACTTAGAGTGACAGATTCAACAAGACCAATGTCATGTCCTAAAACCATTTTCCTCTTGTTCTTTTTTGAAGTCCAGGGTCTGAGATGTGTAGAATGTCTGCCAGGCTATGTAGCTCCAGGATGGGTATGTTGCTGGTGTGGGTCACCAATAATCTTCTGTATATTATGGTAGTTAGTCCCTTGGGTAGTGGGTTGTGAAAGACACTTAGTTGGGGGCTGGCGATGTGTGGAAGTATGAATGGAAGGTAGTGGGGAGATCACTGTGTTTAAAGGTGAGTGGAGATATGTGGTTTTGAATGAAGAGTCTGGTGGGAGATGGAGAGAACCAGTTAGCGAGGAGTGTGGGAGCAGTAAAGGGTAGGTAGGTGGGGCCAATGTGGAAGTCGGAAGGAAGGATGCAGTGGAAGAGTTTGAGTGGATGAGGTTAGCCAATTCGTCCATAGAGGCAAATAGTCCCTCACTATTCCAGAGGGCTTCGTCAGATGCACCCATAAGGGCACTGACATCCCTCTCCATTGTTTACTATTTTCCTTGTCGTGTAATGGAGTATTTCAGACAGGGTAATGGGGAAATCAGGAGAGAGGGAGATTATTCAAAAAGGAAGATAAAGAGTGTAGGGATTGAGGAGGCTTGTGGGTGGGGTCAGAGTTGTGAACAATATGTTGTAGCAACAAGCTATAGAAACTGTGAGGGTTGTTCAGTCATCAGTAGGGTGAAAAGTTCAATGGATGGATGGTCAGGAGGGATGTGAGAGCACCCTTGATACTTTAAACTCCTTCATCTAGTGAGGGTGAGGTAACATGAGACGTTAGTTGGGTGAAGAGATCACCATTTTTTGAAGGATCCGAGCTCTCCAACTCTACTGGATGGGGCCAGATCACTCCTTGACATGGGAGGTGGTAAAAAGTAAGTACATGTCACATATCTAAACTTAACCAGACGATGCAACAGTTTATTGAAACCTGTAAATTGTTAAATGTGAAAAAATAAATGTTAAATGGTTGCGTTGGTTTTTTCTATTCCTATTCATGTCATTCTCCATGCCAATGGGTGACATAACTACACTTGACATAATTGTAAAATGTAAAAAATAAATAATGAAGAGGTAAATGTTAAAACTGCAGTAATCTTGTTTGGATTTACAAAATTATGCTATGTGGTAATTGATAAGCCACTACAATAAATGCTTAATCATATGATGTAAAAGTGAAATAGTAAACAAAAGAAAGTAATGATAAACCGACGAATTCATAAATGAAAGAAAGTTAATGCTCACAATCTCATTCTTTGATTTGGAAAAGATGACGAGAATATACCAACATCTTTAATTCCTAGCCATTAGATCAGATTTTGTAATTAAAAAGTTGATTAATCCATCAATTCCTATAAAGAAACATTTAACGCATAATAACATCAATGTTTATAAATAAAATATTAAAAAATAAAATAATTTAAACATAATTTTAAGTATAAATATCTATAAACATCAACATAAATCTATTTTAATTAAAAATATTTCATTTTTAAATTTTATTTATTTTATTTTTCTTAACATATATAGATACAATAATACAACACTTTTTCCATGCAATGAGGATGAACACGTAACACATTGTGCATTCAACTATATATATATATATATATATATATATATATATTGGGTGTATAAACT
>SNQJ01S0001571.1:177392-197973 GCA_010110895.2 Picea sitchensis
GGGCACTGTCAAACATCAACAGGGCCTGGCTCCCATTGGGTTCAGCTCGGACGACTGGGGCCATGGTGTGAGCACATGGTAAGGGTTTGGTTCGAATTTACCAACGCACAGGAGCAGAGTCATTCGATCTAACAACAATGAATCGATCAAAGGGGAGAGCATTAATGTGCGCATACGAGGGTGGTGGAGTTATTCACCGCCATGCACAATAGTTATGGTAAAGTACAACTGCCAAGTTCAACCTCTGTTCAAACAATCATAGCATAGTTCAAAAACCCAAAAATCAAATTGTGAATGTTATGCCAATGCGCCAATACAACTATAGTTTTTAAACCATGAATATTTAACGTGTAACCAACACCGAGTGTTAACCATGCGCCATTGTATAAATCAAAAGTTTTTAAACCATTGTGCCAATCGATATTCATAAAATTGACAAGCCAAGAGCTATAAAAGAATAACAATAAGGATCACACCATATATATAAAAATAAAATAAACCATGACCCCTATGCAATTCAATGACTAGGCAAGTCCCAAAAATATAAATCTATACGCTCAATGCCTCACAAGTTTAATAAAATCAAGTTATGCAATCAATATAAAAATGTCCAATGAGCATAGTATAAAATTCCTTTCAGCCACATGATGATAAACCAAAGGTAAGTGCGATAGAAGATATCGATAAAAAGATAACGACAATTCAAATAGTAATCGAAATGTGACCATGAAAGGAGAAGTTTTCACACTTACAGTCGTGAAAACTTAATGGAAACAAATTTGTAAGTGTCGCAAGTAATGAAAATATCGTCTATTTGAAAAATGCGACGAAAAACTTGACGTTCGCAAGACATAGGTGTAGGCATCTTATAGGACAATAGAAAAAAAATTGAATTGGCTGCCAACAAAGCAAAATTTCCTCACATCCATCATAGTTTAAGATACATATTTCTGATCACATAAAATAAAAATAAGATGATCTGCATGCATAAGAGAACTTTAATAGAGTGGACACATGGGCAGATCAAAAAATATAATGATAGATTAACCTCAAATACTTTATATTCTGAAAACAGGGTTACAAAGGACAGTTGAGATTGTTCCCAAAGTAGTTCTCTTGAAATTTCTAAAAACGATATAGTCTGTTACATATTCTTTGAAATTTTAAATGTGTTTGTCTTAAAGACTAGGATTGGGGCTCCCGCGGACCATAAAACAAATAAATAAAAGAAATAATATTTTAGAAGGAAGACGATGGGCGGTAGAAGAACAACAAGACCTGGTAAGAAGAAAAGAGGAGTTATCAGTCTTCGGTTAAACCTTTCTAGTGAAAGAGGTGGAATAATTGGATCAAGGACTTGATAAAGAAAAATAAGGATATGATTAGCATAAACTTAATATGATGGTCTCTCCTCAATCTATGTTCACTTTCTTGTTGCTGTCCTTTTATTGTCTTCTTTGACGGTTACAAGAACCGTCTCAACTGTTTCTTTTCTTTTTTAATAAAAGTTTTTAAATAAACTTTTATTTTCATAATTTAAGTAATTTCCCATTAAAATAGGACGACTATAATTTAATTTTATGAAAGTTAAAACTAATTTTTTAACCATACAAACTACTCCTTATGTTCTCTTCATCGTCTTATATTTTCAATGATATACATTTTTCCCAAATCTATCACCCGGATCTCAAGATATGAGCTTGTGAAGTTGAGTTGTCACGGAGGCTCAATAAAAAATGAAGCTGAATGATATTTTAATTTCCAAGAAAAATGTATCATCTTTCAGCCTTTGAAACCCATACCATCATATTCTACGTCGAAATACCTTTCCAACGGTATAAAATTTGCGCGATTTCGACACCCAGAGCTCAAGTTATGGCCTCCGGAAGATTAACACTCAACCACCTTCGATTAAAAATCACGGGCAAATCTAGACCGTTGGATTAATTTCGTGCTCTCCACTAATTAGTTGCCACGTGTAAGGATATTATTGGATGCCACATGGAATTCCTTCATAGGATTAAGCAGGTTTCCATGTCATCCTAGGAATATTTGGCATATGGCATAAGATTAAAGGTGATTGATTAAAATAATACATAAAGTTTAAAAGTGGAAGATTAAAATAATGGTAAATAATGTTTAGATGTGAAATCTATTAAGTGTGGGAGGGTGAACAAGAGAGGAGGGAAATGGTATTTAGGGAGGGGGAGAAGTGTAGATGGTGGAGGTGAGGGGGATGACGTAGGGTGAGGTGAGGGGGTGAGTGTTTGTAGGCATCAGAGTATCGGGTTGGGAAGGTGAGGGGGTATGAGAGTATGGAGGGTCCGCCAACTCGTCATTAAGTGTAAACATGTGATTTTGTAAGGGGGAAAGGTGGGGTATTTTAGGAGGGTAATTTTGTAGGGCCACATTCTAGATAATGTAGAATCATGACAGGTTTTCCCTAATGATGAGGGAATTTGTGCTTTCATACAAAATGAACCGTTTATGCCTAAGAAAATCATATCTATGGAAGACGACAAATTTCCAAAGGGATTGACTACTCTTGAGAGTTCATTTTTGTCGAGTGATGTGAGAAACAAAGAAACATGTAAGGAAGAGGAGTCGAAAAGGAAGGTGTGTGACACCATTTCCTTGAACCTTGGGACCTCCAAATCTCCAAATATGGTTAAACTAGGTGCCTAATGTTCCGACGAAGAAAATGAGAAATTCACAGAACTACTAAGTGAATTTCAAGATTTTTTTGCATGGTCATAGGAGGATTTTCGTGGTTTTGATCCCACTCTTATACAACATGCCATTCCTATCAAGGAAGGGGTAAAACCAGTTAGGCAAAAACAGAGACCTATTAACACTGCACTCGAAGCTACTATTAGGAAAGAGTTGGAAAAATGATTGAAGGCCGGTATCATCTTTCCAGTTAAGTATTCTAAGTGGGTTTCAAATTTGGTTCCTATTCAGAAAACAACTGGTCAGATCATATTATGCATTGATTTCTGCGCACTGAATAGATCGAATGTTAAAGATCATTTTCCTCTCCCTAATATGGAAATTATTTTACCACAAGATGCAGGGTCACAAATGATGTCCTTACTTGACGACTTTTCTGGCTATGATCAAATCAAAGTAAAAATGACCGATAGATATACAACCACTTTTACTACATGCCGGGGCACATTTGCTTATGAACGTATGCCTTTTGGATTTTCTAATGCAGGTGCCACTTTCCAAAGAGATATGAAAATATCTTTTGATTATTTGATCGGTAAAATTATCCAAGTTTATCTTGATGATTTGACTGTCTATTCAAAGAACCGTTTGGATCATTTTGGTCATCTTAGAAAAGTTCTCATGCGATGCAGAAAATTTGGCATTTCTTTAAATCCTTCTAAATCTATTTTTGGTGTCACGAAGGGCAAGCTCCTCGGTCATATTTTTTCTGATTCAGGAATAAGCGTTGAACCTGAAAGGATTGCTTCTATTCTAAATCTCCTTGCTCCCACCTCCAAGAAAGAGGTCCAAGATTTTATGGGAATTATCAATTTCGTCCATAGGTTTGTTCCATATTTTGTTGTCATGGTTAAACCAATTCATAATCTTCTGAAGAAATATCTTTTTTTTCTTGGACAAATGACATCGAAAATGATTTCCTTGGGATTAAGAAAGCAATCAGTTCCACACCGTTTTGGAAAAATCAGATTTTGAGAAAGAATTTATCATATATGCCAATGCTACCGTGGAAGTAATTTCTGCTATCCTCTTACAAAATGATGATCAAGACAACGAAAAACCTGTAGCATACATGAGCCAGAGTTTATCAGACGATGAAATCGAGTACTCTTATATTGAAAAACTTGATTTTTCTCTTGTTAAGGCTATAAAAAAATTTCGCCACTTTATTTTAGGCAAGCATACGCAGGTAAGAGTCCATTTTCCCGCTGTCAAGTTTCTTCTCTCATAAACTTATCTTTAAGGAAAACTTGCACATTGGCTTGCCAAAATTCAGGAGCATGATTTAACCATCATGACTTCAAAAACGATCAAGGGACGAGACTTAGCTTATCACCCTGAACCAAGTGAAGAACTTGATGATGAGGATAATCCTCTTTCAACTTTGTTTTATATTAAGAATCAAAATCCTTCTATAGCTAAACATCCTTGGTATAGAAATCTGGTGTATTACTTGCAGAATAAAAACTGCCCAGATAACTTGGATCCTCACCAGAGAAGAAGTCTCTGCCTCGAATCATCTAGGTACATCATTTTGGGAGACTTTTTGTTTAGAAGGGCTGCTGATGGTTTACTACTCCGAGGTGTGAATGATGAAGATGTACATAAATTGTTACAGGAATTTCATGGATCATCGGTTTCTGTCATTCACGTTGATGACTATTTTTCTGCTAAAGATACTGCCTTTAAATACTAGCAAGCCCTAACCGGTGGATATATTTCACTTGATGGGACACATTTATCTATTTCCCGAAATGTAAAGAATATCATAGTCCTAAGAGAAGGAATAATTTCACCATACATAGAGAGTATTCCTCAACTGAATGTAAATTATCTTGAGGAAGACTTAGGGGTATACTTTATCTTTTCTCATGAGGGTGACACAACTTTAGAACAAATTGATTTAGAAGATGGTATGTGTCACATGCATTTCGATGGCTCATGCTCAAATGAAGAAAATGAAGCTGACATTATGTTATACTAGTCTGTAGGAAATATTCACAACTTTTATTATAGGTTAGAGTTTGCTTGCACAAACATTGTCACTGAATTTAAAACCTTACTGTTAGACATTGAAAATGCTTATAACCTTGACTGTAGTCACCTTACAATTTTTGACAATTCTAATATTTATATATTAACTATATGTTATATATAACATATATATTAAAAATATATTAATATATATAAAAGATATATATTACATATATAACATATTATTAATATATATAACATATATGTTTTATATATAAACATATATGTTATATATATTAACATATATGTTATACATATAAATATATATGTTATACATTGGAGACATATGAAATCAACAGTGAAATATCAAAGATATGTAATTATAATAGTTTTATTTGATTCTTTTGATAGAATAGCAGTGAAACTGTTTTTGTTTTGGTGAAAAAATAAATATATGTTATACATTATATGTTTTATACATATAAACATATATGTTATGCATATATATATTAACTATATAATTAATATATATAATATTAAATATATACATTACTATGTTATATATATTAACTATATAATATATATATATATTAATTATATAACCTATATGTTTAATATATAACATATATATGTTTACATATAACATATATATGTTTACATATATATGTTATATGTTTAAATATATATGTTATATATATATATATATATATTATATATTATATGTTTTATACATATTATATATATAAAAATATATATTAACTATATAATATATATGTTATATAATATATTAACAATATGTTAATATATTATATAACATATATGTTATATAATATATTAACAATATGTATATAGTTAATATATAACATATATATTATATATATTAACAATATGTTAATATATATAAGGCAAATCCAGATTTCATGTGTAAGTGTAAATCTTGAATCTATATAGGGTTATGTAGGTCTCAGTTTATGTCCTTAGAGAATTCTCCCTATATCTATGGATGAGGGTTAAGGTTAGAGAACTGATGAACTGATCCTTGCTATCCAATTTTTACTTTCTGTCTCTGTTATCCAAAGAGTAGACAGGTGGTTAGGCCTTTCTTTTACAGGTGGGCCCTATTACACCTCGAAAATGGATGAAAGTGGTCTGAAATCGCATGGATCAAAATTTAGTTCTTTTATATTGATTGATCGTGAGGACTCCAACCCTATAGCTATGGGAATCCACTAAATACAAACCTACTCACTGCCTTTATTTTATGGGTGGGCCTTTATTTATGGGCAGGCGAAATGCAGGGAAATCGCTTCTCTAGGTGAAAAATAACAAGCTATTGAGAGGGCTCGTTGCTCTCGCTCTATCAATATTGCTCAAGCTCCAAAGGCCGACCTGCCTTGACGAAGGATGTTATATATATTAACTATATGTTAATATATATGTTATATATATTAACATATTATTAGTCTCTGTCGAAGGCGTAGAGGGATTATAACGATCGATAATTTGTTGACTTCAAATTAGTTTGTCCTTTGACTATTTTTTTTCGCATAATCTCTATTGTTTGAACTAGAAAACTAAAAACATTATTTTTTATATAATAAAAAAAACCTTATATGCCATGATTTTATTGGATAATAGATTCGAGGTCTTATTGCCAGCTTCACTATTCCCAATGTTTAATATGTTAGCATTCCAAAGTTTTTGATCATCTACGGTCTTTTTTAATTTTTACTATTTTTATTGAAATGTTTAGATATCCAAAGTTTTGAGCATCGAGAGTCAGTTTTTTTATTAGTTGACTTCATATTAGTTTGTCCTTTGACTAATTGTTTTTTGCATAGTCTCTATTGTTCGAACTATTGTTATTATTATTATTTTTATTGTTATTAAGTACTTAAAGATGCATTTTTATTATTACGTACGTAAACATGCCTACCACACTGCATTCTTTCTTAAATGTTTACACAGCGCAAGGCCCTTGGACAGTCCTGACAACCTTAAATGTTTACCTAACATGCCTCATAGCCTTAAATGTTTCCTTAACAGGCGTGTTACAATACATTTTCCTCTGATTTTTGGATACAATCTTGTCTGCAGTGAATTTGGGCAATATTGTTCTTCACGGGCATTATTGGTTCACTAGTTGATGCTTGCTCGTTGGTTCGCTGGATGCTGCTTATTGTTGTTTGATTTAACTTTTCAAAGTTGAGGTCTTGCAACTGCAGTTGGACCTATTGGTGCTTGTTCACTGGTTTGTTTTTTGCCGCTTGCTCTTGTTTGCTTCAAATTTGCAAGGTTGAAGTCCTGCATCTGCAGTTGGACCTGTTGTTGCAGTTTGCACGGTTGGGTTTCTGCATCCATGATTGGAACTGTTCTTCTGTCATTCCCCATTCATGGGTAAGTTTCAGTGCCATGGTTGCATTCCTATTCATTGTTTTCTATTTTCTATTTCCAGTTTGCAAGTAAGAATTTTCAATATTGGGAATGCCTGAGTCAAAATCCTCTTGTAGAACATCTTTGTATGTGACTACTACGACCAGAGAAACAAGAGTGTAATGTTGTCTTGGTATTGTTCTTGAACGTCAATGTTCGACACAGAACCCACCTCTATCACATCCATAGTGACATATAAAAAAGGAAATCGAATTTTCTCCTCATATTTTATGTTCCTGAAAACCATATGTTTGGTGCATTTTTTTTAGGTTGTTCCCTTTGTTGAGTTGAGAAAAATGTACAAATATCCTCCTTATCACCATGGTTTATGATATAATCTTGATTGAATTTTCTATTAATTAGAGATAATTAGGAAATAAAATGATCAAAAAGTCTTCTAGAAATATTATTGAGTGATATTAGGTAATTTCTGAATTTCGTTTGAATTGTTTGATTTTATTGCAGGAATGGACAAATATTGTTAAACTCAAGATAACTAAGGAGATTTTGAAGATGCGTAGATGATTGGAGGTTGAAGAAATTAGGCACAAATCAGTTTTGAGGAAGATTGATTCTCTATTTTGTAATCTTTATAAATAATAAAAGCAATCCTGAGGATTTCTCGATCCTCAGGATAGCTTAATTTACCCATATCATTGTAATATATAGAGGGCAAAGAAACATCAAAGAAATTTATCCAAGCATTCAAATTTCTGAATTGCTCTGTACAAACAGTCTATTGTAAATGTTGTACCAGTTATGGAATTAATAGAAGCTTTGAGTGTTTTTACCATCTTTGCATACTGATTTTCTAGCAGCAGTTCTTTTGAAGACCATGGGCCTAGTCAGAAGGAGTTACTGTCTCAATCTGTAATCGTATCAATTTGATTTCAGTTATGTGATTTAAATCTCTTTGCAACAGTTAAAATGAATGCGCGAGTGTGTTGATGTTTTTATAGATTGATTATGTTGTTTGATTATAGAGGATAGATGCTTCATTTGAATGTTATCGATTGATGTTCCAGTTTCCATTGCTGTAGTTTATTGCTTGACAGTTCCTCTCATTTTCACATGCATTGTCCTTTTATTAAATTTACAGTTGCTGTTCCTTTTGGTTAATTCTGCATTTGCTGTTCCTTTCACTTAATTCAACATTTGCTGTTCCTTCTCAATTTTATAATACATAGCTGTTATTTTCTAGCAGGTTAAACAATCATTGATAGATCAGTTTATTAAAGCATTTCCATAGATTCAATTACTGTTTCTTAGCTAGATGAATTCAACAATTTGATTAATGCCTTTAATTCACAAGCATGTTTTAGATTAGATTATAATTTTGTTAAGTAGAGATCTTAGTTTCATACTTTTAATGAATGTGTGAGGAACTTGATTGTTGATAAACTCATATTTTTTTTTACTACACGATTTTAGCCTCTACAACTATTTGCATAGACTTTGCTGATATTCTTGAAATAAAAGACGAATCCATGGTTGATAAATTAATGTTAAACTAAGGTTGTTTTAGGACACCTTTAGAGCCCAACATTTTGGCACCGTTGACGGGGAGAATGTCAAAGATAACATAGGTTGTGTCTCTAGAGGATGGGGTATTGAAAACGGAAGGTAAGAACCTACGTAGGAAACAAGTAAAATGCTTGTGCCAGAGCCTACCTTCAACTGATGCATAGAGGTCATCTAGGTACTTAGAATTTTGTGTGAAGTGTGTATGACTAAGAAGAAAGAACCTGAAAAACCAAAACCCCCAAAAAAAACTAAAAAATCCAAGGGCCCGATGCCCCCTGGAAGAAGAACTTTCATAGATGACATCATCCAAAAAGATGAATCTCAAGCCTCGGTTGGACCCCAGAAAGGTTCTACCCGAATCCGTCAAGTAGCAAATTCACCAACTGTAGCCCATGCTAAGGTTCATAGCAGAAATGAAAGGACTGAACAAAGTTTTCAAAATACAGATATTCCACCTCTTAGCCCTTTAGAAGAGGGAAATTCTTGTAATTTGGAAGAAGGAGAAGGGGAGACCAGTGGGGTTGCTAAAGAAAACCCATCATCACCACCTGATCCTAGATCTCCTGTGATTTTTATAGGAGAAGGTACACCTAAAATCCCAGATAGAGGTAGCACAATTAAATCCCCTAAAGGACCAAACAATCAACCACCTCGAATAGAACACTCGGGCCAAGAAATACTTGAAGATTATTGGCATATTTTTGACCAAATGGCGCAACCAAATCAACCACGAAACCAAACTTCCACTTTGGAATATCCTATAGTCGATCTGGTTTCCAATGCCCCAATGAAAGCCATCTCGCTACAAAATCTTCCAACCTTTCATGGATTGATATCAGAAGACCCCAATGTGTTCCTATTCGAATTTGATGTCTTGTGTAGAGGTTATGAATACACCTCTGAACCCCAGAAACTGAAGCTGTTCCCTTCCACTTTGAAAGGAGAAAATTTGCGTTGGTTTATGGGATTAGGAGGAGGAACTATAAATTCATGGGATGAAATGAAACAAAATTTCCTCACGAAATATTAGGATTACTATAGAACCAGGGATCTAAAAGAGGAAATCTTTCAAATGATTTCAAAAGAAAACGAGACACTAGAAGAATATGTTGAAAGGTTTCAGTATAGCTTGCAAAGATCACCTTACGACACACTACCAGGTGAGGTAATTAAAGCCACTTTGATAAAAGGAATGAAGGATGAATGGGTAGAAACATTGAATTTAATGGGGAAGGGTGATATTTATAAAGAAACTTATGATAACATTTTCCAATTGTGCATCAGGTGCTCGTGTGGAAGTACACGAACCAGATTAGGAATGCGGGTTCCTCTCACTAGAAATAAAAACATTACTAGTGGGGGTGTCACCCGAGTAGAAGTTGGTAATTTGTTAGAGAATTTCAAAACTGACATTTTGAGTACTCTGACCACACAATTGGATGTTATATAGGCTAAATAGAAACAAGCAGAGGCAGAATAGTCCTTGGCCATATTTTTCCACCGATGGAGAAAATAACATGGTCCGAGGGAATGTCCTTTGGAAGTGGTTCGGGTTTGTGTCATCTGTTCCAAAGACCATGCAATAGAGCAATGCCCATCACTCCCAGGACTAAAACATGTCTTCAAAGAAGCGTAAGAGGAAAAAAAACCAATATATATGATGGCTCAACGTCTCCAATGGCAGGCTCGTCCCCCAGGTACGCTACAAGATCCTTCCTCTTTCTTTTCTGGGCAGTATAATCAACAGAATGTTTTTGGAAACACATGGCAGGGATAGCCATTTGATAACCCTACCTGGCAGTCCCAGCAATATCCTATTGCACCCTGGAAAAATCAATCAGTTGCAAATCCCACCTGGCCAAATCAATCAGCTACAAATCCTACCTGGCCTAACTCGCAATACCCTACCCCATCTTGGAAGAATTCAAACAATAACCCCTATCCTTCACAATGGACTAACACAGCTGCCCAAGCCCCCAATTGGAATTAAAACTGGCAGTGCCCCATGGGAATGACCAATCAACCCATGGGGATGGCTCCTCAGCCCAATTTACAATCTCCACTCCAATTACCCCAGAACCCTCAACCTCAAATGCGCCCTCAATTACCAGTGCAACCCAATCTAAATCCTAACAATAGACCAGCCCAACTTGTGCAAATTATCGAGAATTTGGATGGGGAAATCAACTCTGTAGGGTGCAACGAACTTCGGTTGAGGTCATGGTGCATAATTTATCCTGAAGAAATTAACAGTCAACAAGAGCAGGAGAATGAAAATAACATACAACCAGCAATAACACCCTTGACTGTGGTCATAATAGAAGAAGCAGAGCAAGGGGGAAACACAATCGGGCAACAAAATCCCGATGAGGATGCAACTCCTCCTCCCCCGTTCCACGAGAGGATAATGATAGCAAAATCAATTGTATATCCCAACTTCGATATTGTAGGGGAACTAAATAATCTGTATGTTAATATCCCACTCTTATAGGCTCTGCAAGATATTCCTATCTACGCAAAAATTATCAAAGAATTATGTGGGAAGAAGCCTGTCAGAAAACATAAGAACCCATCAAATGTTCACGTGGTAGGAGCCTTGTCCGATCTCATTCTAGGTAAACAGGAGCTGGTCAAGTATGCATACCCGGGGAATCCCATAGTAACAATTCAGATACATGGTTGTTCTTTTCCAAATACACTAGTGGATTTGGGGGTAGCCATTAATATCCTAACCATCAAGACCTGTAACATCCTGGGTTTCACCTCCTTCAAACCTACTTCAATTATGTTACAATTGGCTGATAGATCAATGGTTAGACTAGTCGGCACATTACAAGATATAGCGATTTCGGTCGACTCTTGGGAATACCTAGCTGTTTTCCTCATTACCAACCCAAGAAGTGGACTCGATGGACACCCATTGATACTGGGAAGAACATGGCTCACAATGGTAGATTCATACATAGGATGTCGCACAGGAAACATGACAATTGCTAGAGGAAGTGCTACAAAGAACCTCATCCTGTATCCTCCAGCTAAACCAAGTCTGCCTATCATACATCAGCAGTTGCCACCACTTAGATATCCAGAAAAGAATCTACGATCTCCTCTCACATTGGAAGAAGCTCTCACACTCAAGAACCAACTAGAATATGATGTGATCAATAGCTTCATTAATAACTCAACCATCATAATCAACCCAACATGTCAAATGCTAAAAGTTGTTTTAGATAATGAAGCACAGGGAGATCCTTTGGAAGAATTGATGGAGCAATAGATTCCCACTACTGTTGTCCATAAAAACGTTTCAGTTTAAATTGCACCAGGGAGGTTTATGAATATTAATGCTAATTTGAATGAGCAACAACAACAAAAATTGATTCAGATCCTTTCTAAATATTAGCAGGCTTTTGCTTGGGAGTATCCCGACATGAACGACATCGATCCCCAACTCTGTACACATCATATCTATATTGAGAAAGATGCTCGACCCATCTGACAACCCCAACGAAGATTGAACCCTCATCCGAGGGATGTTGTGAAAGAAGAGTTACAGAAACTGTTGGATGTTGATTTTATATATCTTATTTTAGATAGTCGGTGGGTTTCCCCACTAGTAATCGTCCCTAAGAAGAATGGGAAATGGTGAATCTGTGTAGACTACAAAGAACTCAATAAAGCTGCCCAGAAGGACCACTTTCCTTTACCCTTTATTGATCAGGTCCTTGAAACTTTAGCAGGGAAGCAGTTCTTTTCCTTCCTATATGGTTTTAGTGGTTATAATCAGATCTAGATTTCTCTAGAAGACCAAGATAAAACTACATTTACATGTCCCTGGGGTACCTTTGCATATAGAGTATTGCCCTTTGGATTATGTAATTCTCCAGCCATATTCCAAAGAGCCATTCTGAGCATATTTTCTGATCTAATTAATGAAGGACTTGAAGTTTACATTGATGACTTCACCCCTTATGGCACTGATTTTGATCAAGATATAAGCAATCTGGAAAAGGTACTGAAATGATGCATTGCTACCAGGCTATGTTTGAGTCATGAAAAATGTCATATGATGATGACTGAAGGTGTGGTACTAGGACACTATGTTTCTGTAGATGGAATTAAGGTAGATCCAACAAAAATAGAGGTAATTCTTAATCTACCTACACCTCGGACACAAATAGAGGTACGCAGTTTCCTTGGCGCTGCAGGATACTACCGCAGATTCATAGAAAATTTTTCAAGAAAAACTGCACCTTTACATGCTTTAACTGGTAATGCGGAATTTCAGTGGTCTAACAAGTGTGATGTTTCGTTTGCATAACTTAAAAGGCTGGTCTCAACAACACCGGTGCTGAGAGGACTAAACTAGAAATTGCCATTTCATATTTCTATAGATGCATCAGATATCGCCATAGGCACTGTCCTTGGACAGGAAGAAGACAAGAAACCTTATGCTATTTATTTTATTAGCAAAAACCTTACTCCCGCTGAATTAAATTATACAGTAACAGAAAAATAATTTTTAGCCATTATACATGCTATTAATAAATTCCGCCACTATATAACAGGCTATCCAGTTACTTTGTATACTGATCATTCTGCTATTAAATATTTAGCTAACAAACTGATCACTATTGGACGAGTTACTCAGTGGTTATTACTATTGCAGGAATTCAACATCACCATCAAGGATCGACCCGGAAGAGAGAATATCGTCGCAGATTTCTTGTCCCGCATACCCAAAACAAATGATTTTGTGACAGTGGAAGACCAATTTCCAGATGAACACATGTTCGCTGTCACTATTAAAAAACCATGGTACGTTGATGTGGCTAATTATCTGGAAGCTGGGAAACTACCAACACACCTATCACCAAGAGAAAGGAAACTGATCGTCCAACGCAGTGCACAATTCACCTAGATTGGTGGATATCTGTTCCACACAGGGGTTGACCTCCAGATCGGAAGATGTGTAAGGATAATGAAATTTATGATGTTCTGAAGGTAGGTCATGATGATCCCTATGGTGAACATTTTGCAAAACGCAGAAATGGGCATAATATTTTACAGATGGGCTACTATTGGCCCTCAATATTTAAAGATGCGAAGAAGTATGTCTAGGCCTGCGATAGCTGTCAAAGGATGGGTTGACCTGACCAAGATGATGAAATGCCCATGCAAGCACAAATAGTCGCAGAACCTTTCAAAAGATGAGCACTAGATTTTGTTGGCCCCTTCAATCCAAAATCAAATCAGAAGGCTTATATTCTAGTTGCAATAGACTATACGACCAAATGGGTAGAGGTAGTAGCCCTGTCAAACGCAACAGAGGAAACAATCATTAAGTTTCTCTTTGAATTATTTGTACGTTATGGATTACCCAGGGAAGTAATCACTGATGGAGGGTCGTAACTTACAGCCCATAGAATCATGACCACCCTGTGAAATTATCATATTAAACACATAGTTACTTCCCCCTACCACCCACAAGAAAACATACAAGTAGAAAGTACCAATAAAGTCTTGGAGGCAATTTTGACAAAAACAGTCTCAACAAACCATCATAATTGGGCAGCCGAGCTTCCAAATGCCTTATGGGCCTATCACACGACATGGCGTAACACTACTGGCTACTCTCCTATCATATAGTCTATGTAAAAGAAACCATCTTTCCAATAGAATTTGAGATCAAGACTCTAAGGATGGCCCAGGAAATTGGACTAGATCTTACAGAGGCACATAAACAATGCCTACAACAACTCAATGAGTTAGACGAAGCACGCCTGTTCGCCCTACAATGCATATTTGTTATTCAACAATAGAGAATTAGCTAGCACGATACACATCTCAAGAAGAAATCCTTCTAGAAAGGTGATTGGGCGCTTCTCTATGATTCCAGGTTTCAGGATTTTCCTAGAAAATTACAGACAAGGTGGCTGGGACCGTATGAAATCAATGAAGTCCATGATAATGGCATAGTCACTTTAGTTACCATCGATAGGTCTGGTTCTCTTTTTTTGGTAAATGGACATCGGCTATGACTCTACCATCAGCCTCTTTCAAAAGAATCCTTTTGCCAAGAAGTAAGTAAGGACCCTGTTGAAACATATACCTGTTTCCAAACTTGAGACTAAAATAAGTTTTATTTTATCTAAACAAATTATGGAGCCACCCTTTTATCAAAAAATCAAATTATATGAAGACTTGTTTTTGAAATTTCAGGAGTTGGCATTTCACGAAATACAAAGGGTCAACATCGAGCCTCCTCAAAGCCCGATCCCTGAATTCACGAAAGTTTTAAAAGCTAAGCCGCGTTTATTTAAAATATTAAGAAAGTTTAATGTTAATAAATCTCATCGCGATTTCACGATTCGAGAGTTCTCAAATGCTACAAACATCGAGGTCACGATACCCGAAACCCCGAAAACTTACGATCTAATCACCTCTGATTATGAGTTAAAATATGCTTAGCAGTTACTAAATCTCATCGCAATTTCGTGATTTAGGATTTCTTGCATTGAGTGTTATCGAATTCCGGATACGCGAAGTCTCGAAAAGTATTAAAAGCTTAATCATGATTATTTTAACATCTAAACAAAAATTAACGATATAAATTGGTTTTCCGCACTTTCACATTTCGGGATTCTTCAATGATTTTTCATCCAAAACTCCCGATATCGAATCGCTGATATTGGGCAGCATTTACTATGGCTTAATGGAAATATTTTATGGCCTAAGGCGCATATATTCAATTGTACTCTCCTCATTAAAACAAATAAATTCCTCATCCGTAGAAGCACGCTCGAAGTTAAGGCAGACTGGGAGTGAATAAGAGATTTTTATTTCAAATTTCATTCTTGCTCCCAGCAAAATAGTAAATTTCACTCAAATAAAACTTACACCATCTCCTCTGTATCAGGTACTCGTTTTTATCACAGGCATCATGGTACCCAAGAAAATTTGAAAAAGAGTGATGCGGATGGTGAAGGCTCAAATCCAAACTCAGACGTTCTGTATGATACCACACCACACGTTGTATACTCGGTCAAGTCCTGGAGGTAGATTTACAAAATCTTGGAGCGCGAAGCCATGAATTGCCCAAATGATTTTGGAAACAAAAAGACTGATGATACCGTAACTAAACTCAGAGTTATACCAGAGGACGAACTTCATAAAATAGCTACACAACCAAATTTCATGCCATACAATGACATGATAAACTAGGCTTTGATGAACACAGATGTGCAGACCAGGAGCATCATAAATCATCAGAAATACATTGTTGGCTCTTTCAAGCCAGAACACATTCAAGTAATGTACAAGCTATCCCCTGTTTCTAAATATATTTATAATTCTGAATTCATAGAGGACTTTCAACGAAAGGAATGTACAATATCTGATCAAACCTATCCGAATATAATTAAAACATTGTGGGGAGTTCCAACAAAATTTAGAGCTGATTCCCATGGCATTTATGCCACTGCATCGTTAAATGAATACATGATATATATAGCTATGATTTTATGTAGACTATTTGGGAGGAAAATCCCTACCCATTTCCCGATGGAATGGGTGCCAATTATGCACGAAGTAGTCGAGGGTTTCACTTTCAATTGGGATAAAACTTTATCAGATAACCTATCCAAGGAGATTACTGAGTACCAAATGGAAAAGTCAAAAGGACAACCTGCATCTTTTCATATGTATGTGTATGTCATGGATTTTATCTGTTATATGACCCCTTTTCCATTGATGAATTGGAGCTGGAACTCTGCACTATGCATAACCCATCCATTTCTATCACTCTAAACTATGGGAAGAAAAGGTAAAAGATTTATTTTATGAAATATGTCACTATGTAGTGATTCTTGTGCACCAAATATTATATGGCTATCCACCCCCATGGATTTCGGAGCAAATCATGGGCAACCTCAAAACAGTCGTAGATTGGTTTATTGAAGAGAATTTCTCTTACATCAAAGTATTCAGATGTTCGACCCCCCCTCATGCTCTCCCAATATTTCCTCCTGAAAGACTAGTGTGCAGAGAATTGTCTCACCAAATAGTAACATGAGGCATTGACAAAGAGTTAAAAGCAGTACAAAAGAAATTCTGGCCAATTTTTTCTGTACAGATTGGAAGGTTTTCACTGCTAAATTTCGTCCATTCCAAGGTAGAAGCTGCAGCATTAGAGGACATTAAACTGGTGGATATTGAACTCAGAAGGAATGATCCATATCAAGTTGTGGAAAATCATCTATCTCATTGCAATATGAAAACGTATGAGCATGATGACTCCCCCTGTGATGACATATTTAAAGGAATCAAATCTTATTTGGAGATACAAGACATAGTCCAAGCGTTATCCCCTGACCTACATGCCAAATTTATTTCTTTATAAAAGAACAAACGAGTTGGGTTGCCCAAGGTACTACAAGGAGAATCAATAACCCCTCCAGAACAAGAAATTATACCTCTAGGTTTCGAACCAGAGTATTTGGATAAAAGAACTATAGAGGAAAACCCAAATAATCTCGAAGTGTCTTCAAAAAGATAAGAAACTTCACAGACAGAACATCCAGGGTCTGAAACATAGTCTAAATCCAAGAGAACTTTAAAACCAAATCAAATGACTTTTCCTTTATCGTCAACTATTCCTGCCGATACTCCCAAAACAACAGAAGGAGCACCATCCATAGAGTTAGGTAGTCCTATTACAATATTGACTCCTTTACAATCAAGTTTTGGGACTCCCCATCTTGGAGCTATATATGTAAGTGATCTTACCCCAATATCCATTGAAGAAATACCTCTCACTGATTACTTTTTCAGTAAGAAAATAAAGGCCGTGGTAAATAAAGAGATGCACATGAGAGAGGGTGCAATGGTAAAAAAGCACAGAGTACTTGTGGATGGAGAAAATCTATAAGAGGAAGACTTTTCCACCAAGGCAACATGCTCTATGGGAGCTTTGGAAATGACCAACCTATTCTCAGTTGACAATCTGAAACAAGGATGAAGCAGAGGAATCAAATGATAACTCAGTTACAAAGTCAAATAAGAAATACAGAGAATAATATTAGAGACGAGATAAATAAAGGAATTGAACAGGCTAGAGCTATTGACAAACAAGAAATCCAATTGTTGAAGTCTAGTTTAGATGAGATGAACAAGAAGATACAAGCGAGTCAAGGACATGTCACCCAACAAGAAGAATTAGTAAGGCAAGTACAAGATAAATTGAGTTCCACTGAAGGCCAGATTGTAAGTATAATATTGTTTCAAGCTCAAGCACTAGAAGTGCAACAGAAACTGGAAACAACACTACAAAGTCTGCTTCCTAAAGTAGGAATCATCCAATATTATTTCCAGGATATAGGACAATCATTATATCAAATTGTTCTCAAAGAAAAGGAGGCTACTGCAGCCTGAATCACTTTCCAAAAAGTGGTCGTATCATCTTCTAATAAAGAAATATCTGCAACCCCCAAAAATCTTATATTGACTGTTGAAGAGAAAATCAGAGGAGAGATACTATTAAGGACGTGGGAGGCCAATATAGCCAAGAGTAGAAGATTGGCCAAAGAAATAAAGGAAGATTGTGAAGAGACTTTAGATCTGCTAGATAGAAAATTACTAGGCATTGTAAAATATGATTGTTCTGGAATACTAGGACAAATCAATGTTATAAAGCATCAAATGCATGTCAAAGAGAGCTTGAATGAAACTTAGATTGAAATTTCATAGTTAAAGCAACTTGACATTGCCCAAATGGATAAATGGTTGTTAAAGACAAATCTAAAGTTGCAGTCAATAAAGATTGAAGATAGAAGAATTGAAGACAGGTTGCCAAAAATTCAGAGGAAGCTATATCTTTTTGAGGCAAAGGATGTGTCAGAACCTTCAAGAAGATTAGGGCAGTTTATAAGCAGGTGTGTCGAGTGTCTCGAGCCAAGTGAAGCAAGTACTTCAAATAAATAGTGAAGCAATACATGTTGCCTGTTATACTGATGTATGTAAGAAGATAAAACGGAATCAGTGAAACGGTTCAAGTCTTTATTTTGTAACCATTCATAGCTAGGAATAAGGAAAGTTCCAACCGTGTAAGGTTGGTAACCTTTGTATAAATATAATTTCAAAAGACTTAGAGAAGGCTTTTTTTCTGGCCGATTGTAGCAGAGAAATCTCTCCTTTACAAGAATTAAGATAAATGCAAACTGGAGATTCCAATTTTCATAAATCTTGAGTTATGTGTTCTTCTGTCCTTTCATATTTAACATCATTTCTTATATATCTTTGATGAACGTTTAACTGAAACTTAGTACAACATCTACTGTGGTTATAATGTTTATTTAGTTATCTGATTGTTTACAGATTTTCCTCTGTGTTTGCTATCAACAGATTCAATACCTATGAGTTAGTTAGATCACCACACTATATGCTTCATTAAAGGTTTCACATTCATACTTTTTCTTTTGTTTCATAGTGAGATTCTTCCATGTTGATGCCTCACTTTGTTTAAACACCTTTATGTTTTTCTTTCATCACAATCACTATTTTCAAATTTGACTCAGGCACAAAAAACGACCTTTGAATTGTTATACATTAATTCAACTTCAAGATTTTTTCTCACATAATCTAAAATAGAAAACAACAAACATAAAAACGACAGATCTTTTAACCTTCTTTTCCTCCATGACTGTACTTGTTGCAAGACAACCCAACATTGAACCCGATCTCACAGATCAGACCAACATTGCTCTAACTTTGTTTAATACTATCTTAGAAACTACCACCACCCAGGTTGAACTTGAACGTTCATGGGAAACCACTGAACATGAGATAAGCATCTAGGAACGATTGGAAGCTAGACAAAGACAACTCAGAAATCAACCATAGCTTCTTTTCGTAAAGAACTAGTTTCCTTTTCATTCATCAAAAACCTTCTTTACTTTTTCGGATGCCTAGACTTTATACTTCAAAGCCTTAATTATAAACTTTGGAACAACATCTTTTTGGTGCCGTTGCCCGGGAACGAAGAAATGAAGTTATTTTTCCCTGGGAAGAACGTCATTGGTAATTTCTTTCTTTGATAGTGAACAAAGATTGATTACTTTATAAGGCTATTTTCATCTTTCACTTGGCGACTTGTTGACGGGTGAAATTGACCGTCTATCAACTGGAAGAACGAGTCCGGTCTGGGGTTGTCTAAATAACCCAAGCCGTTTGGTATAACTCATTCTGACAGGTTTAATGGCTCCGTTAGGCAATCTAAGAATCCTAAAAGAAACGAATAAAAGAGAGAAATAACTAACTAATTACTAAACACACTATAAATATGTACATATGCTCTAATGTAACTGTAGTAGTTGTATTTAAGCAAAAGATATACAAGTCTCGTTTATTTACATGATTTACAAGATGCAAGTTTTAATCGAAACTTACGAAAATCGATGTGAAAAATGATTGCTTCTACGAAGAAGATAAAGAAAGCACATACAAATATTTATTGTTTTTCTTTTATAAATTTAAAGAATCTTGCAAAAAATAATTAATGAAACATGAACATGTCGATAGTCAAAGATGAACCATACATTCTAGTTTCAATGATATGTAAATGACAGAAAAATACAAAGAAGCTATCATGTCAGTGAATTAGTGAGGTGTATTCAAGCATCCGCATGAGTGGTAAACATCCAACTGCCATGTCTAAGAGCGAAATCTGCAATGAACCTTATGACTATTCTAAATAAATTCAGAACATGTATTGGCAGCTTAGGTTTTAATAACAGAAAAGGAAACACAAACATAAACCTGTGATCTCATAATTATACATGATTACAACAAGATAAATCTAGAAGCAATCTATGCATTTTATCATTCAATTTAAAATTCAAAGATAAATCTCATTATTTAAATC
>SNQJ01S0001571.1:197983-229487 GCA_010110895.2 Picea sitchensis
GCTAAGATTGGAGGATCCCTCCAAATGGATATGACATACACCACAATCCCAATCTTTGAAGGACAGTTCACATGCTTGTACAAAGAAACGAGGTTGGCGTTTACGGTAAGTGATCCGCTGAAACCAAATAATTACCTTATTTATATTGCCGATCAGGATCTAGGAAATTGTATTTTATCCATTGATGATGACTTAGAAGAATGTACATAAACAAATTGTACAGAAAAATAAAAAATAGATAAATCAAATAAAGATGTATCCTGAAGATGGATCTGAAACGTCGACAATCCCTCAACGAAACTGTGGTTTTTCCGAAATTAACTGAAAAACTTCACCACATAAATCTTATTGAACAGATGTATATAACACTGGAATTTTGAAAATGTATTTTGATGGTGCTTTGTCTTGTGAAGGAGCAGGAGCTTGAGTGCTATTTGTGGCACCTGATGATGAGTTCATGATTCCTTTTTCTTACAGGTTGCAGTGGGACATATATTACACTAAAAATGTATGTGAATACGAAGCCTTGGTCTTAGGATTAGAAGTTGTCAGGAAATTAAAAATTAAGAATTTAGAAGTCTATGGCGACGCAGAACTAATCGTAAAACAAGTTAACTGTTAGTACCAGGCTAAACACCCAAGGTTGAGATCCTATAGGAATTGTGCCTAAGATCTAATCGATAATTTCTTCTCCTCGGTTAATGTGCATTACATCCCTAGAACTGAGAATCAACATGCAGATTCATTGGCCAAAGTGGCCTCAACATTTGTTCCCCTGACTGTTTTCAAACTTAAATACCATATAGAGATGAGGCATAGACCTTCCATACCGAATAACATACAATATTTGCAAGTTTTCGAGGATGATGAACAAATCAAGAAATTCTTAGAAATGGTAGATGACTTCGCCAAAACACATACCGACCAATAAAAACAAAATAATCCCACTTAGATTATGCAGGAAGGGGAAGACCCTCAAGAATTTGAAAATAAAATTGCTAATCATCGAATGCTTGTTCTAAAAAATAATCAGATCCCCAAAGGTTTCATTCCCTTAGAGAGGTTATTTAACCATGATGACATTCCTTTGAAATCCACCTTACAACCTCAGCCGGAAGAAGTTGAAGATTGTGACATAGGCAATAAAGAAGATCCTAGGTTCGTAAAATTATCTAGGTACCTTCCCCCTGAAACAAAAAGTAAATATGTTGAGTTGCTTAGACGGTATAAATATGTTTTTTCTTGGTCTTATGACCAATTAAGAACTTATGACACTACTATAATGGAACACAAAATTCCTCTGAAACAAGGTGTCAAACCTTTTAGGAAAAAACTCAGACAGATTAATCTTATCTTGCTACCTGGGATAGAAAAAGAGGTAAAGAAGCTTCTAGACGCCAACATCATTGTCCCTCTCAGATACTCTGAGTGGTAGCCAATTTAGTTCCAGTAAGAAAGAAAAATGGTGAAATCAGACTGTGTGTAGACTTCAAGAACCTAAACAAATCATCACTCAAAGACAATTACCCATTGCCTAAAATGTATCACATTTTAGAGAAAATAGTAGGAGCTAACATAATGTCTATGATTGATGGCTTTTTAGGCTACAATCAAATTGCAATCCATCAAGACGATAAAGAAAAAACTGCATTCACTACTCCCTGGGGTACCTTTATGTATGAAAAAATGCCTTTTGGTTTAATGAATGCAGGAGCAACTTTCCAACGAGCTATGGACATCGCCTTCGTCAGAGAAAGAGATAAGTTTTTTGTTATTTATCTTGATGATCTAACTGTTTTTTCTAAATCTGATGCAGAACATCTAGTACACCTCAAGCAAACTTTTGAAAAATGTCACAAATTTGGTTTGTCTCTGAATCCCAAGAAATCTCATTTTGCAATGTAAGAAGGTAAGCTCTTGGGCCATATAATGTCTAGGGATGGAATCAAAATTGACCCGAAAAGGATTGAAGCAATAGATACTATCAATATTTTTAGGAATAGGAAATAAATTCAGTCATTTTTAGGGAAAATAAATTTCTTGAGAAGATTCATTCCGAATTTTGTTGAAATCGTAAAGTTGATTACAGATATGATTAAAAAATACAGTGAGGTGAAGTGGACAAACGAGGCTAAGGCATCATTCAAATACATTAAGAAGGTCATAGGTGAAGCACCAGTACTGGCGAGTCCTGATTATTTGAAAGAATTTTTTATTTTTTCATTTGTTTCTGAGCATACTATTGCAGTTGTATTGTTACAGAAAAATGAAGAGGGTTTTGAGCAACCCATTTCATTCTTTAGTAAAAGTCTCAGAGATGCTGAGCTAAAATATGATATATTGGAAAAAAAATCTTATGCAATGGTAAAATCTCTCAAAGCTTTCTGAACTTACATACTACATTCAAAGATCATTGCTTATGTTCCTACCAGTTTTGTTAAGGATATACTAGTTCAGCCTGACAGTGATGGAAGGAGAGGCAGATGGTTGGCCAAAATTCAGGAGTTCTACCTAGAATTTAAACCAAATAAACTTATTAAAGGTCAGGGTTTGGCTAAATTGTTGGCTGAATCAAACTTGAAAGCAGTCAGAGTAAATCATTTGCAAGAGAACGAAGGATTTTTAGAGATAGATGAACTTGATGTCACTGTGCCCACAATTGAAATTCTACAAAAATTCTCTTCTTTAGTTTGGTACCACAATATTGTTTATTATTTACTGACCCTTCAGTGCCCCAGTGAACTAACCTCATATAAATCTAGGACATTGAAGTTACACACTATAAAATATTGTATTATAGATGGTAAATTGTATTGGAAGGATCCCCTGGGTTTCTTGCTGAGCTGCTTAGTAGAATCCGAAACCGAAAAGGTTATAGAGGAATTCCACAAAGGAGTGTGTGGAGGAAACCATGATTGGAGAGAAACGACTTATAAAATCCTAAGAGCCGGGTATTACTGGCCGAAATTATTCACCGATGTAAACACTAAAGTCTAAACTTGTAATCCCTATCAATTATTTACAGGCAAGCAGAAAGTCCTGACATTACCTTTAGTGCCAGTTAAAACTTAAGATCCATTTCAGCAATGAGGTCTTGATTTTATTGGAGAAATTCATCCACACTCGAGTGCTCAACAAAAATGGATTCTGACCGCAACAGACTATTTCACTAAATGGGTGGAAGCTATTCCTATGAGAAATGCAACTGACGCAGTAGTGATCAACTTTCTAGAGGAGAATATCCTATCAAGATTTGGCTGTCCTCAAAAAATAGTGAATAATAATGCTCAGGCCTTCAAGTCCATGGCCATGATAAGCTTTTGCCAAAAATATAATATTGTGCTAGGACACTCCATGGCCTATTATCCACAGGGAATTTTTTTAGCTGAGTCATCTAACAAAATCCTAATCACTATAATTAAGAAAGTACTGACCGAAAATAAGAAAGCATGGCATGTGCATTTAAAGTATGCTTTATGGGCTAACAGGATATGTACAAAACAATCAATCAAAATGTCCCCATTTTAGATGGTATATGGTACTGATGTCATTTTACCAATAAATATAACACTCCCAGTAATGAAACTCTGGAAAGACTCAAACGAAGAACCAAATGACATTACCAGGAGGATAAATCAGTTGATTGAAGTTCAGCGAAATAGGGCAAAAGTAAATGAAAAACTACAGAAATATCAAGATAAAATGAAATCCTTATTTTACCGAAAATCTAAAGATAGGGAATTTCTCCCTGATGATTTTGTTCTAAAATGGGAAGCCAGAAAAGAGGATGCTGGGAAACATGGTAAGTTTGATCAGATCTAGTATGGACCATACAAAATTATAGCCCCTGAGGGAAAGAATGCATTTTTATTAGAAAACCTCGACGAAAAGATTCTTACTGCCCCTGCCAACGGGAGATACCTTAAGCATTTCATGCAGTAATATGTTTCGAAATCTCATTGTACATACTGGTTTGTTTTCATGTTTCGTTTATAGTTACCTTTCTTTCGATAAGTCTTTATTTTTACTGTAAATATAAAAGGTCGGTTTAAAAAAAAATAAAAAAATTATATACAAAATAGGTTAAAAACTGCAATAAGAAGTTTTCTAATCTACTAGAGTTCCTGACAACTATCATGATTATCTTATTATAGGAGACTTGCTGACAATCCAGGAGACTAGAAACATCAGAAAGGTGACATGCATGGATACTCACGTTAAATGTCTCGACTAGAACATCAAAAGGGTGACATGCATGGATACTCATGTAAAATGTCTCCCGAAAAAGGTAATAAAATAACAATCTGCTTGGCTGGAAGTATAAGCAACTACTAAGGTATGAATTTCTGCCTTAAAAAACTCAGGTTAAAATGTCCCAATAGAAGTAAATGAATAAGACAGTAATCTCATGGTCACTAATATCATCACTAAAATTTTAAATCAGAAAAATGAAATCCTTTTAAGTTTAAATTTTTCTCTCTCTTAAATATATATATATATATATATATATATATATATATACGAAAAATAAGCAATAAAAAAAATTAAATGAAAAGTTCCAAGAGTTGAGTAAGAAGCTTAGTAAAGAGTGATTGTACCTACAACAGAATATCTGAAGCCTCTTTCCTTTCCCCTGTTTATTTTCAAACTTTTTCTTCACTAAGCCTTGATGTCTTCACATAAGCTTCATAGAGGAGAAAGGTTTCACATTAACTTTGGAAACTCATAAACTAACCTTCAAAACGAGAATAGGTAGAGATTGTATAGTTCCTATGACTTTAACTGAACTGAAAGTATCTAGGATAATCCTAATTCTGTTAGTCATTCTAACATGATTAAAATGATTGGTTTTTCTCAAGGAAGGTCCCTGAAAATGTAATAAGAACTACTCTTGAAAGTTTTCCTAAAGGCAAATATGTTTGAAGGTCAAGAGAGGATTAGTCCAGAGAAATTAAAGTGAGTTGACAAACCTTTGTTGTTAAATTATAAACATATATTTTCCCGGGTATATCGCATACTGATTGATTTTCCCCACTTCATACTTTGAAACAAGACGGATGGTGAAAGGAAATTCATTAAATGATTGCCCCCATCTAGTCCAAAAGAGATGAAGAAAGGAAATTCAATATATGATTGCCCTCATCTCAAAATTTAAATTCTAAAATAACTAATTGAAGTGGTGAAAGGAAATACAATGTGGGAAATCCGATAACTTCACCGGGGTACTGAACAGGCTCGCTGGCAGTGAAGCAATGCCTACATATCTGATAAGATGTTATACATGAAATACAAGATGCTCTGGCAACTATTTATCTTTTCGGCTAGATATACATTCTAAGATTAATGGATTCCCTAGCTTAAAAAATTGGAATTACTTCACCTTGATGCGAACAAAATCAAATAAAACCTGGTAGAATGATTAAGGTTTTTTTGATTATCTTATACAAATCTGAGGTCAGTTTTAGGAAAGGAAAACTATTATAAGCCTAACTCGAAATCACCGAATGTTTTAGTTTTGAGAGTTTTCAAAGTTGAGGATGAAATATTAAAGTCCCGTTTTGTGCTTTCTCTAAGACGTGTTTCATAGAACTGCAATAATGACTCTATTTACCCAATAAAGGCACTCAGTCTACATGTTCTTTTCGTTCCGCAGGGAGGCGAGATCCCTAGATGGAGCCTATGTTGAAACATATACCTGTTTCCAAACTTGAGACTAAAAGAAGTTTTATTTTATCTAAAAAAATTATGGAGTTGCCTTTTTATCAACAAATCAAATTATATGAAGACTTGTTTTTGAAATTTCGGGAGTCGACATTTTGCGAAATACAAAGGGTCAACGTCGAGCTTCCTCAAAGCCCGATCCCCGAATTCACGAAATTTTTAAAAGCTAAGCCATGCTTATTTAAAATATAAGAAAGTTTAATGTTAATAAATCTCATCGCAATTTCGCAATTCAGGAGTTCTCACATGCTACAAACATCGAGGCCATGATACCTGAAACCCCAAAAACTTACTATCTAATCATGTCTGATTATGAGTTAAAATATGCTTAGCAGTTAATAAATTTCATCGCAATTTCACAATTCGAGATTTCTTGCATTGAGTGTTAATGAATTATCGATACATGAAGTCCCAAAAAGTATTAAATGTTTAATCGTTATTATTTTAACATATAAACAAAAATTAACGATATAAATTGGTTTTTCGTACTTTCACATTTCGGGATTCTTCAATGATTTTTCATTCCAAACTCCTGATATTGAATTGCCGATATTGGGCAACATTTACTATGGCTTAATGGGAATATTTTATGGCCTAAGGCGCATATATTCAATTGTACTCTCCTCATTAAAACAAATAAATTCCTCATCCGTAGAAGCACGCTCGAAGTTAAGGCAGTCTGGGAGTGAATAAGAGCTTTTTATTTCAAATTTCATTCTTGCTCCCAGCAAAATAGTAAATTTCACTCAAAGAAAACTTACACCATCTCCTCTGTAACATGCACTCATTTTTATCATAGGCATCATGGCACCTAGGGAAACTTTGAAAAAGAGTGATGAGGCTGGTGAAGGCTCAAATCCGAACTCAGACGTTCTGTTTGATACCACACCACACGTTGTTGATTCGGTCAAGTCCTGGAGGCAGATTTACGAAATCTTAGAGCGCGAAGCCATGAATTGCCCAGATGATTTTGGAGATGAAAAGAATGATGATACCGGAACTAAAATCGGAGTTATAGCAGAGGCCGAACTTCATAAAATAGCTACACGACCAAAGCTCATGCCATACAATGACATGATAAACTGGGCTTTGATGAACACAGATGTGCAGACCAGGAGAATCATAAATCATTAGAAATCCGTCGTCAACTCTTTCAGGCCATAACACAATCAAGTATTGTACAAGATATCCCTTGTTTCTAAATATATTTATAATGCCAAATTCGTAGAGGAGTTTCAACGAAAGGAATGTACAAAATCTTATCAAACCTATCCGAATATAATTAAAACATGGTGGGGAGTTCCAGTGAAATTTAGAGCTGATTCCCGTGGATTTTATGCAACTGCATTGTTAAATGAATACATGATCTATATACCTATTATGTTATGTAGACTATTTGGGAGGAAAATCCCTACCCATTTCCTGGTGGAATGGGTGCCAATTATGCACAAAGTAGTCGAGGGTTTCACTTTCAATTGGGATAAAATTTTATTAGATAACATAACCAAGGAGATTATTGAGTACCAAATGGCAAAGTTAAAAGGCCAACTTTCATATTTTCATATGTCTGCATATGTCATGGATTCTATCTGTTATATGACCCCTTTTCCATTGATGAATTGGAGCTGGAACTCAACCTGTGCAGAACCCATCCATTTATATCAGTATAAACTATGGGAAGAAAAGGTAACTGTGCACCAAATATTATATGGCTATCCACCCCCACAGATTTCATATCAAATCATGGGAAACCTCAAAACAGTCGCAGATTGGTTTATTGAAGAGAATTTCTCTTACATCAGAGTCTTCAGATGTTCGACCCCCCCTCATGCTCTCCCAAGATTTCTTCCTGACAGACTGGTGTGCAGATAAGTGGCTCACCAAATAGCAACAAGAGGCATCGACAAAGAGTTAAAAGTAGTACAGAAGAAACTCTGGCCAATTTTTCTTGTACAGATTGGAAGGTTTTCCCTGCTAAATTTTGACCATTCCAAGGTAGAAGCTGCAGCATTAGAGGACATTAAAATGGTGGATATTGAACTCAGAAGGCATGATCCATATCAAGTTGTGGAAAATCATCTAGCTCATTGCAATATGAAAACATATGAGCATGAGGACTCCCCCTGTGATGACATATTTAAAGGAATCAAAGCTTATGAGGAGATACAAGACAAAGTCCAAGAATTATCGCCTGACCTACAGGCCAACTTTCTTGCTTTCCAAAATCACAGACGAGCTGGGTTGCCCAAGGTAATACAAGCATAATCAATAACCCCTCCTTCAGAACAAGAAATTATACCTCCATGTTTCGAACCAGAGTCTTTGGATAAAAGAACTACAGAGGAAAACCCAAAGAATCCCGAAGTGTCTTCACAAAGATCAGAAACTTCACAGACAAAACATCCAGGGTATGAAACAGATTCTAAATCTGAGACACCTTTAAAACCGAATCAAATGACTTTTCCTTTATTGTCAACTATTCCTGTCGATACTCCCAAAATAACAGAAGGAGCACCATCCACAGAGTTAGGCAGTCCTATTACATCATTGACTCCTTTATAGTCAAGTTTTGGGACTCCCCATATTGGATCTATATATGTAAGTGATCTTACCCCAATATCCATTGAAGAAATACCTCTCACTGATTACTTTTTCAGTAAGAAAAGAAAGGCCATGGTAAAGAAAGAGATGCACCTGAGAGAGGGTGCAATGGTAAAAAAGCACAGAGTACTTGTGGATGGAGAAAATCTAGAAGAGGAAGACTTTGCCACCGAGGTATCAATCTCTATAGGAGCTTTGGAAATGGCCAACCTATTCTCAGTTGACAATCTGAAAACAAGGCTAAAGCAGAGGAATCAAATGATAGCTCAGTTATAGAGTCAAATAAGAAATACATAGAATAATATTAGAGACGAGATAAATAAAGGACTTGAATAGGCCAGAGCTGTTGACAAACAAGAAATCCAATTTTTGAAGTCTAGTTTAGATGAGATGAACAAGAAGAACAAGCGAGTCAAGGGAAGGTCACCCAACAAGAAGAATTAGTAAGGCAACTGCAAGATAAATTGAGTTCCACTGAAGGCCAGATTGTAAGTATAACAATGTTTCAAGCTCAGGCACTAGAAGTGCAACATAAACTGGAAACAACACTACAAATTTTTCTTCCTAAAGTAGGAATCATCCAAGATTATTTCCAGGAGATAGGACAATCATTATATCAAATTGTTCTCAGAGAAAAGGAGGCTACTGCAGCCCGGATCACTTTCCAAAAAGAGGTCGTATCATCTTCTAAGGAAGAAATATCTGCAACCCCCCAAAATCTTAGATTGACTGTTGAAGAGAAAATCAGAGGATACATACTATTAAAGAGGTGGGAGGCCAATATAGCCGAGAGTAGAAGATTGGCCAAAGAAATAAAGGAAGATTGTGAAGAGACTTTCGATCTGCTAGATAAAAAATTACTAGGCATTGGAAAAGACAATTGTTCTGGAATACTAGGATAGATCAATGTTATAAAGCATCAACTGCATATCAAAGAGAGCTTGAATGAAACTTAGATTGAAATTTCGCAGTTAAAGAAGCTTGGCATTGCCCAAATGGATAAATGGCTGGTAGAGCCAAATGTACAATTGCAGTCAATAAAGTTTGAAGATAGAGAGATTGAAGACAGGTTGCCAAAAATTCAGAGGAAGTTGTATCTTTTTGAGGCAAAGGATGTGTCAGAACCTTCAAGAAGATTAGGGCAGTTTATAAGCAGGTGCGTCGAGTGTCTTGAGCCAAGTGAAGCAAGTACTTCAAAGAAATAGTGAAGCAATACATGTTGCCCGTTATACCGGTGTATGTAAGAAGATAAAAAGGGAACTAGTGAAATGGTTCAAGTCTTTATTTTGTAACCGTTCATAGCTAGGAATAAGGAAAGTTCCAACCGTCTAGGGTTGGCAACCTTTCTATAAATATAATTTCGAAAGACTTAGCAGAGAAATCTCTCCTTTACAAGAATTAAGATAAATTCAAACTAGAGATTCCAATTTTCGTATATCCTGAGTTATGTGTTCTTCTGTCCTTTCATATTTAGCATAATTTATTATATATATTTGATGAATTTTTAACTGCAACTTAGTACATCATCTACTGTGGTTATAATGTTTATTTAGTTATCTGATTGTTTACAAATTTTTGTCTGTGTTTGCTATCAACCGATTCAAGACCTGTGAGTTAGTTAGATCACCACACTATATGCTTCATTAAAGGTTTCACATTCATACTTATTCTTCTGTTTCAGAGTGAGATTCTTCCATGTTGATGCCTCACTTTGTTTAAACAACTTTATACTTTTCTTTCATCACAATCACTATTTTCAAATTTGACTCAGGAACGAAAAACGACCTTTGAATTGTTATACATTAATTCAACTTCAGGAATTTTTCTCACATAATCTAAAATAGAAAACAACAAACCTAAAAAAAATAGATCTTTTAACCTTCTTTTCCTCCATGACTGTACCTGTTGCAAGACAACCCAACATTGAACCCGGTCTCATAGATCAGACCAGCATTTCTCTAACTTTGTTTAATACTATCTTAGAAACTGCCACCACTCGGGTTGAACTCGAACATTCATGGGAAGCCATTGAACATGACATAAGCATCCAGGAACGATTGGAAGCTAGACAAAGACAACTCATAAATCAACCATAGCTTCTTTTCCTAAAGAACTGATTTCCTTTTCATTCATCAAAAACCTTCTTTACTTTTTCAGATGCTTAGACTTTATACTTCAAAGCCTTAAGTATAAACTCTAGAACAACAGACCCTACTGTTCATATTTTAGATGGTTGGGAAGGTAACCCAATGGCTTCAACTTCATAAAATGATGATTTTTATCAGAACTGTACATATTGTATATAGATTTCTTTACATATTTGATTGAGTTTTTACTTTTTACTTTTTAGGAAAGTCACTAGAGAGAATAAGAACTAGAAAAGATGATTGTAATGAATATAATTAGCACTCTTTTCTATTCCTTGCTTCTATCTCATCTTGAAAAACCCAGTAAAGATAAACCCTATTTTCACAGAAGATGAATATGTCATGTTCCTCAGCAAAAATCGGGCGACTATAATGAATGCATGATACTAACAAACCATCCAATACTTTGATTATTGAATAAACCTACCCATAGAAATTGAATGAATTTAGTTGATGACTTATCAATCCTAGAGTCGCTAAGAAAAAAATGTGTGTGGGAGGTTTCCAATCACTTAACTAGATGGTTAAAATTTGAACATCATCATTGCCGTTCATTTAAAATGAAACAATTGTTGTTCCCTTTGTACGACTATTGTTCCCTTTGTGCTATTGTTTTTTCCTTCGTGCGATTGTTGTTCCCTTTGTGCGATTGTTGTTCCCTTCACGTGTGGTTGTCGTTCATTTGAATGGGACAACTAATGTTTCCTTCACACAATTTCTATTTCCTTTATAGCGACTTTCGTTAATTTTTTGGATAGCGTTGTTCATTCGAAAGGAACAACTATTGATCCTTCTACATTTTTTCTTATTGCTATTCCTTTTTCTGAGAGTAACAATTCTTTTCTCATGAACAAGCATGCCATTATTACGTTATCCACTCCTTTGGGTATGGCCTTCACTAATTTTCACCAGCATCACTTCTAATTTTCATAGTAACGATTTGTCATTTTTGTGGACTACCTAGCATACCTTATCGAATTATTTTTGGATTAATTTCTCCGAATTATCTTAAATATTGTTCATAATCCTTAACCACCATATTTCGTTTCTTTCCCCTACATATATACATATACTTGAATGATAATTTTCCTTCATATCTTAATAAGGAGTCTAAAACACATTTTTACTTGGCATTCTTACACTTCTTACGCCATCCCTTACTCTAAGTAGTAGATGAGCCTCCCTTGATAGAGCCTAAAAAAAAAATAAATTTTTTTTTATTAACTATAAGTAAAGTAATAAAATTTTCCCACAAATGATAGGGGGTCTCATCACGAGCCAACCTACCACGATCATCAGATAACAACATAAGTGACATTCCCACTATGGCTACCACACCAGGGAAATGGCCTTTGACATTTTTTTCGTCAAAGGACAAGAGGTCTCATCACGAGCTGACTTGTTCACTTAGGTTACGATCTAGTGAGTGGCATTATCGTTATCTGGCTACCAAACCAAGATAGTGGTAATTTTGGGAAAATACGATTCAAACTATTTAATGGAATCACGAAGAGCTCATCTATGGGTTAAAGGCAACCCTACTTAGAGGGATATGGACGCTTCTTGTGTGATTGATTCTACAGTAATTGTCGAAGTTTACCTTAAATATGCAAAGTTTTTTGTGTGTTCCTAGATTTCCTTTCCTAGCAACGAGGCTATCATTCCGGTTATATCCAATAACAAGGGAAAGTAACAAGGTTATATCCAATAACAAAGGAAAGTAACAACGTTATGACATGTGGAATATTTATAAAACACGTGAACAAATTTAAATTATTTGGGATCTTTTTCTTTAAATGTTTTTGAACATAGGTATGTCAATTTGAATTTCCCAAATAAAAGTGATTATTGTTCATGATTATCATTAAAGTTCTTTTGAAGGTTATTAATGATTGTTCTCCCAATGACGACGGTGGCATAGTAATGACCCCTCACTTGAACTACCTGCCATTATTACACTCGCACATTTCGACGATCGAGGTCGACCTTTCCATTTATGAGGTGGAAGATATTATGCACATTTACCGATAGATCATAATGATTGAAATAAATGGGAAAACTCACACTTTTATACACAGTTGTTGTTCTATGATATTTTCTATTCCTGGTAATATTGTTTCAAAAGCTGGTCGAACTAAGCTGCAACAGGGAACGATAGATGTCCTCATATGCTCACAGAAGAAGTGGGTGGCCGAAGTGTATGCCGAGAGCCCACATCGCTGCATGTAACCGACCATGCAAGGGAAATTTTACATCGTCTGGGGTGGACAGAGTACTTCAACAGATTGCAAGGATATGACATGAATACCATGCTAGCATTTTTTCAGAACTTGCAGAGAGGAGTCTCCATGGTCCGAGACATACAAATTATGGTCACTGAGAAAATTATAGCGGAAGTTACAGGCCTCCCCAATGAGGGCATACAGTGGAGTGGGAAGTATACAATGCTCAAGGAGGCTATGGAATCTTTCATAGAACCTAGAGAAGAACTCGATAAAAAGGGGAAGGGACTCAACCCCACCGCTCTCAACGAGCCATGGAGGGAGTTGGAAGGAGTAATACAAAGGTATATCACCTATGATGGGAGGTACGATTTGGTGCGGCTTCTCCACCTCAAATTGTTAGCAACACTAAAACAGAGGTTAGTAATAAATTTGCCATTTTTTCTAAATGCCATGTTACATGAAGTTGTTGCAAGAACTCAGAAGGATAAAGATCCTATCACTATAATTAGTCACCATGGACTAGTACTAAAGATAATACTAAACAGTGCCCTGAGCCAAACTCGAATAACTTGGGGTGATTTAATCGAGGCTGATAGGCCCCTACAAATCGAGCAACCCAAAATTCACCAAGAAACCCACTCAGAGAGAATTGAGACAACTCCGGAAGAAGGGGGAAGTTCCCAAATTGAAACTCCACTACCCCAACTTGAAATTGAAGAAGACCCCATCCATCTGGCAGAAACCCAGACCAAACATGCAGAAACATTAAGGAAGAGGAGAAATAGAACAATTGTTGTCCCTGAAACCTCTACTGTGAAAAGAAGAAGGGGAAAAAAGACAATTCAACCTAAAAATATTCAGGAAGCTATGCAAGAAGAACAACCCTCACAAGACACTCAAGAAAATGAACAGACAGAACATCCATCACTTGAAAACATTACAGAACAGTTCTTTAAAATTTATGAGGTAGAAATGGCTCAAGTACTGGGGAATTTAGGGACATGAGTTACCAAAGACATAGGCAGGTCTGAAGAACACAAAGCACCAACTTATTCTACAAACCCTGCCTTGGAACCCCCTGACATAGATATGCCATTCCTCGAGGATATAGAACAACCAGAACCTCACACTGAGGTAAACAACCCTGTATAACAGATAGGGCACACAGAAAAAATAGTGGAGCAGTCACTAGCTGATCAGGATAGGGAAAACCTTGAAACTCCCCATAAAAAGAAAACAACAGGCAAAGGCTACAATAAAATCAAAAAAATGAAAAAGGAAAAAAAGGATATTGTGAAAGAGGGTTAAAAAAATCTAAGTACTGAAACAGAAAGTTGGTAGACTCAAAGAAATAATTAAATAACTAAGGAAACAATTGGAGCAAGCTGATAAGGCCTACGAGAGGAAGAAATCCTCTTCCCAGAAGAACAGTCCACACAAATTCTGTTGGAACATAGACATAGTTGCATGCCTATGAAGAAACAACAAAGATTCCATTAGCAGAGGAAACAACTGCTCAAAATGAAGAAGTGATTCCTTTGGAAACACATGAAATGGAAACTCAAACATAAATTCTAGCAATAGAAGAAACAACTACCCAACCTAAGGAAGTGATTCCTATAGATTTTCCTGCTCCTTTGGAGACAATTGATGAAGAGACCCAGTCAGATACCCCAACAACAGAAGAGATAGATGTTCAGATTGAGGAAGCATTTCAGTCTCTTGAACAGAGTGTTGTCATTAACAGGTTAGAGGAAAAGATGGTGCAAACCCAATAGACCCTGACTCAATGCAAGAGTGAGATGGTAACCATGGAAGAGCATCAAAAAGTTGTCAAACAACTTAAATACATGTCAGCAACATAGAACGAGACTTTTTATGAGCTCAAGGAAAGGTGAAGAAAGTACAGGTCCAGTTAGTTAAAGCTTTGGAGAAAATCAAATAAATTTGCTCTGTCTATTCTGATATAGTATATTGCAGGGCTCCTGCCACTAATTACACCTTGTTTTTATTAGAACGTTATTTGTTGCTAAGGATAAAATCTATTAGAGTAGGAAAACCATTTGAGTTCACCACTATTTTTGAATTTGTTTCATTCTTTAGAGAACAAGAAGAAGGAGTGCAATACTTTCTGTGTGAGCTGTACCTCCACAACTTCATCTTGGGAGAAAATAGGAAAGAGAACCCTAATCCTTTCATTGGGGACATACAGTTTCAAGCATTTTTGTCTTTTACCTATTATTTGGTATCCTCCAGAAGGTTACCAGAGTGATTATCAAATTAATAGGAAGAAGGAAGAAGCTGCTTTTGAAGAGCTCAGAAGTAAGAATGGGTTCAAGAAACCTGGTGAATAGACCTCTCCTCCTTTCAACATCACTGCTTTACATGTAAAATCTTTGCTTGCATGAGGACATGCAAGAAGGTAAGTTGGGGGGTATATTGAGTTGAGAAAAAGGTACAAATATCCTCCTTATCACCATGGTTTATGATATAATCTTGATTGAATTTTCTATTAATTAGAGATAATTAGGAAATAAAATGATCAAAAAGTCTTCTAGAAATATTATTGAGTGATATAAGGTAATTTTTGAATTTCGTTTGAATTGTTTGATTTTATTGCAGGAATGGACAAATATTGTTAAACTGAAGATAACTAAGGAGATTTTGAAGATGCGTAGATTATTGGAGGTTGAAGAAATTAGGCGCAAAGCAGTTTTTGGGAAGATTGATTCTCTATTTTGTAATCTTTATAATAGTAAAAGCAACCCCGAGGATCTCTCGATCCTCAGGATAACTTAATTTACCTGTATCATTGTAATATATAGAGGGAAATGAACCCTAGAGAAACATTGAAGAAATTTATCCAAGCATTCAGATCTCTGAATTGCTCTGTACAAGAAGTCTATTGTAAATGTTGTATCAGTTATGGAATTAATAGAAGCTTTGAGCGTTTTTACCATCTTTGCATACTGAGTTTCTAGCAGAAGTGCTTCTGAAGACCATGGGCCCAGTCAGAAGGATTTACTGTCTCAATCTGTAATCATATCAATTTGATTTTAGTTTTCTGATTTAAATATCTTTGCAACAGTTAAAATAAATTCGTGAGTGTGTTGATGTTTTTATAGATTGATTATGTTGTTTGATTACAGAGGATAGATGCTTCATTTGAATGTTATCGATTGTTTTTCCAGTTTCCATTGCTGTAGTTTATTGCTTGTCAGTTCCTCTCATTTTCACACGCGTTGTCCTTTTATTAAATTTACAGTTGTTGTTACTTTTGCTTAATTCTGCATTTGCTGTTCCTTCTCAATTTTACAGTACTTAGTTGTTATTTTCCAGTAGGTTAAACAGTCATTGATAGATTGGTTTATTAAATCATTTCCATAGATTCAATTACTGTTTCTTAGCTAGTTGAATTCAACAATTTGATTAATGCCTTTAATTCACAAGCATGTTTTAGATTAGATTATAATTCTGTTAAGTAGAGATCTTAGTTTCAGAGTTTTAATGAATGTGTGAGGAACTTTATTGTTGATAAACTTAGATTTGCTTTGACTACACAATTTTAGCCTCTACAACTATCTGCATAGACTTTGCTGATATTCTTGAAATAAAAGACGAATCCACGGTTGATAACTTAATGTTAAACTAAGGTTGTTTTAGGACATATTTAGAGCCCAACACCCTTCCAAAATGTCTTGTTCCCCTTTGAATGTCAATGATGGACACATAACCCACCTCTTTTTCATCGATAGTGACATATAAAAAATGAAATCGAATGTTCTCCTCATATTTTCCATTCCTGAAAACCATACGTTTGGTGCATTTTTTTCAGGCTGTTCCCTTCCAATCACATATGCCCACTTCCATGTCCTGGACATCAAAACATAGCTCATTGGAAAATAGCAATGCAAAGGGGTTTGCAAAAAGAATTTAGATTTATCATTACGGAGCAAGTATCTACAAGGACCTTGCCATCCTTTCTTTGCAAGTTGTGACAGGACATGCTTTTATTCTGTGGATCAAAAACCACATATAACTGTTGGTTTTATGTTGTTCTTTGGGTCTTGAAAAGCATCTTCTATCACCATTTTCAGATCTGAACCTCATCTTGTACAAATGGTTCTTTGTAATTTGAATGTCCAGTTCACTGATCTGTATCAGACTGGATTTCCCACTACCCAGTTTTAGAATATCTTCTTCATGTTGTAAGATAATTGAAACATCTTAGAATATCTTCTTCGTCTTGTAATATAATTTAAACCTTAAGAAGTTGTGTTGTGTGCTGGTCCCGTTCCTATGGTAGAAGTCTGTAATGCCTAGTTCTTCCACTTTTGTTTATCCGACATACCATCTATATGGGTTTTCTCAGTGGAGGATATCAAGAAGTCGTTTCAGATCTGTTTTTGTGTTGATTTGTGAAGAGTGGGGATGAAAATAAATGGTGAATAGGACTATAAAAATATATACAGTGGCTACCGAAATGCTTATAGGATGCACACGTAGAATAAGTTAAAAAATGATATGCCTTAAATACTCGGTCTTTGTGCTGAGCAAATTTATAATGTTATTTGATTTGTGTTATCTCTTCTATATGGTTCACTGTTCACTATAAGTTTTTTTGTTTGTCATATGATATAGCAACCATGAGGCATTCAATTTGACACAAAGAAGGTTGAAGGATACATAGCGGAATTGGTATGCAGTTCCGAACTTATAGTTTTCATTTTTCATTTTTTTTCCTATTTGCATATTATCTAGATATAGCTAAGAAACATCTTGAAAATAACAACTTAAAAGATGAAGAAAGTAATAGATGTTGAGTGTTATGAAATATATAAAAACTCCATTGTACATAAAAACATCGACCAAGTATTACATAGCAATGGGATTTTTAGATTAGATGCATTCTTGTATACTATGGGAGATTGCCTCTTCGATGCATTTCAAGTTCTATTGCATTTCCTTTATTCATCGACTGACTTGCACAATGGATTGATATATCATTTCTTGGCATGTTTATAAAATGGTGACATTGAGGCATTAGAGTCATATCAATACGAATTGGCATATGATTTTCTTTGCCAGTTGCATGGAATACATGATGTCACTACACATTTTTCAAAGATGTGATTTTCTGCATCTGAAACTCTAATTGCACATGAGAGGGGATTTTGGGGAGATACATTTTGTAAATGGTGGCTATCCAAGTGGCTGAATATATCAATTGGAATATGGTCATTAACAAGAAAAACAAGATATCTACTATTCAACAAAACTGGTGACATTGAGGCATTAGAGTCATATCAATACGAATTGGCATCTAATTTTCTTTGCCAGTTGCATGGAATACATGATGTCACTACACATTTTTCAAAGATGTGATTGTTTGCATATGCAACACAGCACATGAAAGGGGACTTTAGGAGATACATTTTGTAAGTAATTTGTGGCTATCAAAAGTGTTGAATATATCAATTGGAATATATGGTCATTAACAAGAAAAACAAGATATGTACTATTCAACAAAACTGCATCAGTGATCCATATTGCATCTTGTTCTATGATACCAATCACAGAGTGATGGCTATGAACTAGGGATCCATATTGCATCTTGTTCCATGATACCAATCCTGTGAGTGGTCATTATGAACCACTACTCTATAGAAAATTATCCATATGCAATCTTGGAGGACCTGATATTTACTTGTCCCTCATTTGCAAATACCTTCAATCACATTGGAAACAAATTATGCATCATATACACTCCCATGGATTGCACATAGCGACAACTATTGCATCTAGTTGTGGATATAGTCTGTTCAATGAAATTTTCTATTTGATAGCAACAAAATTCAATGTGCACTCGCTGCACCTTTACATTGTGCAATCCTTTTGCAATGCAATCATAGGTGGCATTCAACAGGCATTTAACTGCTTTCATCAATACCTTTTACGATATCTCCTAGAAAGTATGCCAATATCTGGAAGTTGTCAACAATACCTTGTGAACATGGAAATGCCATATGAGAAATGAAATGTAGAGGGTAGAATATTATGTTTACAATGGATATATATCATATTTAGAGTAAATATCTAGGTCTGGTCATCCCTGTCAGATGGTACTATCCATTCCCACTATATTGATTCAAACTACTATCGAACAATTGACATGATGTCGTTGAAAACAGATACTCCCCACACATCTATTATCAACCTTTGATAAGAAATACTTCCAGTTCAATATCCATTGTACATTCCACCCAAACCACATCGAATCTGCATAGGTTTTGCATGCTATTTAATCAGAATGAAACTCATCCCAATTGTTATCAGGTCATATAGAGCTTAAACAAAAAATGTATACTAACATATCACAACTTGAAAAAGGTCATACGTGAGAGAAAAAAATACATTGGTACACTTCCTTCTAGACCTCTGGGTTGTATAAATGATCATCATGAGGTGAAAGGGAGCTCAACCAAGAAACAAAAAATCATATATCACAACCTAAAAAAAATTGTTCGTGCACAACACAATCACATTTTCGCACTTTCTGCTAAACACAAATATCACATGTCCAATGAAAAATAACATCACCATTTGCACTATCGAGATGGTGATGAGTCAATGCTCATAACAAATTTCGATTCCACCTTCAACATGGCTTGTCAACAAGTGAAACTAGTTTCCAGTGGCAACCATAAGTTAACCTACCACATGTTGAAAAAACAGATGCATGTGAGAAACAGGTGTAGCTACATATCCCACAATGGTCACGGTATTGACTGAGAGGAAAAAATCACATATCGTGGCCTAGAGCCAACACCATGCACTGTTAGCAATGAAAACCAACAAACACTTACTACGCATGTTTGTCTAGGGAAGAGAGATGCAAAACAGATCTATATGAAAAAAATTAAAGACACTCCTTCCATTGCATGTTTGATTTGCGATCAATTGAATTTCACAAAAAAAACTAAGTCTTTCACCCCTGACTTGCAAATAGAATACCTCGGCTTGATACTAAATGATAGAACATTCTCCAGTGGCAATATTTGTCTTCCATACAAACGATCACTTGAAAATGGAAAACTGCCACACTTTGCAACACCCGACCAAATAAGCTATAATACACCACTACTGGATGTAAGTACACTTACAAAACTTGAAGAGAGACTTGTGTCTCTGTGAATTACATTTTCACAAATCATACCCTGGGGCTATAAACGACCCCAAATGGGCTTAACAGGATCAATTATTAATGTGACTTTCCAACTAGATTTTGTGCAAAAAGCCCTGCCACAATTCATTAGCGATACAATGACAATTGATGTAGCTCTCAAAATATGTTTGCAATACAAGAATTCATACTGGATAGGTAAAGTGATAGTGCACATTGTCATGAAAGCATTAAAATAATTATGTTCCAGGGTCCTGTACAAAGCATATAACATTTGCATAAATGATATATGGAACAACGTTCTTGAAGAAGGAGATGAAAGCTCTACACAGACTTTTGACATTACTAGTGAATTTGATACAAGCGATGAATCAGAGAATGAAATACCTACTGAAACATTGATACATGTATTCACCGACTCACAACACATTCGCCACTTGCAAGACAAGATTGTCGAAATTGCACCCGCTGAAGGGAAACGTCCACTTGGAATATTCAAGGACAAATTTGCCGAGGAAATGAACTTCTCAACACTGTTCTATGGAGATCCACATCCTAGTGACATTATGGAACGATTCAGATACCAAAAAATAGTTCGCTGGGAATTGCTACATTCAAGCAGTGAATTCTCCTGCCACATAAAAAATTTGTTTTTCAAAACAATGCACATAATAATTGAGCTAGTGCTCTCTTTCATGTGGGTGCGAATAAGAAAAGGCTAACTAAAATGAAGAAATTTATTGCCCAAAGATGTCAAGTACAAAGAAAACCTAGAAAAAATCCTAAAATATGATATTGGATACATAGATTTCAAAAACATTCGCATCTCTCCTGACTATGTGCAACAAAACAAGAAAACTATTTTTGCAATGATCCGACAATTGGGACCCACAAAATTTTTCATCACATTTACAAGTGCATAGCATCACTGGGATCCATTGGTGGTTACAATGTCTGCATTGTATAGGAACATGAATAGGAAAAGGAAAAAAAAACTGATACATTGGAAAATGATGACATTGACTACCTCATAAGAAAAGACCCAATGACATGTACTCACTACTATAGGCATAGAATAAATTCTTTGAGGCAATTGATATGTCATGATGAAATGTTCTTTGGAAAAATATCGGACTACTATTTTTTGACTGGATTCCATAATAGAGGGAGTGAGCATGACCACACACTCTTGTGGATAGAGGGTGCAACGGTCTATGGAAATGAAAACAACTCACAGATTGAGCAGTTTCTGGACAAATACATAACATGCAACACAAATCATTGGATCCACAACTTGCCAAAGTTCATAGACATTATCATACAAGAAGCTGTAAAAAATGAAAAAATTCACATTGCAGATACAACTTCCCCGTGCCGCCAATGAGAACAAGAAGAATCATAGATCCAGTTAGTTTAGAGGAGAATGTTCTCATTGCGAAATCTAAATCTTTGTTCTCATTTCTAAAACAAGGAGAATTTGATGACTTAATGAGCTTCAAAGACTTCTTGGCAGAGCTAAATCTAATAAAATATGAGTACATCCAAGCCATACAATGTACACTTAAACAACCAACAATTTTTCTTAAACAAAAACTTTCACATATTTGGAACAACAATTTCTCCAAGGACATGCCAGTTATGTGGAATGCAAATACAGATGCACAGTATGTCCTCAATGGATATGCTACAACATCATATTGTACCTCGTACATGACAAAGGTTGACAAATCTATGACAACTGCATTCAGAAGAATACGCAAAGAACATGAAAAAACTCATATTGATGCTATGAAAATGATACGTACACTTGGAAATACATTACTTAATCTTCAACAAATGTCTGCTCAACAAGTAGTCCACATTGCACTTTCCCTGCCCCTGAACTATAGTTCAAGGAAATGTGTCTTCATAAACACATCTCCACTTGAGAAACACACATTTGTGCTTAAACCATTGTCTTTGCTAGAACAAGAGCCCGATAATTCAGAGGACGTGCTATGTCGCTTTATTTTTGATTATTACCTCCAACATCCATCTCCTATTAATAATATCTTCTTAGCAGAGTTCATATCGCATTACAAAAACAATGGTGCACCCATATCAAAAAGAAAAAAACCATCTGTAATACGCTTTTTCAAATACATCAAACACATAGACTATGAAAACTATTATAGAGAAAAACTATTGTTGTATGTTCCGTTTGATCAAAATGAAAACACTTTAAAACATAACTTCCCTACATGGGAAGTTGCATATATTGCTTATGAGACTACAATACAAACCAATGAATCTAGATTTACATACAATGTTAATCCAACATGGGGTGATTTAGAAAGTGTAGTTCATGAACTAGTAAACCCTGACAATGTTGATGAGACATTGACAAACCATAAAACAACTAGAACTCTATGTGAGTCCTATGACTTGCAAGAAGATTCGCCTTGTCCTCGACCAGTCGTCATTGAAAAATGTATCAATCTTGGCTTTCAAGTCACAAAACATCCTTTCTTTATTGAAAATAACGAATACTACAGATTCAGAAGACTGGTGAATCAAGAACAACAAAAAATTCTAAATGGAATTGATAATAAAAAACACTTAAACATGCACACTCTTGTGCACTTGTTCCTTACAGGCGGAGCAGGAACATGTAAGACATTCACAACAAAAGGACTATTCCAAATGCTTATATGAATCTATGATTCAAACAATTCGTCTGACCCTATGAAACCAAAGGGGATAATAGTTGCATACATAGGAAAAACTGCATATAATGCAGGTGGAACAACAGTCCACTCCACATTTTTAATGCCTTTTAACAAGTCACATTTTCTTCCACTCAGCAAGGAAATGTTAGATACCTTGTCTAAGTTTTATGTCGAACTACAAATTGTCTTCATAGATGATGCATCTTTGATTGGAAGTTGCTTCTTGTATTCCATTGACAACCGAGTGAGAAACATAAAACATGTACAGACCAAATACTTTGGGAACATTGACATGATATTATGTGGGGATCTTTACTAGGTGCAACCCATCCAAGATTCTTTGATATTTTAACAACCTATGGTCAATATGAAAACAATGACGCATGACTTCTAGAAAGACAATATAAAATTCTTTGAATTACATACTACAATGCGCCAAACATATGAAACATTTATTGCAATTCTGAATAGAATGCAGACAAACAACCAAACATATGATGACTTAACATATATCAATTCAAGGTGCATGCGACCTGCGCCAACAAACCCAACCTTCCCTTACCTGTTCTACACAAATAGGGATGTTGTAATGCATAACAGGTACGCTCATGCCTGACAATGATATCATCATGAATTCAACTGACCTCGAAGAAGACAACCATGGCATTGTACCACGTCATCAACATAAAACCACTTTTCCTTTCCAACTTGTCCTGAAATTAGACATGCTAGCTGAAATATATGCCTACAACTATGATTCACAGGATGGCTTGGTGAATGGTGCAGATGGAATACTCAAAGCTTATACTAAAACAAAAAAAAATTGATGTCCTATGGATTAAGTTCCACAAGTCGCATATTGGCCACTGACAAGCAAACACGTTGGCTTATCTATATAATTCAAACACTGCGCGTGATTGGACACTTATCTTATGAATATCAAAACTATTATCAACATCAGCAAAGACAGGTCGACTGTAGATTTGAAAACAATTTCCAATTAAACTTGCATGTGCACGTATAATCCACATATCGTAAGGGATAACACTTTATAGTGTTGCATTTGACCCTGCTGGAATTCGAATACATGGACTTGTATACACAACATTGTCCAGTGTCAAAAGTATAGACTCCTTGTATTTTATAAGACCTCTTACAAAATATGACTTCAAAGTCAAACATAAAGTTGATATTGAGATGCAACGCCTTAGGAATAGCGTAAAATGGAATCTACAATATGATTACCAATCCATACAAACAAACTCATATGTATCAATTATCTCACTTAACACGCGCAACTTACATGCACATATGGATGATATACTCAATGAATATGACACAATGCAATCTGATATTCTGTGCTTGCAGGAAACATACATGACATTATGCATGCAAAACACACAATTTCCAAATCACAAATGCATATGCCTAATGCACATCCATATCAATTATGAACAATATACAATGTGTATGCATATTTGTTTGTTGTGATGTTCGATGTACACATTTTTGTATCAGAATTTTTTTGACAAGTGACATGGGCATGACCTGTGAATCATCACAAACATTAGCACAACAACAAGGCCGAAGGTAAAGATTCATAGATTATTCTCTTGCTATGTTTAGGAAACGAATATCCTCATTTATTTATTCTACTATGACATGGTAAATATGTTTATGTCATTTACAACACATGTTTTTTTGTTCACAAGAATTATCGACAAGTAGAACTGAAACATCCAACATAGTGCAAGGTCCAAAGACTAAGAGGTATGGTTACAAAACTCTAATATGCATACTTTATCCAATTTGTACATATATTAAATCTTGTCATATTTGAGAATATGCTTGCATATAAGAATGTCAAGTCATATATTTTGTCTATTGCCTATGAGTTTTAGCAATTTTTTCTAGCCGAAAACACCCTTCAAATTGGAACATGGTTTACATTTGCGCCACAAAAAATACTATTAAAATAAAATAATATGAATAATGTTGAAATAAATATAAACAACATCTCTTTAAACTTAAACCAGAGTTTTTCAAGCTCCAACTGTATTTCATAGATGAGAATGTTTTTCCCATAGTTAATGTGTTTCTATCACTTGATAATTATTAGACTAAGTGTTGTGTGAGGGATAAATTTCTTTTCTCCCTTTATTTTTCCTTCTATACTTACCCATTTTTCCCTTTTCTTCTTCCCCTCTATTATCCATTTCTGGTTCTATACTTAGTCACATTTCTATACTCATGGGTTCCTGGGGTGGTGAACTAACAAATCCTCATATCCATCTATATCTTGACATCATGAGTCCGAACGACCGCCATTCGTTTCCATAATTAGCCAATTTTATGGCCGCGGGTTCCCAGGTAGGCACTATTTAACTCTCATGCCCCGTGTTTGGGGTATACATCTTGCACCCAAAACTTCGGTGATCTACAATTCGACCCCAGTCTCCTCAAACTCACAAGCCTCACTGTACCTATGATGACTCCGCCTGACCGCCCCGCCTTTCCATACTTAGTCTATTCTTCAAAGTTTCGTAGGTTCACAAAAGTTTCAAATTATTTTTCGCTCCCATCCATCCCCGCCACCTTCGCCCCTTCCCAATGCACATTAATTATGATTTTACTAGTGACAAATCACCACACAGGTTCAAAAATATTGGCATTAATAAGCGAAAATCTCGAGGACATCTCCCATTAAAACGCATTATTGGGAGAATATTATGTGATCTGGTGATTTTTTTGTGTCAATCTTGAATTGACAAAATATTGTTGGTTATTTTAGTTTTTTTAAGGCATCATCATAGTAAGAATGCAATATTGTGCTAGCCCACTTTCATCTACAAAGTTGTTGACGTCATGTCCCTCTTTAATATTGTGCATATATTACAACTTGTCATATTTGAGAATATGCTTGCATATGAAAATGTTAATTCATATATTTTCTCTATTGCCTATGCGTTTGAGCAAAATTTGCGAGCCGAAAATACCATTCAAATTGGAACAAATATAAACATACTATTAAAATAAAATAATATGAATAATATTGAAATAAATATAAACAAGTTCTCTTTAAACTTGAACCTGAGTTTGTCGAGCTCCAATTATATTCCATAGCTGAGAATGTTTTTCCCATAGTTAATGTTTATGGCTGCGAGTTCCCAGATTAACGTTATCGAACTCTCATACCCCCTATTCAGTGATATACATGTTGCACCCAAAAATGTCGTGATCTACAATTAGAACCTAGACTCCTCGAACTCGAAAGCTTCACTCTACCTACGATTAGTCTATCTGGGTTCATCTGACTGCCCCGCCTTTCCATACTTAGTCGATTCTTCACCTCTTGTTGTCACAGATTCGTGGGTTCGCAGACTCCCAGCTTCACAAAATTTTGAAAGCATTTATCGCTCCTGTCCATCCCAGCCACCTCCACACACTTCCCAATGCAAATTCATTATGCTTTTATTAGTGACAACTCACCACACAGGTTCAAAAATATTGGCATTAATAATCGAAAAGCTCGAGGACATCTCCCATTAAAATGCATTAAACCAAGATTTACGGGAGATTATATTATCATCCTCTAGTGTTCATTTTAAATACTATCAGGACACAATTACTGTCACATGTTGCAATAAAAACAAATCTTCATCAAAGCATTAGATTTTCTCATAGGCACCCCATATGCACCCCAATCGCCTGATATCGAATTGGCAGAGGTCAATATTATGGGATCTAATTTTTTTTTTTGTGGATCTTGAACTCAGAAAATTTGTTGTTTACTTTAATTTTTTTAAGGCATTATTCCCTGCCTTTCCATACTTAGTCGATTCTTGACCTCCTGTTGTAATAGATTCCCGGGTTCTCAGGATCCCAGGTTCACAAAAGTTTCAAAGAATTTTCGGTCCCGTCCATCCCCGCCACCTTTGCACCCTTTCCAATGCACATTAATCATGCCTTTATTAGTGACAAATCACCACACAGATTCAAAAATATTGGCATTAATAGACGAAAAGGTCGAGGACATCTCCCATTAAAATGCATTAAACCAAGATTTACGGGAGATTATATTATCATCCTCCAACGTTCATTTTAAATACTATCATGAGTAGAGGAACATTCTCATCACCTTATGGCTGCAGCTCGACAACATTTCGGTGGAGATACGTTGAATATTTTCAGGTGCGAGGACCAGGGTTTTCAGTGGTCCAGAGCTTATGACTACTACTCGTCCCCATCTACCCAGAAGGAAGTTATCTGGACGTCTAGAATTGCGCGAGCAGGTTGTGTCCCTGAAGTTTTTGATTGTAATGAGTTGGTCACCTGGTGCACCGAAAATTATATTCTGAACCACCGTATTATCCAATTGTGGGACCATTCCTGAGTCTCCCTATCGCCTCAATTATTTTGAAATATGTTAATACTTCCCGAGCCAACGCTTACTTTCAAGGGCGAGGATTGCAGGGAGTTCTTATCTTTTTGTTCAACATTTCGCACTTTGATAACTGTTAATTTCCCTCTATCATCGGAAAATTGGGTTTTAAGGTGCCTTCCTTGTAATGTTCCTGGTCATCCACATCTGAGACAACTTAGAGATTCCATTCATTTCCAATTGAAAGATGAGGGATTGGTTTTATGTGACATCAACTTTGGGGGAAAAAAATAATGTTAGCCAATAGAAGCTTAGACAAAAATTTCAATTATCTTATGATTGGTATTCTCCCTGTATTCGATCATTTGGTTGGTTGAAAGGCTTGCTTGGAGATTTGTATGTTGAAATTCTTTGTTTTATTGATGAAAATTGGAAGGGACTTTCAAGTCACTTGGAAAATGCTCCTTTGTTGAAGTATATAGCTTCTTCCAAAAACACAGATTTGGAAAGTGTATCAAATGTTGCAGACCACACTAGAATTTATCTTTCGTAAGAGGAGTCGCACATATCGTGGCTAACAAAATGGTCTGGAATATTCAGAAGTGACGCAAAATATTTTTCCATGCCCGAATATACTCAGAAGGAAATTATAAATTTGGATCCTCACGAAGGTGAGAAACTGTACGAGTGGTTGAATCAACATCCTAAAATTACAGAACTTTCTATCTCAAAGTTTGTTGAGCGACTTTTGGATGTAGTAACAGACTCGAAAAACAATTAGCTTCTATCTTAAAGTTTGTTGAGCGACTTTTGGATGTAGTAACAGACTCGAAAAACAATCAAATTATATCTCAAAGTTTGTTGAGCGACTTCTAGATGCAGTAACAGACTCGACATACAATCAACTTTCTATCACTACTGCACATTTTTTTGCACTATTCCTATGCAAATAATTACATCTGGGTTGAAGAGCTTACCACTCTTTGCAAGAATAATCCCCTAGTAGTTGAAGGTGGGTATATAATCAGGGAACGAGGCTCTCAAAATTTTCTCATTCCTGCATCAACGAGTATCTAGGAAAAGTTAATGGGAAGGAATTCTAGACTATGGTCTTTGCAACACTTTCTGAACATTACTTTATACTACCACCTTCTGTAGGAAGTTTGACGTATTTAGGTAATGATTTGGTTTCTGAAGATCACCTTTTACTACCTCCTTCATGCAATGATTTTGTTTCATTCTTTATAAGAAACCTTGATGTAGTATTTATTCCAGAGCTATTTCCACTGAATATCAATCTTCCTGCTATTTCTCTTGCTTTGAATAAGGAGAATGCATTTGTTATGTTGTAGTAGATCTGATATTTGAAAAAAAAAGAAGTTGCTCAATTCTTGAAGTATTAACTTGTCTGGTTCAAATAAATCACCATCACCTCGCTGCAAGGGTCTCTTGAGTTGTTCATCAGGATCACAGGTTGATAACAACATAATGCCTTCCTGGTCATAGAGTGCTTCCATCTCCAGCTTGGGTTTGCATAGATGCTTTTATTGCTAGCTTGTTTCTTTCTCTTGGTGGTGGATCCTTCTATCCCAACTAACATGATGGAAATAAACTAGGTCTAGGGAGTTTGATCGCTTCCTGGGATCTGAGTTGACTATATATTGATTTCAGTTGACTTAAAAATGTTTATGTGTGAAACCTAATGTTAGACATAGAAAATACAATTTTTTATTTTTTAAAATATAAAATAATGTATTTTTTTAACACACCATTGGTCGAAATGTTTGAGGTGTTATTTGGGATTCACGTCCTTTAATTACACAATTAATATTTATTTTAGCAATGCATTCGATCCATCGTCGACTATGACAATTGCATTAACACTGCAATGTCCAGATAATAAATGTCTGACATGCACCTAATGTCGAGGTCATCATCTCACAAGACACCCAACCTCCAAAGATGTCCGGAATCACAACAACATTGTAATTGTCATGACAAAGAAACACTAAAGTCGATGCTCTTTTGCAAGTCTGACAACCCTACAATCTAAGTGCTTTGACAATGACATGCCTACTTGTTCACTACCTTACCGCCCTGCAATCGATGACATTTTTCCCATTGCCACTGTCAGTCTCAATATCCGAAGCTGAAGATATCTGGAGCCTGGAGTCACCGCCAGTGTCAATGTCTGAAGATGAATCTACCTAGAGCCTGGAGTCACAACTTGATATACTTTTACATCTGTTCAATTGCATGTAGGTGCAAGTTTTAGTGGGTTAGGTTGTGTTGCATACAAATACCAACTACAAATCACACAGTTTGGAACCAACAGTGTGGATATAGCACAGTGGTTAGCGTGCTCTCTACAATGTAAACTACAACAACAACCGATCGATATAATGTTTATTGTAAGCTCTTATATAGTGATATTACATCAAATAGTAACACTATTCAATATCCTGGGAAGCGATCAAACTCCCTAGAGCTAGTTTATTTCCATAATGTTAGTTGGGATAGAAGGATCCACCACCAGGAGAAAGAAACAAGCTAGCAATAACAACATTTGTGAAAACCCAAGATGGGGATGGAAGCACTCTACGACTAGGAAGACACTCTGTGCTTATCGACCTATGATCCCGATGAACAACTCAAGAGACACTTGCGGCGAGGTGATGATGATTTGTTTGAACCAGACAATTTAATACTTCAAGCATCGAGCAACTTTCATTTTTTTCAAATATCGGATCTACTACAACATAAGAAATGCATTCTCCTTATTCAAAGCATGGGAAACAATAAGAAGATTAATATTCGATGGAAATATCTCTGGAATATCTACTACATCAAGGTTTCTTCTAAAGAATGAAACAAAATAATTACATGAAGGTGTTAGTAAAAGCTGATCTTCAGAAACCAAATCATTACCTGGATACGTCAAACTTCTTGCAGAAGGTGGTAGTATAAAGTAATCTTTAGAAAGTGTTGCAAAGTCCATAGTCCATAATTCCTTCCCATTAACTTTTCCCGGTTACTTGTTGATGAAGGCATGATAAATTTTTTAGAGCCTCGTTCCTTGATTATATACCCACCTTCAACTACTAGGGGAATATTCTTGCAAAGAGTGGTAAGCTCTTCGACCCAGATGTAATTATTTGCATAGGAATAGTGCAAAAAATGTGCAGTAGTGATAGAAATTTGATTGTATGTCGAGTCTGTTACTACATCCAGAGGTCACTCAACAAACTTTGAGATAGAAGCTGATTATCTGTCGAGTCTGTTACTACATCTAGAAGTCGCTCAACAAACTTTGAGATAGAAATTTCTGTAATTTTAGGATGTTGATTCAACCACTCATACAGTTTCTCACCTTCGTGAGGATCCAAATTGATAATTTCCTTTTGAGTATATTTGGGCATGGAGTAATATTTAGCGTCACTTCCAAATATCCCAGACCATTTTGTAAGCCACAATATGCGCGACTCCTTTGACAAAAGATAGATTCTGGTGTGGTTTGCAGCATTTGATACACTTGTCAAATCTGTTTTGCTGGAAGAAGCTATATACTTTAACAAAAGAGTATTTTGCAGGTGACTTGAAAGTCCCTTTCAATTTTCAACAATAAAACAAAGAAGTTCAACATACAAATCTTTAGGCAGGCCTTTCAACTAGCCAAAAGATCGAATACAAAGGAGAATATCAATCATAAGATACTTGGATTTTTTGTCTAAGCTTCTGTTGTCTAACATAATTTTTTCCTCCAAAGTTGACATCACTTAAAACCACTCCCTTTTCTTTCAATTGGGCCTGAATAACATCTCTAAGTTGTCTCAAATGTGGATGACCAGGAACATGACAAGGAAGGCTCCTTAAAACCCAAGTTTTTGATGATAGAGGGAAATTAACACTTATCAAAGTACGAAATGTTGAATAAAAAACTAATGTATCTAGGCCATATCTAGAAGAGATAAACTATTCAAGAAGCTAACTGAGATAGATCTAGCTGGCAACACCAATGAATTCCAAGACCCAAATTGATATTCAACTCGTTGTTTTTAACCAAACAAGCATTTGATGATCAAGTTGATATATATAAAAGACTATCATTTGAAAATTTCTATGGCATTCTTGAATATGGTGAAGATGACATGAAAAACTGGCTAGTTGATTAGTCGATTAAAAACGAAGATATTGAAGAAGCATTGCATAACCTGTCTATTAATATAAGGGACTTGGAAAGTGAATTCTTCAATATAAAAACCTGGCATGAAATCAACGTGGCGCCCATGAGGAGCTACAATGAGGAGTGGTTCAAAAAGGTTGTTGACAAGATTACCAATTAAGGGAAAAGGACGCTTGAGACGTGTTGGCAGCCAATTCAATTTTTTCTATTGTCCTATAAGCTGCCTACACCTATGTCTTCCGAACTTCAAATTGTCGTCGCATTTTTCGAATAAACGACACTTTCATTTCTTGCGACATTTACACATTTGTTTTCGTTGAGTTTTTACGATTATAAGCGTGAAAACTTCTCCGTT